>LQNS02278163.1:15093075-15145471 GCA_001587735.2 Parhyale hawaiensis
TTCATTGTTCTATCTTTTCCCTGAACTGTCCGAAGTCACCCCCCGTCCGAAGTCACCCAATTTTACGGTACCTATATAAAGACCCTCATTACGCACCGTAGTCCTTTGCCATTTAGGTCCCCCACTGCTAGCACATGTCCAAACTTAGTTCATGCAAAATATAAAATTCTTTTTAGTCATCTTTTGTAGGGTATAATTTTTGAATTTCTGATGATGGGCATTAGTTTCTCGAATCGTTAAAGTTTTAATGAAATTTGTCGACACCTACAGTATGTTTATTTTATGGGTTATAAATGATTAAATGTTTGTATACCAAGAGCTAGAGGGTTATAATTGATTGAGTATTTGCATGCCATACAAGAGCTCCAGGGTTAAAAAATGTAATGTTTACAGTATCGATGCCGAAAGTTACATAGCTGAAAAGGATAATAAAAGTCCACAATAGTTTCTAAAATATTCTTCATACGGCGATATCACATTGTTTAGGCCTAGGTCACCATAATACAGGAGATGATTACACTCACTATGTATTTAGCTATATACTAATCAACCTACATCGCTGAGATACGGCGTACTTAAGTCAACTCAAGGCAGGGAAGTATATCGTAATTAATATTATTTCTTCGGTGCATTAATTCTATCACTAACAAACATGTTGATTCCGTAATCACGTTATTTGTGTGCTCAATTAATTTCCGTGATGCTACGCATTCGTTCTGCTATTCAGGCTTGTTATTTCTGAGTTATTTTAATTAATTTACTCTGTGTAGGCTTAGGCAATTTTTGGATACATTTTGTTAACTCAGTACATGATTATGCAGTTATTTTACCTGCATTTTCGTCAGTTTGTGGTTATTTTCAGAATTTATGTTAGGCTTAGGAAATTTTCGGATTCTTGGTGATATTAATTGAATATGAGATGGTGTGCTTTCAGTATTCAGTTTTTGTTAGTTTTGGATTGTTTTTGTAATTTATGCTAGGTTCTGTGATATTTGGCGTTCGTTGAAATTGGGATTGATGTACTTACAGCTTCGCTAACGTTAGTACTATTATTAGTTATTGGGTTCCGTTTGCACTTTCTATTGGGTTTTAATGAGTTGTTTCCTTAGCGGTAGTTGACCGTATGCGCTTAGTATATAGCTAGCATTACCTTTGTTTAATGTTTTATTTTATATATACTTAATTTTTATAAATTTTGGAAGAATTGTGTGAACTGTGAAGTTCTAGTAGTTATGATCTGCGCTCGGGAGTTGAACATTCTGTGGGAAAAAGCAATTTCCGTAGTCACCTGTTGGTGGTTTCCGGTATAGGTTAGCATAACCTGTTGTTGGCATTTCCTCTAATAGAGTACTTTGATCTAAACAGCTGGTAACGAAACGTGCATAATAAGAGATTATATGGAAGCTACTTCATCGCTTATATCTATAGCACATAATAGTAAATACGAACGTTCTATGTGCATCCATCGAGAGGTGGTTGCTCCTATACTAATGAACAAAAAGAACGTAACATATTGCATCTAAGATATTTTTAGAGTAGTTAACGGCTCTTCGATGCCGCTGATAAAAGCAACGCTTCCTAAGTTATTGCTAACCCATTTACTCATACTGCCCTTTGTTTTGGTCGGTATTAATTGTGTTAGTATTACGAGAAGTAAAGGTTTACTTTATACGTTAATGGGTTGGAATAGATTTAGCACGCGGTTCTGTCGCTACGTATGAAATAGAGCTTCCCAGTGCATGCGATTTAGCCAAAGTTTTAACTCGGAATTTGTTTCCATGCCTGGGATCGCACGTGCGTGAGTTCGGGGTTCTCTTGAGAGAGTGCAACTCCTTCGTCAGACACAAAGGTGTTGGAGCCTTGTTATAAATTTTTTTTTTTGTGTTATGTCACCCGGTCTTTACATGCAGCGGCTTCTGTTAACTATTCTGCAAACAGTGCACTGATATAATTAACCCTTTAACGAGCGAGTGACCACATAGAGTTGCTTCTATAATGATGCTATTTCTACGAAAGTGATTATCAGCCGTCTAGTAATAAATAAGGTGCCATACATATTAATCTATGTAACTATTACACTGCAGCTGTTTTCTCTGTCGCCCGGCAACAAACAACAGTAACAGTACACTCTAGCGATAACAGTCACGGTAATGTGCAAGGTACTTCAACAACGAACATCGGGGTATTGCCATGAGAAACAACACTATTTCCATTCCTCGTGAGTAGACGAGCATGACCAAAACAAAGCCACTGCGGGACGCCGCAGCCAATAGCGCGTCGGCACGTTTCCAGCCACGAGAGGGTCCGCGCCTCTGATTGGCTGTGATGTTACGCGTGATTTTGTTTCGGTCACATGAGAGTGCATTCGTTGCTCCATTTTCACTTGGATCTCAGTGAACCCTCTGTGGACTTATTTGCTCCGTAGCAGGATAGTTCTAGCGTTTAAAATTTAGTGTACAGCTGGGGCCAATGTTTTATGTAGTTTAATTAAAGTAGAATGGGATTAGTCTCCATATTTCCAATATGTTAATCAGTTTAGTTGAATGCGCGAAATTTCGTCCTGATTTAGATCGCTGAAAATGAAAGATCTTTTCCTCTTCTGTTGATTTGCACGATTCAATACGGAGAGGATCGCCCCATCCAATCGGTAAAGTGAGAAAATTTCAGATAAATGGCAAATATTATCCGCTGGTTTCTGCAGTTCGACGTCGACCATTTTGCTTAAAATTTTCTGATAGGAACGTGCTCGCTCCAGTGTTGTATGGACTGTCCGCAAGGGTATAAAACATCACTAGTTCAAGAAATAGTGCTATTCCTCCGAACAAATGACATCAGGTCCTACAGGGGAAATATAAGTATTCAGTGGTACCTTGACTTGCGAGTTTATAAATTAATTTCGTGTCCGAGCTCGTTAGTTAGTTTGCTAGTACGTCAAGTTCACTAACTGAAATTCTGGCCAGCTAACGGCTGCGTATCTCAAGTCCCTCGTAACTCTGATTTTTAATGCCTTGAAGCTCAGCAAACTCGTAAGTCAAGATCCGACTGCACTCCACATACGCACCTATGATCACTCGGGATGGAAGAAGAAATTATGAACAGCTTGACGACCATGTTCTATCATACACATGAATATAACATCAATCTGTCGCTTATTGCTATCACATAGTACATTTACTGAGCAGGCGAGCATGTATGTTCCTGGTACGACGCTACTACCGTCCACATAGTAGGCTATCTTTACCGTATTTCTACTACACGAAAGCTACACGTAATTATTCGTAGCCGCCGGAATTATCCCTTGTGGAAAAGCACTGATAGTGTATACGCGTACCTCTTACAATTAGTTCATTTCGGAATGCTGTAGCAATTTCTACACGCATTTGGTACAATTGTTCCTTATGGAAAAGCGGTAGTCATTTATACGCGTACCATGTGCAATCATTCCTCGCGGAAAAGCGATGGTAATTTATACGCGTACCACGTACATGTATTCCCTATCAAAAAGCGCTGTTAGACTATACGCGTACGTGTACCTGGTGCAATTACTCCTCATGCAAAAATCAATAGTAATTTCTGCTCGTACGTAGCAACATGCTAATTAGCCTACCACTGTTCTTCCATTGCGTTTGAATATGTATGCTTTTGTGCGCTTCCTTGCACAGTCGCGGTAAAATTAATTCTTGCCCAAAAACGACAGCCTTTCTCTATTATATTATAACAACACATCCGTGTTTGCTCCGTAGGAAATTTCCTGCGTTCTGATGTGCAGAAAATTCCTACCTGTCAGTTGAGGAATTTCGAGATATGATGGGCTTGAATTTTTTTATTGATTGCATTTACGGGTAGCTAATATTGACGTATGTCGTTTGCTCTTCTTGATTCACTGAATTAATCTTGAATAGTTTTAATTGTGTACTTTGGTTTTCCGCTTGTGGATGTACTGCATGAAAGTGTCTTACAGAAACTGTCATCACTGACGTGACGTCCTTCTCTGTAATGTGATGTGCCTACGTCTTCTCAAAACCGGTATTAATTTATTACTGTGCGGTAGTTGTTTGTTTCTTGTCGTGTTGCGAGTAACTCACGGAAAATTACAATTAATCATGCGGTAATCTCGACCGTTTTCTGATCCACTGATATTGAGTAGGTATTATTGACTCGTAGAACACACTCCCATAAATGTGTAGTTCATTCCGAACATAATTCAGAAATACTTTGATACTGAGTTGATACACTGAAACTAATCCTCAAAGCACTTTAATATCTTCTTTTTCTTTATCCATATAGCGGTAATGTAACTGCTTAGCCTTTGCTGTGTACAAAAGAACCTCTGTATATATACCGCTTCGGCAACGTACTTATTGGGACCAGCTAGTTTTCGACTTCTCGGGAATCTAAGATGTTGAACGACGCTACCGACTCCGACTCTGTGATCAGTACATATCGGTATTGCGTCGGATCAGCATGTAATCTTCATTAAACACCAACAGAATTGATTGTACATACCGTCATGCTTACATTAACACTGTAGTAATGCAATCGTAATAGCTGTTCTTTGCCCTGCCTATCTCTGTGTTAGTGCCATATTTTTCTTTAACTTCGATTGTGCAAGAGAAATTTAATTATTCTTATTAAAGAAACACTGTCGGATGAGCAGTAGATCAATTTTTGCATGAAACACTGTTATATAAGCTTTAGATTAAATTTTCATGAAACACTATGTTATGAGCGGTATATGAAGTAATGAATAAAAAAGTAGGCGATGAGTGATGGGAAAGTTTTCAAATAAAAACTATGGTACGAGAAGAAAATTAATATTCTATTGACAATGCATGGTACATGTAACATTTACATAATGGACTTTCATGCATGTAAAACATGACTACAGATATTTAGGTAAGCCATTGTTATATTCAAACAAATTAAGTATGCCTCTTTACTCTAGTTTATTTAAGTAATAAAGCAGATGAACTCCGTTTTTAGGTAGTGGAAAACTTACTTCCATAGACGAGGCATATATATTTTGAATAATAACAGCTCAGTCAGTCATAGTTAATTTCAACCTGACCTCAATATTTGGAAGGGTACTAGCGGACTGAGTATATGTCCCCATCAACATTCAGTGTACAGCAGCCTAGGGCCAAACGAGATGCTGGACCATTGCTGCGGGAAACTCTATTAGCTTCTAATTCAATCACTAATGAATACTATTAGGTTTTCTAGAAGCTACAGAAACGTGGCTAGCTATTTGTTTTCTACTAAAGCGGCTGTTCTTTAAATAGTTGACCGTGTATTTAGTATAGTACCTCGATACTCGTCGTGTGTGTTAAGGCGGCTACGTGTTAAAAATGGTGGCCATGTGTATAATGGCGGCCATGTTTAAAATGGCGGCTATGTGTGGAATGTCAATTCAATTTTTTCTTAAATTCCTCCATTGTGATAGATGACGATTTTTTTTTTTAAAGAAAAGAGATGTTATTGAGAGTGGGGTCACAGTGCATGTAATTTTCGTGTTTTCTGTTACTTTTCGAAGTTAGGAGACCATAAGGATGTTCATTTTTGTGTAAACGCGCAGGAGAAGGTAATTTTGCTTAGGATTTGTGCTAGTATAATATCATTTGAATGTTTAGTTTAACGCGTTGTTGTTATTCAGCCTGGTTTGCGGATCGTTGAAAGAAACGATAGCTATATTGTATTGGCAACAGTGCGTGTGTGTGTAGGGGGGGGGGCGTTTACTACTCTGCCCGCGCCCCGTGAGCAACGTCGGTTTAGGGTTCATTCAGTTCCTCTTGAACCTCGTGGCGGTTGTGTTAGGCCGCGGGCTATTTGTTTCCGCGAGGATTTGAGTTTTGATATTATCTTCATGTTTGTATTAATAACTAATTATGAATTTCCCAATGATGTGACTTGTTTCGATGATACACAGTATGATAGAAGTGGTCTCTCAATATCCTGGTCGTGATGTCCACTGAATCTACCACGATTAAATTTCAAGATTAGATAGTTGGTTCAGATGGACCAACAGGCCCATCGCCGGGATTAGCCGAGACACAGGCTCCGGCCCTCCATCGCCGCCATGTCAATATAGAAATAAAAACATTGGGAATTTAATTGTCCTCGCCTTTCGTTACCGACGCGTATATTTAATGCCAATCGAAAGTAATTAAAACTCCGGAGAGATTGAGCTTCGCCTCGTTTGTGTAAGAAGCGGAATTTATTTATTGCCTGTTTACGAAACATAGGTACGCAGTGGTGACCCCGTCCCTCGAATAACGCATTGCTGTTGCTCGAACATCGTATTTTGGAAAGCGAAAGCTGAGGCGGCACGTGAGAAATGCAGCCTCAAGAATTTTCGTAACTCAAACTTCGGAAGCGTGATGCGCATATCATTCTAATTTTCTTAAGGTATTAATTTGTTGATTTTTCGCTTGTTACGCGACCGTTTTATAAACGGAATCCATCCAGGAGGGTACTGCATTCGAGTAACGGGATACCACTGAGTTGAAATTATCGGCGATCAAGATAGATTGGCTGCTGGAAGTAATGCCCAGAACTGGCGCCGCTCTTGCTCTCACATTCAAGTCCACGAGGAATCTTCCCATTGACTCTACACAGAGCCAAGAACTGACCCCAGTCCGGTTCTTAATAATCATTACAGTTAGGAATCGTGACATTATTGGCTGGAAGTAATGCCCAGCAGAGCTGGCGACATTCAGTTCTGCACTAGCGTTGACTCTGAGCTGCCAGGTAGCTTGATGAAAGTGTTGAACAAATAAGCATTTCATTGAAGGACATCATACTGCAGTTAGGCTCACATAAAAATATACATCTATGACCTTAACAGAAGCAAGAGTAGATCTATTCACAAGCTTGGTCTTACAAAAGTTATAAGTGGGACTCAGATGGCGACGAAGTGGGCTCTTGGTCTTCAGTTACCGAAGGAAGTACCGACCGTCCTTCCGTCTCTCTGCTGCCCTCGCGGGACAGGCTCCTTTTTCTGCTCGCTTCTCTCTTGACTTCGCTAAGCTCCGTAGCAGCAGTTACATTGGCTTCCACATTGTGCGCCGTTTTATCGATTAGTTTGGCACTCACATCTCGTACATCTAGTACCCGTGAATGGTCTCTTACACTACCGCATGCACCGGTATCATATACTGGTGACGTACCTTCCGCTTCTTCTTCTTCTTGCTCGGAGCGCGGAGCACCTGGTGTCAAATCCTCCGCCTCGTCTTGTTTTGTTTCCATTTTTGTGTATGGGCGCTTGGTCGAAGCGGATGATCGTAAAGCCTTATCTTCGTTCATATTTTTGTTTTTCAACATGGCGGTAGCCTCCGTGTCTGAATTTTCGCTATCACTTTTGGTGCTTGCGTGCACATCGCTCTCATCATCCATAGCTGCTGACTTCGGTCTTTGCGGCGGCCAGTAGGTCCTCGCTTCCAGTGGCGGTGAGGGATGCACTCGTGGCACTGTTGGACTCCCCGTTTGGATATTGGCACTCAAAGTTCTTCTGTGCGAGGGGACATGCGCCTTGTTAGTACTAGGTCTGCTGACTGAGATACTGAGGCTCCTGGAGTGCTTGAGTGGTTTGTATTTACCTGCTTGTTGGGGAGCGGTTAGATGAGATGGCGACGTTCCCGGACTTTGGGTCGTGGGTGTGTTGGTCGTCCATGACTGCACCGCTTCTTGGTACTCTGTAGTAGAAGCGCTGCAGTTCGAATGATTCCGTTGGTGTTGTTGAATAATCGCATGTCTTTGGGCTTTCGTTAAAGTGCTGGACGGAGTGTAGAACATGTCTTCCGAACTTTCATTACTGTGGCCGATGGGCCCAAGGAAGTCCAGCCTGTAGTATGCATCGATGCCGTGAATTTCATCATCAAAGATAATGGAGTCCGTCCTATTGCAGCCACCGCCCGTACGGCAGTTCTGGAGGTAAAGGTCCGGGATGTTCTCCAGAATTTTATTGAGGGTTTTCTGCTGATATTTGTAGGTCTCGCGGAGCTTGAATAGCTGGTGCGCGCTGAACTTACGGATTCTCTGTCTCTGGAAAACGTAGTTCTCGCTCACCTTATTCATCTGGCTGACGGAGTAGTCACGCACGCGGTTAATCTGGAATAGAAAACGCAAAGAATTACTGTGGGAGGTTTAAAAATTTTGACAGATGTAAATTCATGTGTTGATTCCATTCGCTCGCAAATATTGTGTCAGTGGCATGTTTTGGGCTCTCATTTCGATGTAGTGTAAGTACTGCGATGTGAAATTCATTGAGCATCGAATAGGACGTTTGTTTCCCGTAGGAATGGCGTCGCTTAATTTTATGGGTCGTTGGTATGGGCTCTCGTATTTACATATTATTGCATTTTTTATTCGACTGCATATGCAGTGTCGTGGTTTAGATTATTTCTTAGTAACTTGATTTCTTACTTCAGCTTCAAGAAGTCAGCCGTTTATTATAAGAATGATACACTGAATATGTAGACGGTAATTATGGTAATCGGTAATCTAAGACCGTCACCAGTGAAGGCAGCAAAAACACAACCCAGTCCACATAAGTGAAGTACTGCATATTATTCGGTAACACAAGCTAAGAACAGCCCCCGTTATTTGAACTCATAATGACTATTAAGTAAATAAGCCTATAAATCAATTGTAATAGCGCGCCCGACCATGTAGCTCGATAAAATGTGGCATCTTGATTACAGTGACGGTCGGTGCTTGTGCGCTGTTATGAATTATGCGATCTGCTGCCTGCTGCCGGGTGACAGTAGGGACTGAATTGTTCATGATTGTCGGTGGCAGACGTATCGCTGTAACAACTTGTGTTACTTGCCAGCGATTGTCAGTAGCAGGCGTATCACGTGTGACGGCTGATGTTACTTGTCAGCCGTCTCTGCACAACGGCGTGCCGCGCACCTGTGGCCACCGACCACTATAAAGTTTCGTATCGCCGCAGATGCATTAAATTATTTTTCCCACTTAATATATTTTGTCAGGAACCAACAATAAATGTATGGAAAATTTTTTAGCTCACCCTTTTAATTTCATATATATTGCTTCGTGAGGGACTTGCAGCAGATGAATGTAATATATACTTTTTGTGCACTTCGACCTGGTGGTGATACTTGCGTGATCGGTCGTGCTCTTAAAAGGGATGGCATAGGATTGCCTCAAGTCTTTTACTGGTACATACTTCCATCATGACATAATTCATTCCTTACTATCCTTTTCCTTCAACGACGTTATTTCCTCCCTTTTTGTGGCTAGGTGGTCCCTACGTGCAAGTATTCTCCGTGTTGTCCTTTACTGAAACCCCAGTGCCATAGCTCGCTTACTAATCTTAGTCAGTCGATCACTGTACAATAATCTTTCCCGAAGTAGGTAATGAGGTTTCTTGACGTCTGGGTTAGTTAATTTTAAGATTATTATACGTCATCCTCAGACGTATATTAATTTGGCCGAGCTTTCAGCACTCGTAGAGTTAGTACCTTTGTTGGTGCCTACCTCAGCATTCGTAAATTTTTGCTTTGATGACGATGGCACGAACTCGACCAGTACCGAACGCTTGGCCAAATAAATTCAAGTCTGGAGATATGTCCTTTAATAATCTTTCTGTGATTCCGGAGGCGATGACCATGCACCACCAGAGCAACAGCGGTGGCACTGTTGCTATCGATCAGTTACAATTCACTGAAGCAATAGGTGCTGGAAATAACTGGAACCTTGGAATGCAAGCGTTCATATTTACACTCTTCGCTTCAGTCTGTGGAAGTCACGCAGAGCATGCCCGGAGCTTAGGTACCATTGAACGCTCGTTAATCATTGGATGACACTCAGAAAGAAACCGAGAACTATTGAGTCAACCAAGAATTTCTGTATGACCCTGACACAAAAAGTTGACACAGCTCGTCGGAAAAAAAATGAACACTTTTAGATCTTGTAACTTTCCTGGACAAGCTGCCTTGCTACATTTCAATCGTACCATATTAGTCCATTAACGGACTAAATAGCCATCAATTGTGTCGGTAAAACACTATTGGGACACGACTACCGAAGAAGTACAGTATAAGGGAAACTTGTTTCAATCGTTTCAGACGGATTATTGGCACGACTAGCGCTTCAGAAAACTAGTATCTAGGTCACGGCTCGTATAGCTTCATGTCTTGAGGTCTTTGAGAACAAAAGCTATAATGCTGAACATTGAAAACGAAAAAACAAGCTATAACGCTTAACACTGCTTGAGGGGTCGTTTGAATGGGCAAAAATAAAAGTGCGATAGTACGGTAGCTACGGCTCTGATCTGACTCACGAAAAGTCAGTTTAACACAACATATGAAGCGACAATCAGGTTATTAAAAAAATGGAAAGGCAGCAAGTCTGGAGTTACGACCATGAGCAGGAAAGTAGTAAGGCATATGGATTTTTTCCTATGCGTTAACAACTAAATTTAGAGTACCCGAAAAGAAAGAGGGAAACGAGACAACACTAACCAGCAGCGCCATGACTGCTGTGGTATGTCAGTTCCGTCTCTGATACTTCAAAAACAGAATGAAAGCGGAAGTTAAGCAGGGAGCAAGTCTAAGTCAAAAGTTATTATTAGCAAGGAAAGAGTCTCTCTTTCTCTTACCTGCTCAACGTATTGATCCCTGGCCGTGGTGAGTTGCTGAGCACTGTAGTCTTTGATGCTCTGTAGATTTCTGCACTGTTGGGAGTAGCTCTCACTAAGACGTTCCATTTGCTGATAGCAGCTCTCTTTGATAGATACAACCTGCAGTTGAGGACAGGCGCACACAGTCAGTGTACATTAGTATGATTGGGCGGCGAGAGCTGGCTATGGCTAGGTCGATAATACAGTATATGGCTGTACCAATGCTTAGCACTTCTTTGGAGAATGTCCAAACTAGATAGAACACAAAGGAACCGGCAGCACGCAAAATTAAGTGTGAGTATATTTTGCATTTACTCATCTTGTGTTGTAAGGAGTCGCGCCCCAAGGCATTCCATACGTACCCTGCATTATTTTTAGCCGTTCACGACGAGTTCAATTTAGTACGTACGATGATTGCTTTGTTTTTTCTACCAGTGCTGTCTTTGCTATGATCTTCATTTATTTTCCACATTAGTTTCTGTATTAAAATGGAAAAACTAAGTAAATTTTGTGGGTAACTATTGACAAAACGGGACGAACCTGAAACTTCTGTACTTGAACTTTCATGAGTGCAACATGAGTTGACTCATCTCACGAGCAGCTTACATACCAAAGCACGAGTGATTCATACTTGCACAATAAATAACACTACAGAAGCTGAGTGTCTCATAAGTTAGTGGAAAAACATGCGTTGAGGACACGTCACAACATACGTTGAATGACACAGGTGGCGATGTATGACGGTATTCTGCCATAAGTACGCACCTGAGAGTTGTAATTATCTTTGAGTCTATCGAGCTGCTGAGTCTTGTAGCTCTCAATGCTCTCCAGCAGCTTCTTGACCTGCATTGCGCGTGATGACAGCCGGTCCCTGCAGCAGCAGCACTCCCAGCCCATCCTGCACGGGAACATCAATGAAATTTATATGCAGTGGTGAAACGAAGCACTGCAACAGTAAATCAAGGGAGCGCACAAAATCTAAGATCTAAGCGTAATAGGCGTGTGGCCTGCTTATTAGTGAAAGTGTACCTAAGAATTAATGACAGAAAAATAAAAAGCAAAACTGAACGTCTTGAGAATGCAGATCTATGTTGAACTCCTTGGAAATGTGAAATTCGATCTTTTTTTTATTAATCGACGGTGAGAAAAAAAAAGTAAAGTTCGAAAGCTTATTGGGTACCAAAAACTGACGGTGAAGCTAAAAAAGGTAAAGTACAAAAATTTATCGGAGATGGAAATTGATTGTTACATACTCACCTATCCATAATATATCTGATGAGCTGCACGATAAGCGTTGTTAGGAGGAATGTCATGGCGCAGGCCAGTCCAAAGAGCAGAGTTTCCATTTCAAGAGACTGTAACTCTTCAACAGTTAACCACAGCGATGTGGTGGACACAACACTTGCAATATCATTGACTGCTATACATCTGTACAGTCCTACATCATCTCTGCTCATGTTCTGAATCAGAAGTTGGCCCGATTTCAAGGGCTGTATTGTAGGCTCGTAGAGAGACACGGACGACAGATTTTGTAGATGCTTTATTATGTACTTGAATTTTTCGCTGTACCAGGGCTTGACTTCCAGCTTATCATGCGCATAATATTTCTTATCGGGTGACAACCATATTATTGACGGTCGTGGGGATCCAGTAGCGTTGCACTCAAGCAGAGCTGTTTTACCCACTCCTCGTCTTAGGGTCACATCAGGTGGAGATACGATATCGGGTCTTTGGCACTCCTGACTGTAGATATGGTCCGTGAACTCAGATAAAGATCGTCTAACACCATCAGTACATCTCACAGGTACAAGGCCCTCTATTTTAGTATTGCTATTGCTCAATGAAGACAAGTAACTAGGCAACCAAAACGCGTGGCAGTCGCACAATAAGCTAACATTATTGGCTCTGACGAGAGTCAGATTGACGTCTCTGAGAGAATAAGGCAGGGCTCTTGTTAGAGTGTTTGATATGTCTAGAAACTTGAGTCTGGTCAAAGTTGTTAGACATTTATCATCTAAATTGGTCAGTTCTCTGTTAGATCTCAGACTGAGCAATTCTAGTTCGCTTAGACCCGCTAATGTATAGTCCCCGATTGCCTGCAGCGCTGTATGATGAAGTTCCAACTCCTTCAGTCGTGGGTTGTGGACGAACACCTTGTCTGGAAGCAGTGATATATTCGTGTAGCTCAAGTCGATCTTTTCTAGCATGAAAGCTCCTTGAAAATGACTTGGGAGGGCTTCGGTCACAGATACGTGAGATAGTATAATTTCTTTTAGACTTGGTAGCGATGACAAGTAGGGCAGAACTCGGATTTCCGAGTGCGACATGTCAAGAAACTCTAATTTAGGTAATTTCAGGTAGGGCGGTTGTCTCATTCTCATACCGGTCAGTACTAGTTGTCGAAGATTAGGGAGATAAACGTCCCACGTAGTGGACTGCTCTAGTAAATCTGTGTTATGCAGGTCCAAAATGGTCAGACTTCTCGGTAACATCGGTAGTTTTAGTAGAGGATTATTTGACATATCTAAGCTCAGGAGATCAGTCAGCGGAGAAAAATCTGCTTCGGTCACGTTATTATGAGCTACGTTAAGGGACAGGAGATTAACCAAATTCTTCATTGCCTCAACGTTCCTCAAATTACTATTCGTAATTCTAAGCTGGGTTAGAGATCTTGGCAGTGGAGGCAGGGTGGTTAGGTTCCCATCATATATGCTTAGTTCTCTGAGATCCGTCAATTGAGCCAACTCGTCCTGAATTCTCTTGTATCCGTAAAGCGTCAGAACTTTGATACCCAGTGGAAAATCATCAGGAATGTTTGCTGTATCACTCGGAGAATAGCAAGTGACGCCAGTAATGAGACCACACTTGCAGTCCGACGGACACTTGTTTCGGGAATTTCGATGTCTAGCTGGGAAATTGTCAAGTTTTGATTGAGAGCTCTCAAATTCGTTGTCCGGGGTGTCGCGAGCTAGGGCCGCTGATTCGAGTCCTAATTGTCTCCAGGTTTGCGGAGCGTCTTGCATTATTGGTTTCCTATGCTCAAGGTTTCGTGAAGAACTTCTTACTGAATTCACCTCGAAAAGTGCTGGGGTATGGGTTGAGTAGGTGAAGTGGTAAGGATCTCCAGGATTTGTGTTCAAGATAGCTACTGGTTTCTGCTTGTGGTGGGATAAGACTGTACGTTTCGTTTCCTCGTGCTGGAATGATCTGGGAGATTCCGTCTCTTGGTGGTTGGATAAGACGCCAGATTGTGTCATCTCGTAAGGGTTTTGGAGGGCATCTTGCGCCTCCGAAATGCTGGTCACATGCTTGAGTTGTTTCCACGTGCCTTCCCTAGTTTCCACGAAGTGTAAGTTGGTTTGCGCGTGGGTGGTAGCAGCAGCAATGTCAGGTGAAGCTAGAAGTGATGGTGTTGCTGCCGTCTGTGCCGTGTGAACCAGCACTGGCAGCAGCAGCAGAAGCATGATGGTGGTCAGCTGCACCGCCGCAGCGACGCGCACTGCGGAGCCGGACCGCTTGTCCGACTGCACCACGACGGTCATTGCAGTCCTTCATCAGCATCCAGTTCTGTAATGATAAATGAACGACACTGTTAGTTCTGCATCGTCGACGTAGAAATCTTGTGGTTGTTGTTCTTACTCCTACATAAAATAATTATAGATTGCATAGCTTGTTAATATGTTGTTCCTATCCATATGCGAGGAAAATCTGATTAATTTCTGTATTAATAACAGTATAGCGAGAAAACCGAATGAGTGTAATTTTGTAAAGACGGTATTACATGTGAATAACAAATCTATTTCAGGTAATTCTAAAGCCTTATGCTTGCTTTTTTGCTATCCTAGAATTAATTCACTTCTGTAATAGAAAAATATACCGGTATTAAAATATGCAAATTCGAAGCGATCTTCTCTTGTGATTCACTGACTAATACACATGTTTTACACATGTAATCTAGTGTTCCTTTATAGTGTAAGTTCCAGTACTAAGTTGGAATTTGCAACACTCCTTGCTTTTCCCGAAACACCGCAGTTTTTACTCATTTTTCCTAGTATGCCGCAACGGTCGCGTGCCCAAGCAACCGATTTTCTATTATCTTACAATCTCCTTTATACAGCGGCGAGGTTGCGTGTGCCGTGACTCCATTTAATATTGGAGAGCCAATCCATAGTCTGTTCATAGGAAGAAATCAATGGCAGCCGCCGCGCGTCTTTGACACAAGTTCTCTTCTTTCATGCTTCTATATTCTTTTGTTGCTTCTTTTCTTGGCCCGATATTGACATGTGCGCAATGTGCTCCCAGCCTGCCTGCTTGGGTTCTCCAATTTTTGGACACAATCGTTTCTTTTTCCTATCTTGACCCTTTGCGAGGCGGCTAATAGACATTTCCGTAAGGATATTGCACTGAAAGAGCTCGCCCGGGCTTTTGATACAAAAGGTCAAAATATTATTGAAAGGCCGTGGAAGGCTGAAATCAGTATACGAGATATCATACTAATAAAATACGTTGATAAACTTAGGGAGATTTAGAGTCTTAGTAAGACTTGCAGGTAGCAGGGTCTCGCTTTATGGCCTCACCTTGCCCCGGCACAGGATTCTTTTGGGGATCCTTGGCAGATAGAACGTGCCCTTCCGGCTCTCTTTTACTTTAAAAACTCGAGGTCACGCTAGACCCTTTCGCTAGTGTGATGCTGTCGTCCTTACTCTTTGTTATGTTTAGAAACGTTACCAGTGGGATTTTTATTGAACTCGTCCTTTACCGTAGCAGTAACACATGTTACTGTATCTTTTTTTCTTGATTCCGTCTTTCGATGCACCGATGAAATAAGTATATCCTTGATAATCGACGTACTTAAATTTTTTTAATGATTTTTATTTATTTTAAAAATTTAAAATAATGAGAGCGATGATAAATTTTTAGTGGTTAATTGTCGCCTCTATATTTTTATCAATCCGTATTGAGGAAAAATCACGCTTCTTGGCAATATAGCACGGATTTTACAGGAGTGTCCAAAATGCAGCGCTGTGGTGAAAACACTTCTCGTTAGCCTGCGTGCTTCGTTCCGAGCTAAAAAGCCCATCCTGCTTGACCCTTGTAGCGCCCACGCGGCCATTGTCCTACTCCCGCATTGTTTGCGCATTCTTGCCATTGAGCCTCTGCTGCTGTGCGTGGGCACCATTATTATTGTCAGCGTTGCTATATTTTAAGCTTCTGGGCTTGTGCTCCATGCTCTTAGCGAGATTGGAAGCTTATATCATTTAGCCTTAGGCAATCTCGACTGCGAAATGAGGAAGTTCCATTATATTTGTGTAAGATTTTCAGTTACAGGGCGATTAGAAGCTTGTATCATTACGGCCTTGCTATTCTCATCAGTGAAAAGAGTAACTGTCGCTATATTTTGCATTTGAGTATCAGGTAGGCTACGCCGGGGTAAGATTAAAGGTTTGCATCATCGGAGCTTGCCGAGCTCGTGAGCAAGAACCGCGAATTCAGCGTAATGTTTTTAAACAGTTTCCGGGAAATGTTCAGTCTTCATTTTCCATGGCCCTACGAGGCAATAAAGTAAACGTTTATTTATATATTAATAACGCTATCACTAGCGTCCAGAAAAACGGACAGTTTGCGTTGTTGGGTTGACCTTTCCAGCAAGAGCGGAATAGTGGTGATGTTTCTGCGAGCTCTTGAGAAGACTTCTGGAGTTCTTTCTTTGAATGCCAATTACATGTTTATGCTCTACTGTCCCGTGAATGCTGGTTTTCTTTTTTCCTAACTGTTCTTCCTCTTCGTTCCCGGCTGTCTGTCCCGTGCATGCGTTTTTATTTTGTGCTGCTTGCGTCGCCTCATTTCTCGCATTTGTTCTTCCACCCGGTTTGTTGTCCATTTCCCGTGTGCATCTCGTCAAAATTGCCACGTAACCCTAATTGCTTCCTCTCTTGAAATCATTGCCAACTCTTTCGCTCGAGAGCTGTACACTACGGATAGGCTAAAGTTCATGTTTTTGCTCGAGTACAGATAGAAGTTTGTTTAGCTCCTTCTCTAGCAGTGTTNTGCATCTCGTCAATTGCCACGTAACCCTAATTGCTTCCTCTCTTGAAATCATTGCCAACTCTTTCGCTCGAGAGCTGTACACTACGGATAGGCTAAAGTTCATGTTTTTGCTCGAGTACAGATAGAAGTTTGTTTAGCAACTTCTCTACAAGTGTTAATCAGTTTTCTCCAGACTGATGGAAAGTTTACAATTCCCACAAAGTCAGCGGTTGATTTACTCGAAAGCACATGATCAATCAGTACGTATTTTTCTTGACAAAATTTGAGGCTGTCTCAGGCGCTGATTTGCGACGTCTTAAACACTGCTATTCCTGCAAGAAACCCATGTTGGTATTTGGTCGCTATTGGGATAAGTTGTGTGGAGAAGCCGAATTTTTACTTGGTAATATAGGGACTCGTCCGAAGCTACGCGTTTTATTTGTAGTTGCGCGGAGAAAACTATGCACGATATTCACTGCAAGCACACGCAATTTTACTCGCCGTCTTCAGAACTGTGCCACTGCACTCAGAGGCAACCCAATTTGGCTCATGAGTGGCGTTGTATTGCACGGGTATTGCGCCGCCTCTTGTCTCGCGGCGGCGCGTTAAAGCTGCACATCTCTTGCGCCAGCTATAGCTCAGCTCTCCGTAGCGGCAGCGCGGTACTTCCTTTCTTCGTCTCTCGCGCTCGCTCGGCGGCGACTTTTGCGTGCATCTCGCGTTTGTTGCACCGCCGGAGACGATTTTACTACACAAGGCCGTGCTGGGCTTGCCACTGATACGCCTCACATTTTGTCCCGGCAACTTCTGGGTCGTTGCTCTCCCCATATGTGCTACAGCCGCGCGTGTATGGGCCACATTATTGTAGCATTGAGTTCAGTTCTCCACAAAGTGAATATTCTCAGCGCGCTACAGGAAGAGGGCATTTAGAGGCTTACGGGCTAAGTTGCAACTGTTCTCTTAGTGCACTATCGGGTGCGACTGATCATCGTTCTATGTCCTGTATGCCACGTAACCCACTGTAGCCTACGTTGCGTCTGCAACTTTGTCCGACAGCTTATCTCATGAAATGCTGCTTATACCGACGAAACACCGCTTGTGTCTCTCAAAGTATTGCTTATACACTGTCGATATACTACTTTTATATTGTCACGATACTTATTATACTGCGCACTGTCTGTCGATGTACTGCTCATATATGCTGGTCATCTGTGCATGGGATCCACATTATTCTTTACTGTCTATTGTTAAAACACCATTGTAATAGTTAAGCTTAAATCCACACTTGTGCTGTAAGAAAACTTGGGCATACAGTAGACTTGTCACGTACGCCCAACATTAAAAACAATTATAATGGGACAATTGGCCACGCATGCAGCTCATCGACAGTCGATCCACAGCCTATAGCATTGTAAGTATCATAATGAGTAACTACATTGTCATCTCTGCTGTACTGGCGCAATATAGAGAGCACCTTGTCTCTCTCGCTTGCTTGCATCAACATGCACTGCATTGCCACGTCTTGAGACGCATTTTACCATTTTTTACCTGCCCCCATATCGGTATGGGGCCTTGCTGCGCCTGGTACTGCACTCACCACTAATTGCATCATCTGTATCCATTACGGTGCTTACCTGTATCAGTATTCAGCTGGCGTATCCTTGGAGTGGGCCAGCGAGACGATGCAGTGGCCCGGTCCTGTATCGGCCAGTGAACGAAAGTCTCTCTGTCACAACATCAGGCGTACGACCGCTCCTCGCCTCGTACGGGCAACTGGCTTCTTTATCTTTCCTGGCTGCTGCGACTGACTCTCTGCCGACTAGTTCTGCACTAAAGCTAAGCTTACTCTGTGGGGATAAAACTGCGAAGGGTGACACTTCAGCGCTTAGAGTTATTGAGAGATGGGGTTAAATATTATTTTTGTGATGGAGAATCGTTGATACAAGTACTGTGTATTGAATACCAAATTGTATATTTGGCAAATTATTCTCGCACTTGGACCTATGCCTCTTTGACTCCTATGTTGCGTACTTATTGATGATTCTATTTGGGATAAAATGCTTTCTTGTGGTGGCTTTTGCACCGTAAACGCAATGTTGCTCATGAAATGCCTAGACAAAATTCTCACTCAAGGCTGTTAGTTTCTTGTTCTCATGGGAACAAACAGTGCCTCGTTTACCTCGGGGAACAAACTCTGCATTATCTTCTTGGGAATAGGACCCTGAAAGCATGTATTTTCAATTTAGAAACAAACCCTGTGTTACCTACTGCGTCTTGCAACGCTTTGAAGTAATTGCGTAACTGGCCAATAACTGGCTTGTTACAGGGTTAAACAGCTAGTGGGAAGGCAATCTGGTGAGCGTATTGGCAATTATAAAAGTTAACTCTGTGAGCGGCAATAGTGAACCGTTCCCGCCGTATGACTCAATGAACGGTCGCACGGGAGTGTCCGTGTGTATTGTATAGCTGCTTTGTACGTTGGACAGCTGCGTGTTGCGCAGTACTGATGTGTTACTAGTTAGCTGTAAGACATTACTATCGCTCTTCAGTTCGATCTGTGTTGCGCAATAGCTATGCGGCTCTAGTTTATGTTTAGGGTAATTTTACTGCTGTTCTAGCTGCGTAGTTGCTGGCTGCGTGCTAGATTTACATTATATTAGTTTTAAATTATTATGAATTTCATAACTGCAGTGCGATTCCGTAGTTTCACAGTTCGATTCGTGTTGCGCAATGGCAGTGCAAAACTGGCTTGTGTGTTGCGCATCTCTAACACAATGTCAAGACGCGGGGATTGCTCAACAGTGCTGTGTTAATGGCCGAAGCTATTTGCTATTGCGCAGGAGTTCTGCGCACAACCGTCGTTAGAACTGCTAGGGCGGAATTTCGGTGCCGGTAGACAGTGTGTGGCTTAATTGAGATGCAAGTATAATAAGTGTGCTTTGAATTTAGTGAGGTACCTGGTCTAACTGAACCGAACCTATTCTTACCTAACATAACCCAACGCACACTTTGAGGTAGACCACGTACAATACCTGGATTGAAGTTTCTATGCGTTAAGAGCTGCCTCCTACCCTGCATCTCTTTATATCCCCTCTGAACCCATACACCCTTCACTGTACTGTAAGCTCATGCTAGAGCTGGAGCTCTGCCTCGAGTACAGCTCATTGTGCAGTCAATTGCGCACTCACGCAGCCACTTGACATTAAGTCATCAGTCAGTGCACATATGAAGGGTGCACTTCGTTAGTTACCAGGGAAGGCTGTTTACAAGTTAGTTGCTCCCAGGGATGGATAGTCAGCTGCTGCGTAGTCACTGGGTGCAGACACACAACTGCGTTGTAAGCCTTTAGAGCACAGCTTGTACCTCTTGTTATCAGCGGCCCCACTTGTTTTATTCTCTCACCCTCCTAACTGCCTGCATCCTTTGCAGTAGTGAAGAAAATAGCTACGGTGCCTATATAACTAACACGTAGGTAGATAACGATGAATTATATTTCGAATAGTTTAAGTACACCGTGAAATGACGTACATATATACCTGTGATACAGTTCGGAAATAATAATTTAATTAAGGTAGATCGTGTTTTACACAAAGCAGTTTCCATTAAAATTGTTGCAAATAAAGGTTTTCCATTCCATTTGGTTGCAGCTGGTTAAACATTTGCTTCTTGAATTTAACATGTTTTAGTGAACTTACTAGTGGCTTCTGTAAACGTTGCCGCTGAAGCGTATTAAAAAATTTCTTTCCCGGCGTACTGTATTGTTGGCCATTCCTAATAACGCAAAATTACTAGGTTTATATTATCGACAGAGGCTAAGGTTTCTACTGTTTTCAATCAGGGTTGTGGAGCTGGATGGACCAAGTCCGACTCCGACTCCTAGATCCAGCCTGGTTCTGACTCGGTCTGCAACCGTATTATCTACGTGTTTAATATATCTAAAATGGCGTATTTTGTATCATGCTTACACAGACTCAACAGGCTTTCCCTGCTGTTTGCGATGCGGGTGTTTTATCAACCATAAACCTAGTGCCAGAGCAATACACTATATAGCTTTATAGTCATTGCTTTATAGAGATAATGCATGTGTTGTTTATACGACGCTAAAATCATTGCTTTTTGTCGCGCTTACTTTCCTAAATAGGTCACTATAGTCAAACCAGCGTAAGCAGTCCTTTTGGGGGCGGGGCTGAATTGAACGCAGCAGTGCCAACTCTAATCTATTTACTAATGCACTTTGAGTATTCGAATGTAAATATAATTTTATCGATTGAGACAAGTTATACCAAGTTTGGCAAAGTTGCTTTGCCTTCTTAGCCACGCTCATCGGACTCCTTACGCTGGCTTGACTACAACATCTATGCGTTCAACCAACACCTCATCTAGGCCTTCGGAACAACCTTCTTTCCTGCCCACTGTACTTTTTTTGTACTCCTAATATTTTTATCCTGTTGTTCCTTTTCTTTCCCGTCGCTCTGTACTCGTGCGTTTCGATCAAGTGCCCCCTTGCATGGATTCCACGTTCCCATCAATGTAATATATGACTTTTTTCCTGTCGAGAAACAGCTTTAGAGAGGCTAAGGTGCCTCTAACGAAAGCATATATTTATGCCTAATGATAATAAAGCATCTTATCGATGCGTATCACTCAAGACATAATATAATTCCCCCTCCGTGGTGTTATCCCAAGTTTACAATTATAATTCCCATAAATCATAGAATTACTTGGGTATTAACTGCTGTATTACATGTACTCGACGCTTCTAAGACTTGCGACTAGCTTATCAGTTCCATTTACGTAGTACCTAAGTGCTTGCTAGTGTAGCATGGAAAGTGTTTGATAAAATGCTTATTGTAAAGTCGTATTGTCCGGAATATTCCTATTTTAGGAATCATTCTACAGCATGGCGCTGTATTAGTGCTTTGTCATGTACGAGGCAGTTCTTAATTTTTTCAATACTTTCATAGGTATACGTTTCCTGTAAATTTGATAGAAGTAGAGCTTGGACGACCCTTCACTAACAGTAACTAGAAATTGTGCTTGGCTTGACTCATTAATTGTTGGAGTGTTATCTCACGTACGATATTTAATTATACTGCTATCATCCACCGAGTCTCAGCCTCAGATACGGAATTATTCATTGGTAAGACTTGATATTCATCCGTGGCACAGTAACATGAGTAGAAGTTTCTTCAGTATGCAGCTGTTGTTTCATTATTACCAGCGAGACCGTTCTTTGATTTGTTAATCGATAGTGGCCAGTTCGTATCACTCATGCGTAGCTCGACTTCGCTTATCGGAGCGCAAGGAAGCCGTCAGTTCAGGCCAAGGCCATCTTCGGCTTTCTCTTTGATTTCCAATCATTAATTAGTGCTTGTTCTTTTCCTCAATTTGCAAGATCCTAGGAAGTAGACGGATAATTGTTACGGAGACTGAAAATAAAATTGGTGGAAATCAGAAGCTACAGTTAGCTACAAGCACAGTTCGATATCACATGCGGAATGCGAACATCGGATTACAAGCGAGCAGAGCTCAGCATCGTTGGCGGGAATTGTAAGCTTGAATTACCGGTAAGACTCCGGTATCACAGATACCTACTACTAAGGGACCTAGTAAATAATGCCAACCTAAAAACAAAGAATGGAGCATAGATTTGTACCCCCTTCCATGTTGTTTTAAATCTGTTTCTACCAGCATGTATTATTTTGCTGTGTTTCTTGACATATTGTATTCCTAGGGGAAAAACGCCTTTGTAGCGAGGTAGCCCAGCCTGGTACCTACCACTAGGGTTAATTTGTATCGTCTCGTGTGAGCAGCGAGCGTCTACTAAAGTACATGTTCTGCAGATTTTGCTACATGTATGATATTGTTTACAATGCTTTGTTTGTACACTTTTAGACGATTTATGCAGCATAGGTACATAGTGCATTTGCATCTGATTTATGCATCCTTCGTGTAGTAGCCATCTTCTCTGTTACGTCCTCGTGGAACTCCGTATGTTACCTTCGCCGTAATTAATTAGGTCTCTGGGACCTCGTTGTCTTGTGCCCAATTTGCTTCCTATTGGTTTCATACTATATTAAATGTTTTGCTTAATTCTGTTATTCCTACTGCGTACGCTCGCTAGTTGATGCAGTGTAGGCAAATCCTCGCTTGCATGCATTCAAAGTTTCTTGCATACTGCATGTCCCTTGTTTCTTCCTCTCTTTGGATAGCAGGTACTAAGACTAGGATTCCCACTATATCAAGCACCAATGTATAGTAGTGTTGGTAGGTAGTGAAGTAGTGCATGTGTATTTAGTAAATATATAGGTGCTGTCATGCTGGATTATAGACAAAGACCGACTCCTGGTTTCTGTTAGTTCCTGACTTCGGTTCCTTGGATCCATGTCCAACTCCTACAAACTCTTATCTTCACAGTATAGACTCATTTTTACCGATTCCGACTACCTGTTCTAGAAAGTTTCCGATTCTAACTCCTGACCCTCCAAATCCGACTCCGACTCCGCTGTTGCATAATTTTCACTCCCGCTACGGACACCATCAGTGTAGTCAACGAGACGTTGAAGAGTTTGCTACAGTGAATGATGTCTCATACCAGTGAACTAAATACCATACGACTGCAATCGCGTCACTGACGTAACATTGCTTAACAAAGCTAGCCCTAACTGTGAGTTTCCGTACCTAAGTATGTAATAGGTACGGTAACGTAATATTACTTGTTACTGTGAGTTACTGCGCCTAAATGCTGCAGCAAGTAGTAGGATCGGTGCCGTAACGTGATATTGCAATGCAAACAGCGTACCGATGTAACGAGTTAGTGAAGGTCAATGATGGGATCTTGGAGGGACTGCACGACCTGATGACGTCACTTTTCCGTGCGGGAATCGTAAAGCTAAACTATCGTAGACATATTCCACTGTCGTAAATAGGTGTCTTGAGTTTGTGCGCTGCGATTGAGATAGTTTGACTTCATGAGCTTCAACTTGGTTTCGGACTTCAATTTTGAGTGCCGGGTTGAATTTGGAGTATTAAATGCCATTCGATTACGCTTGAATAGGAATCCCAGCGCTCAGGATTAACCATGCGGACAACATACAGCTAAAGAACTCAAGAGGATTTCAGTCACAGTGTGCAAGTGAAAGACACTCTGTGGGCCCTGTATTGTGCATTGACCTGCAGCCAGCCCCACTGCACTACTGCAAGCGTGGCAGTCCCCAGTGACGGAGTACCCGTGCACACTGCCGCTTGTTTAGTTGCGATACGCTCTACTGCAGTACTGCTGCAGATATTTTGGTCCCGGTGTGTGTACTGCAGAGCCGGAAACTTCTCAGAACCAACAAGTGTCGGAGTAGTCGGTGGAAATTGGCATCGACACACCACAGCACACATATCGCACATCCATGTAGGCTAGCACAGATGTTTCTACTGCTGTCATGCCTTAGAGTTGGTGTTACTGGTATAGAATGTTGAGTATTTATTGAATACTTTCATTTACAAAACTGGTGCCAAATAGTGTATAGTTACGGTTGAACCGTAAGCATTTGATTCGCCTGTATTTATTGCAATTTATTGTCGTGTTTACTGTCGAAATTTTTATATTATACCTGATTTGTTTACTATGTGTACGAACGGCGCTGAATAATACTAGAACTGCAATGACCACGTTTAGAATGAAGCTAAACAAATGAGCCTTTTAAAGTTGCGTGCACTGTAGAGATGCTGAGTGAAACTGTAGTCAGTATCTCACAGACCCTGTTTACCCTAAGGCGAGAAGTACTCATCCTAGGTATCTCCGGTAAATAAATACAGTACTACTTAGCAACCGCACCGGTTCCGGTCAAGATCCCTGAATGGGAGCCATGTACAAACAGTACACACTGCAGTGCTCTAGGCTGCTGCAGCATCATGGTGCTGTCAATATGGTACGAGAAGTACGGTACCGTTGCTATTAATGCATCATATCCTCGACTGGCAGTATCGATATAATAGCTTGAAACAGGGTGATGAGTTGGTAATACGAAGTTGAAACGCAGTCATGCAAATCGGCATCAAGTCTAGAGTTACATCGGCTCTGCTAGTTAGTCCTTTTGGCACACACCAGTTTAGATTTTTCTCCTCTGTAATATTTAGCTGTACCTTTCAACACACTCCTTCATGTATTCAAATGCAGCAGAACTATAACCTTTTATATCAATGCCAATTGCTAGGCTACCGTTTAACTAATAGCTCAACAGTACCACATGTCCGGCAGGACGACACTCGCGCACGACCTCTCACTTCCCTGCCACCTTCACACTGGAGAAGTTCGAGAACTTTGCCAGTCTGCTGTGAACATCGAGCACTTTTGTCGCGGTGATTTTACTGATGGTGATGCTCGTTCCACCGCCTCCACTATCATTTAAGGAATCAGTTCTACTCATATCTTTTCTGATCCATATCATTCTTTATTGTCTTACATAAAGCTTTAAGAAGTCGAAAATTTTACTCTGATTTTTAAGGCTTGTGGGATATTTTGGTTTCTCCCACGGGTTTCCCATTCTCCATCCGACTACAGCTGCTGCTGCTTGCTCCCGCAGCCGCTGCTCGCTGTTGTGAAAACACTTGATACCTCGCCCTGCCCCCTCTCTGCACTCCCCCAATGTTCACCCCCATCTCCTTGTGTAGCACAACCTCATCCTCCTGGCCCTCTCCCCCATTACGGCCGGATGCACAAAGCACTCGGTAAATGACGCAGTCGTAGCCTATTATCTGTGTAACAAATGCAATGAACTCTATTGATGCTCTGAGCCTTCGACAGAGTGCAGTTGTATTTCTTTGCTTGAAATTCATCCGCCCCTGGAGGTGGATCGACTACAGAAACTTTATGGTTTACAGATTGATGGGAAACTGTTGGCTGGCAATTGGTGCGACAAGCATATGCGCCGTACGTCTAGTGTGATTGAGCAGCTGAAAGATACGATCGTGTTTCGAAGCCCTAGTTTTATGTTCCGTATCTTAGGTTGGAGTATTAAGTCATTTGAGTAACGAAATTTGTGCTCGAGTTAAATTCTTAGCTTTGCTCTGGGTATCGCTCATTTTAAAGAAATGCGTCATTCGAGTAATGAGAATCGATCGACGGAGAGGTATGCGCTAGTGTGACACAAGTCCTAGCCTTCAACTGGATATTAATTTGTTCTAATAATTAGTTCATCCATGTAACGAGTGGGTGGGTTATTCTTACGTCACCTCAAAATAGGTACATAATTCTTTTTCTCTGATGCATAATTTAAAAAAATATATGTATAAACGTAATTGTTTCACGAATCGAAACAGGAACCTAAGATTGATAGTATACCTACATAGCTACCTACCTACTTCGGGGTGAATCCCGGGGCTGTCCACAAAGAAGCATTCTGCCTGCCGCCCAACCACAGGTTCTGCAACAGTTAATCTTTATGTTTTATGGTACTGCGCAGAAATTCTCAAGTATCGGTCAGAAAAATTTCTGTACAGTATATGTTTGTTCTCTTGCCGCTCTGTCATTTTTTTAGTCTCCCGAAAGAACCGTAGGTAGACTGCGGAGCTGCACTGTACGTACACATAGTGCAGTCTGTGCTGAAATTAACGAGCTTTTCAGCTCTGCATTCTTTTTGTGCCAATTCTCCAGGCTCGTATGTACGGCATCTGCTGTGCTTCTTTTCTTCTTTGCCTGTATTGGATCGATGTTATTCATCTCGAAAAAAGAAGCTGCAGTAAAACTAGAGTAGGATTCCGAGAGCGCGGACCTCCACCAAGTTGCGCAATCCTTACGTAGCTTTCAGAATGGTCTAGAAATCCAGCATGTGTTGCGGATCATCTTCATCAAAATTCATACCTAAAAGTTCCTGTGAACTTCATGAAGATTCGTCCATTTTGTTTTCAGTTTCATTGCTGACAGACTGACAGAATTACCGACAACCCCTGACCAAAACAGAACCTAACCTCCTTGCGGGGATAACAGTTGCCAATAAAAACAAGTCGCTGGTATTTAGCACAGCTTGTGTAGCTACTGCAGAAACCCATCGATCGCAGCTTCAAACGCATATAAGATTTGTCTGCCCCTCTGTCCTGCTGTGAAGTTTTTTCTAGCTTTTCGTAGGCAGAAAGTGACCTATTGCAAAGTTATTGATGCACGGGATGGTTTTCCTTTGTGACTTAATGAGTCTTGAAATGGGAATATGCTCAAAGCGCAATGCTTAGGACTAATGTATATGTATTTACGGATTTCAAGGATAATCTATAGAAGCTCCTTGACTGATTTACATATTTCTTGTTCCATCTCTAGTGAACAGATAAGGAATTGAATTGAAGTGATATTCTATTCCCAATCAGCTTGGTAAAGCCGGCCGGACTTTGGGGTCGACATTTTGAAGTTAAAAGGCGAAACAAGTTTTGTCGGGGCTAGACTCACGTGTTGTGGCGTATCTTAGCTACGCCTAAGACAGGGTGGTATTTATTACTCAAGATTTTCTTTGTGTCGTTGCTGCAAAATGATTTCAGCCGTCAGAATATTGGCCAGAAGCATGGGCTATGAAGTGGTGTATGTGTCAATTCTTGGCATTGTTTTTGACAGCTTCGTAAACTAGAAACGATAACGATAGTATTAATTTTTTCTACTCTACGTAACGATCATTTTCTTCTGATTTTTTCCTATATATTTCTATGACTGTAAGTAATTTGTTTTCGTTTCATGGCCCAGTTCTTGACGACTGGTTTTCTATATTTATATCTGCGGCAACGAATAAATATTTTGTTTCCATTGCTTGTTGCCGCTGTTAAGCATTATCCCCTAAGGTTACTGTTATTATCCCCTAAGGTTACTGTTTATGCGGGGACTTTATTGTAAATTAAACTGGATTTACATCTATGACAAAGAATAAATATACCTTCACTGGCTGATATTGGTGAGTATCGTCCCGTAACGGTGTTGCTTTTCTTCTATCATGATCCGTAGATTCGATCGCAGGTATAACTAACTGTCTTTACATCAGTGACAAGAAGGCGTAATTATCCTTCTATCGCTAGCGTATATGATGGCCCTAGAACAATAGGGGCATAAGAGATACTTTTTAAAATATACAGGAGAGCCACTTAGAGACAGTGCATCGGTGTAATAAGGTACAAAATAGTCGACTTTACATACGATTCTCGACCATTTCTACTCGGAGATTTGCGCCTTTCTGACTTCACAGAACTACAGGTCTCAATCTGTGCTATCCGATGGTGTAAAAAAAAAAAAACTACTTTTGAAAAATCTGTCGCCTACGCCTCTATTGTTCTAGGGTCCTCATATATAAGGTTCAATATTATCCCCTAACGGTGCCGTTTTTCCTTTACAGTGCGGAGACTTTATCGCAGTGGGGGCCGAGGAGGCCATGACACCTTCCGATGTCATCGCTGCCTGTGATATTACCTTCTCCTGCGTCTCTGACCCGCAGGTCGCCAAAAATGTACGTAACTTTTCCTTGTTTTTGCTAGAAATATAATCATTATTATTGTTGTCTTTAGCTGCTGGAAGTACGTACTTCCAAAAGATCGTGTCTGAGTACAATTGCTCCCGTGCGAGCTCTCGCAAATTTATGTTTTGTTGACTGTAGTTAACGCGGCAGAAACATTTTACTTTATTTTTTTTGTATTATCTCATTACAGGGAACAAGCATCCATTGTTTGCACGGACACTTATAGATAAAGAACTGGCTTTATATTATTTATACCTCTCTTGACACTGCCACCGCAAGACGCAAAGAACTGCTTGTTCTACACATCCTTGTTATATTTCCTTTAGCGAAGTGGAGTTTTACAACAGCTAAATGTTTCAATCAGGGAAATGATACTCGATTAAGAAAAATATTCACCTACATATTTTTCCTTTAGCAAAGTGGTAGTTGACAACGCTGTAGTTTATGTGAAATAAATTTGGATGGGAGATATTTTCATTTTTTTAATTCACGGAACTGGAATTTCATACCTGCTAAACTGGGAAATGCTGTAATGAATGTCTTTATTATTGAAAGACATAATTTGGGATAGAAAATGTTATTTACACTTTGTAATCAAACTCTAATCATGTCGATTAGGCTAGTTGAGTTGTGAACATTTATTCGTAACACTCATCACAGTATTGTTTTTTTTTTCTGTACGTTGGCCGTACAGAATCCCGTGTGAATCTTTTCTCAGTACTGGGCTCAATATAGTTTTTTCAGCACCGGTATTGTGTTTGGCCTAGTACTACTACCTATGGCTCGGGCATAGACCGCAACAGTACTTGACTCTTAAGTCTGACGGCTAAAAGTCGGAAACGGAAAAATGGGGCTTTCATTCCAAGGTACCCAACATTTTTCTTGCGGAGAAGGTATCTTGGATACGGCGGAGACTCACTTGGGCGCTTGCCTGCATGACCGAGTATGGACATGTTTATAATAGCCAGCGCCAGAGGCCACTTCTGGACCAAAGAGTCAAGTACTGGTGCGGTCTATGACTCAGGTATTATATGTGTGCCTGTAAGTTAGCTTAGACGCTTATTCTAGCAGCACCGAACCTTACCCTACTCTTAATGACCTAACCTAATGTAATCTAACCTCACACACACTCTCAGGTAGGCCATGTATATACTATATCAAGTCCTGTTTTTTTTTCATTCACCGGCAGATGGTGTTCGGTAACTGTGGAGTGCTGAAGGAGATGACGGCCGACAAGGCCTACGTCGAAATGACCGGTATTGATGCCGAGACGTCGCAGGACCTCGCTGATGTAAGTAAACTGAGTTTATAATTGACCTGCTCTGTCTTATAACTACCGGATGACGCTTCTACCATATAAGCTATAGCTACCTACTAACTCTCACAATTAAAGGGGTGACATGAGATATCATTAACCTTATGACTGAACTGAAGAAAAGCAGTGTTCCGAGACCCGCACGCCTTCCCGTGCTCTGGCGGGTATTACCTGCATACCTGGGCGGGGTGGTGTTGCTAAAAAACTAGGCAGTTTTCGTGCCTGGCAAGCAGCCAAGGGCGCGTAAGTAGACATACCCTATCCCTCCGATGCATGAGAATCTGTTATCGTTTTAGGACAACGCGTTTCTCACTGTACAGTGTACTTCCCCTGCCACAATATATTTGGGCCTCACGCACCAAAGGACCCCAAGTGTCTTCTCCGCAGGGGATTTTGCAGCTGGCCGCAGCTCCTGCTGAAAAGGTTAGTTTTATAAAATTAGGTAGATTCTCTATATTTCCCCTTCTGTTGCGTAAGGTGGGCTGTCGATCGAGATAGCTCTCTTAGTCCGCATGACACTTCTACTCTCTTTTGTGTCTTTTTCTATTCTTTACGCTTTTCTCCCGCTAGTAGCAGCGCTCTGGGCCAACTGAGATTTATCGGCAGGAATGCTGTGCTAAAGAAAGATTCTTATACCGATGCGATATAACACAGAGTCTCACTGCTTTGATCACATCGCATGACCTGGGTGGGGTGGTAGAACCAGGAATATAATAATAATCAGTGTACAGTGTGCTGTAGTAAAGCAAATGCTAGGATGTGTCGGCGACATTGTGGTGTATGTCCTAGCTCTCGGGAACTATGTCTGTTTGGGAGTCGCGTGACGTTGTGCATTCGCGTGGCGTTGTGCTATCGTGTGACGTTGTGCTATCGTGTGACGTTGTGCTATCATGTGACTTTGTGCTATCGTGTGACTTTGTGCTATCGTGTGACGTTTTGCTTTCGCGTGGCGTTGTGCTATTTGCTACGTGCTGTGGTCTTCCACGAGGACTCTAGTTTAGACTAACGAACTCTTAACAATTTGCAGGCGATGACCTCAACCGGCGGTCGGTACCTGGAGGCGCAGATCCAAGGGTCTCGACAGCAGGCAGAGAGCGGCACGCTCGTCATTCTGGCCAGTGGGGACAGATCTCTCTTTGATGACTGCCAGAGCTGCTTTCAGGCCATGGGCAAGAATTCTTTCTTCCTTGGTTAGTTGCCCTAATGTTGGTGGTATCATGTTAGGCAGATTGGTACACTGGTGTTGCAGGCCATTACCGAGAACCCTTACTGCCTGTTGCTTAAGTGCTAATGCTGTTTTAGGGTTCTAAATATACGTGTTTGTACAGGCTATAGGCAAAAATCAAGTTTTCCTTGGTTAGATGCGTAATATTGAAGGCATGTTAGGCATCTACGTTGGTATTTCAATCCATGTGCAAGAATTCTTTCTTTCTTGCTTAGTTGCCTAATACGAGGGTATACCTTTCAGGAGACGCAGGTTGGATGGCCTGTAGATCAGAGGGTTAGGTTTGTTCGGTTCACACATCTTGTGTTGCAGAAAGCTACGACTTGCAGGAGGATTGTGTCGATTACCTGAGCAACTAGAGCACTTTTAGAACGTTAGAAAAGTAAGGCTCACGAAAAATTTAAATTGGTTCTGAAGCCGTGATTTCCTTCTTTATCATCACCAAAATCATCTGGTCATTTGTGCCTTTTGACAATAATAATAGCATCTGTAATTGTCTTGAAGACCTGTTCGTATCCTCGAGTTATGTTGCTGACCAACATTAGTCAAACACACAAACAGAGCAACCGATCATCACCAAAATTTGTTCAATTATATCTTTAAGCATTTCTAACAATTCCTACAAATTTCATAATAATCCGTTCATAACTTTTTGAGTTATCTTGGTGACAGACAAAGAGACAAAAAGCCCAACAAACTCGACAAAAACACAACCTCCTTGGCGAAGGTAATTAGCTAGGCCTTCGGGGCATCTGTCGTTCATGCCCACCCATGCCTGTTAATAGGTTCTGTGTTGGAACACCCTCGTGCATATGTTCCACGTTTATCTTGTTATACGACATGGTCCTTCCTTTTCCTTTCTTAGTCTATCTTAGCACTGCTTTAGGCAGGCTCAAACTATTCGACTATAGCTTCATATATAACCGGTTGTATGAGTGTATGCGTGGAGATTTTTGGGCTAGGTAAATCTTGGTATAAAATAATTTTTTTTGTGAGTCTGCTAGTATTTTCCCACCTCCTGCTACTGGAGGAGTGACCTCGACACATTCTGCAAACTCCAGCCATGTTTTGCACCAGTCAGTTGGAAAATGACTCACTCATTTGAACGTAATGGTAGTACTGTAGCTGTGGACACCAACATCGCTGGACGTTTGTTTACATCTGCTCACTGACAGAGTGATCTTTTAGCTTTCGAATGAAGAAAACGTTCGATCTTTGTTGATCTGCATGCTCAAAAGTACCGGTAACAATATTTTGTAAATTGATATTCATAATGCTTACGAGGGGAATTCAAAAAGTTTGCGGAAAATTTCTCTCGCAGCGTCATTAAGTATCCAAGAACGTCAAGTACTGTCTGATATGGTAGCTGGCATCCGACCGCTATACATGGCACAAGTCAGGTCATAACAAATGGTTTCAACGATGAGATGGAGGTCCTCGTTTTTGTTAATATGAAAGTACGAAGAATTATAAGTTTCAAATCCGTTGTCAAAACAAAGGCCAAAATTTGTTTCTTATTTGTTTGAACGCAACGCAATTACCACTCACCCCACAGACATCAAGGTGCAGGAAACTTTGATAGTAACGAACTTCCAGCGACTTCGATACCAAACGCTTCATGATGATGCTCAAATGAGTAATTGCTCATTTTCCTATTCAAGTGCAGCAACTCACGTCAAAATGGGTGGAATGAATCAGCGGAGAAGAGGACCACACTTGGCAGAGGAATACATTTGCACGTACGCAAGAAAGCTACAATTTAAGTTGAATTTTATCAGCAATTCCGCGAACTTTTTGAATTCCCCTCGTATATACTGATTGATGTTAAAGTTTCTTGTGGATCGAATCGTTGTACGTATTCTGGCTAGATGCTGTTTTACTAAGTGCCACTTGATCCATTGGGCTAGTAATGGCTAAAAAATGATTTTATTAAAGCCAAACAAAGTGTTGAAAATCATTTCATGAAAAACTGACAATTGGCTGAGCATTGTTTTATTGGACCTACACAGTTGACTCAATAATTTTTATCAGAAACAAAGATTAAATAAACTTTTCTTCAAAACAGACGTAGGAATAGGATATTTTCACTACAGGCAATGGGTTGAATTATTTCATCAGAAGTAAACAAAGAGTTGAAAATATTTTCATGATAAGCAAATGACTGGCTTAATCATTTTCATGTGAACTCCTGAACAGTATTCTCGTTTTTTTTTCGTCATGTGTAGATGTTTGGAAAATTCTTGATGGCATTGGCAGCTTTAAGTAATTTGTATACAGAGTGATTCTGTGATATTTAATTCTCTCTTTACGGATAGCAACTAGCCCCAAGAAATTTTCTTTCTGCTGGGTTCCCAGTCACTGTGGAGTCCCAGGAAACGAACTAGTTGACCAAGAAGCAAAAACTGATGTCAACGAGCTCTTAAATCTCACACTTATCCCACGTAGTGACTACAAGTGGCACTACGAGAAACTAACTTGAGAGGCATGGGAGTCGGAATGGACTACCAAGAACCCTGGCAGTAAACTTAAGAAATTTCAACCATCGATATTTGCTTCTCATGGTGCCCAAAGCACCAGCAGACGATAGGAAGTCTGTCTGGCGAGACTGCGTGTGAGTCACTCCCACATAACCCAAGCATATCTGATGAATGACGATCCCCAACCAGATTGCCAACACTGTAATGTTCCCCTTACTATCAAGCACATTCTAGTAGCTTGCCCTCAACGCCGACAGTACTTCGGCGCTCATGCTGACAATATAAAGGACTTCTTCTCTGATAATCTAACGGCCTTCCGAGGCCCCTTATATTCCTTCGTCTCCAGCATTGACTTATTGTACTATCTTTGAATAACTGAAGATCTCAATCCAGTTATGAAAACCAACCGACTCTGTCACAACACCGAAAGACACTGTCCAATCCTACAACTCTATATACCTATAACACTGACTATTTCTTGAATACTAACGCCATTATTGGCGGATGAATAGATCGCTGTTATATCGTCCTGGCATCGAGTACGGCGGGAAAACCCTGAAGGTAATAATAATTCTCCCTTTCTTTCTTTTCTTGCTGGGCTGGTTGCGTATGGGTTGATAACCTTATGGAGTTCACTTCGTTCTCCCGTCGCCAGTTTGGTGTATTTTAATAATAAAATATTTTGATAAAATAATAGTTTAATAAAATAATATTTTAACAAATTTAATAAAATAATATTTTGCCAATAAATTGATGCTTTAAAAATAATAAATAATATTTTCGCGGGCAGGTGAGGTGGGGAACGCTAGCAAGATGAACCTGGTGCTGCAGGTGATCGCTGGTGTCACGCTGGCGGGCCTGGCAGAGGGAATGGCGCTGGCTGACAGAGCAGGTCTGCAGCAGAAGGACGTGCTCGAGATCATGGAACTCACTTCATTAGCTTGTCCTCTTATTATTGAAAAGACTAAAGGTAAGATCGCTCTGCAGTCTGCTTGCGCCCCTTGCCCCGTATCGGCTGCGGGTTTCATAAGCCGTTTGGTTTGTTTATTTTAAACTTTCTCCTTCGTGTTCCGTTCATGAAACTTTCTATTCTTATTCGAAATACAAGTTCCGTTTGAGGAACCCTGGAGAGAAAAAGTTCATTCCCAATATTTTTCCTACTGACGGGCCGAACATGTTTTTTACCTATTTCTTGAACTTGTTTACCCACTTTCTTTACCATCTGTTTTGTCATCACCAGTCGAAGCTTGCGTTCCTCTGCTTTCTAAATTTATTTACCTATTCCGCTTCTATTTTTTTCCAGTTACAGCCGTTTCTTTGGCTTTTACTCTTTCTTCTCGATATAACGTTCTACTCGCAGGGATCTCTGTCCGTTTGTTCTTAGGGTTTTCTCAACATATTGTATGCCACGCCCCTTGTTCTTCAGCCTCTATTTCTTTCCGTTGTCACGGATGAAGTGAGTTAAAATCCCAACAGTGAATGGGCGCCAGTAGCTATTTGCACTACTAATTTATGGTCGCTTTTGATCATTCGACTAAGCTTTGTGGGTCGTGGGTATTCATGTTTCTTTCAAGTTTCTAGCAGGGCTGCTTAGTTGCAGCCCAAGTCGGCAGGAATCGGACATTTTTGAGGGTCAGATGCCTGAGTTGGAGTCAGAAACGGTAGACGTCGGATGTTTTTGGGGTCCAAGGAGTCTGAATAGGAGTCGGACTTGGATATCCGACTCCGAAACCCTGTGTTTCATAACAAGTAATTGTTACCCTAAACAACGTGTGTATTACTATTATTTTGAGAAGTGGAATAAAAGTTGATTAGATTGTTCCCAGTCACTCTAACTTAAAAAAACTCAACTAAAACTATTTGTGTAACTTTGCATCGATGTTGGCTCAGCGCTGTTATGGTAGTGCTGACGAGCTCAGACGAGGTTGGTAGTGTATAATTTCCATGCCGAAACGTCATTACTGACCTTTGGTGACGTCACTATTCCTTTGGCCAGCCCTTATTGTGTTAGGCCTGGTTACACGTGCAGTGACAGTACAGAGGAGGCCGTTTACGACCTCATGTTGGTATAGCACCTCTAAGGAGCTTCAATAGGAGAGGAGGGAGCCGTGCGCCCCATTCACAGATTCGCCAGCGAGTCAACCAGCTGTGAGACGTTCATGAATGTCATTGGTGGAAGTGATGGGGGACCAGCGAGTTTCACGGGGGAGCAGCAGAGAAACTGAGTTACCGGTATGCGATTGAAGCTTGCGCGACTGGCTGCAGCCATAAGCGACTTTTTACTGATATACGATTGGTGCTACACGACTGGCTGACAGCCATAGCGACTTTTGAACTTCACGGACGAGGCTCCTGACTCCCTCTTCTCTATAGAAGCTCCTTGGTCACCTCATCAGCAGGCTTTGTGGGTGTCATGCCGAGGCCACAAAATACAATCGCATGCTTTACTTATGAGCGGTCGAAGGAATACAGTTCTGTGGTCTGTGACTGGTGTGCCGACGGATGATCAGACGGCATGAGTACGTGGTGTGAGAGGCGGTTTCCGAGATACCTCTGGAAAGGCCCTCAGGGGCAAATTGTGGCGGGGCCCTTTCCCCCCCCNCCCGCCACAATATGTTTGGGCATCACGCACACAAGGGTCCCGAGTGCCTTCTCCGCTGGGGATGTAGCATCTGGCCGCAGTTCCTGCTGAGAAGGTTAGTTTTGTAACGTTGGGTAGGTCCTCTATATTTCCCCTTCTGTTCCGCGAGGTGGGCCGCCGAATGGTGGTAAGCGACCCATCCCATGGGACTCCTATGTGCTCCCGTGTGGGGGGCCACGGAAGGGACCCCCCGCACGAGTGTTCACTTTCTTCTGTCTTCTTCTCTTTTCGTTTTTCGTCTCTTTCCCTGCGCCTCAAGGCTGAGCGATTACGTTCGGCCGAGCAGTGTAGGGTCAGAAATGCTCGCGCCTTATTTCCTGCGAGACATGGTGCTCCTGGCCGAGATTGTACTAAAAGAGCTCCTCTGAGCTCGACTCAACTTCTAAACTATATGATATAAAATTGGATCCCTGTTATATAGTCTTCGTTTCTGATACGGCGGGAAAACCCTCATTATAATAATAATAATACCCCTGGAAAGTGCTCAAGTTGAACGACGTGCAAGCCGAACGCCTACTCATAAGTTGATTGGGTGGGTGCCCACGGCATTATTAACTCGCCAAGTAGCTAATCGGGATCTTATTTAATGATTCGCTTTCTTATTCTATTGTGAAGCTCATCAGTGATGTCCTTGAAGGAGGCCTGTTAGCGATGGTTTGGTGCAAGTATAACAGACTTTGTGTATTCATAAGGTGGTAAGTCGTCATGTTATCAAGATTCGTGTTTTGTTTTTCCCCTCACACGCATTAATGTCTTCACGTAGAAAACCTATACTAAATTTATAGTCAAACCAGCGTAAGGAGTGCGATGGGTGTGGCCAAGAACGCAGAGCGACTTGGCCAAATCTCACTTCAGCGCGTGGTATAACTTGTCTCAATCGATAAAATTATATTCGAATACTGAAAGTGCATTAGTTAATAGATTAGATTTGGCACTGCTGCGTTCAATTCAGCCCCGCCCCTAAAGGACTGCTTACGCTGGTTTGACTACAGGGTCATCATGACCTAGACGTTGCTGCTATCTGAGAATGGGCCTGATGGTCCATCTACTGCCAGCTATTTAATCTAATTTAGCGCATGAAGGATAAATCACAGAGTCTAATGATGAGTTGAACATAACTGTTAATCTACCATTTCAGCCATTATTGAAGGCGCTTTCACCACAAACCAAGCTCTGCAGCACATGCAAAAGGACATCCGCCTCGGCCTGGCCATGGGAGATGGCCTCGAGCTGCCCCTCACTCTCACCGCCACTGCCAACGAACTCTACAAGCACGCTAAGAAGGTCGGCTATGGAGAACACGACGTCTCCAGTGTTTACATCCGCACCCGGTTTTAGAATAACTTGGGTAGTCCATTTCTTTCTTTTGTACAGGACTTGCTGCATGGAGCTTTGCAGCCGTTTTCTAATTCTTATGCTAGTTCAAATTTTACTTCAGCGTGTGCGTGTGTGTCTGAGTCTGTCCAGGATTCTCCAATTTGTACAGCATAGGACTTGATACCTTCAGCTACACATTCTTTTCTAATTCATTTCCTGTGCTAATTCGTATGCAGGGTCAATTTTTTATCCCTTTCTTTCATGCTGTACCATATATTTGCTCTTTAGATGGCGCTTGTTATTCCTGCGAAAAGGAAAATGAATTACTCAAAGAAAGGTTTAAATATTAATGCGTCTGTTAGTCTGTCCTGGTTTCTCTTGTTTCCCTGCAATTGAGTTTCTTTTTTATTTTCTAGTTACTTATTTAGTTCGTGCGAATTCGAATTTTTTTAACGTCTGTACTAAGTTTCCATGAATAGTAGCTACGTAAATAGTACTGCATTGAGTTTTATAACAGATTTCTCACTCAATTACTGCTCTAATTTTTATACTTCATCGACTTCCATTTCAATTTATGTGTATTAGTCGGTCCACTAATCATCACTTACATTGGAATGGGAGAATGATTAGGTGACTGGTTAGGCTGAATGGTTAGGGCCGCTGCCTCGTTCGTTGTCTCATAATAAGCCATTCTGTTCCCAGCCAGGGAAACAGTCTTGATGCTTGGGAATGCTGCGTCGGCGTTTTTGTCGTTCATTGTCCACTGAAAGGCACTGGCCTAGGCAGAGATGGGGTAGTCCAGGAGGCGCAGTGGTCACTAGTCTCCCCCTGTGGCGCCGTAGCTCGGACTGCAGCCGTTCACTCTCTGGGCCGTGTCGGGGATGTATTTGTGGCACGAACAAGTGCACCTTGGTTTTCAAGATGGGATGAGCGCTCAAGACGACATTACCTTTATCTATGCCGTGGCCTGGAAATCGGCCGTATTTATCTTTGTATTGTAAATGGTCCTTCGAGCTGCCCCGCCTTATCCCTTATTGTACGCCTGTTGAGTTGAGCGTGTTAGTGTATGTAAAGAATGTCACCTTCCAATTTCACGTCATCTAGATGTTGTGGTAGATTAGCGAGTCAGTGGGATATGATATTGTGTCCTTGCGTGAGTTAGGAGTCTGTCCGGTAATGTGCATTTGGAATGAATGGTACGAAACGTTTGGTCTATGCATCACATGGCTTGCGTCAGTTAGGAGTTGGTTCGTTAATGTGCTGTGTACATGAGTGGCATATAACGTTCGGTCCAAGCTTCACATGGCTCACGTGATTGGTTGTATATTTTTGAATGGCATTAATTTGGAAGATGGAGTATCGTAGATGAAGTTTTAATTATTGAATGGCTTTGTTATGAATTACAAAAGCTCAAGGGTGCGCTATAATTATGAATATTTGCTCTAATAACAGGTATATGTTTGCTGCTTGTGCTGTATTTGTGAATATAGAACGATCTTGTCTAGTTACAAACCAGAGGCGATTTGTCAAATGACAAATTATTTATTGGTCATTTGTAGTCTTCATAAATTTTGCATAAAACGCCTATATAAAATAATATAAGAGACCATTTTATTTTGCACTACTACAAGTTCCAAATAGTTTAATAGTACACCCTGATGTAGTGAAGGGAAAGCAGGGGCAGTATTGACAACAGTGTCGATTTATGTCCGCGTGTGTTTCGCCGGAGCTCAGTACCGGTTCATCTCTTGCTATAAGAGGTTGCGCTGTGTTGCGGCGTGAGCATTTCCACGAGGACTGTAGTTTTCAACTGTAGCTCTTATTTCAAACAGCATGCTATTGTACTGTACATTGGGTAGACATAATTTATTACTTGGATTAAGCCTGAGCACTAGTGGAAGCTGGCGATATTTGGAAAGCGAATTTTTTTTATTGATAACACTCATTCTCATTACAAAATCTAACACTTGCGCTTAACCCGAGTACCCGTGCAAACCTGCACCTCTGTAAAGTATTGTTATGAGAACGAACTTTGCCAAACGCGGCAGGGAGCGGTGTGAGATTTTTTATTTTTATGCAAGCTCAAAATTAGTCAGCCTGGCGGAAATTAAATAAAGAGCATTGAGTGGTTAATAAGTTATTTTTGCCAGCAGTGTTTATTCGTAGAATACATTTCGTGTGACAGCAAAACCTATTTTAAGACGTGCAAGGTAACTGTAGTGAATATTTATATATCTTGCGTTTTCAGGATTTGCTATCTTAACGGATTTGAAATTAGCTATGTTATTGAGTTGAGGTGTTCATAAGTCTTTATATCAGCAATTATATATTATTTAAACAAAGACTAGCGGGCTTCAAGGGTCCGCCCCATTGTTTTATATCATTTCGATTTCTTGAATATTATTGTTCTATTGCTGGAGCTCTCAATAACGTTAGTATTTTTAAAGTATTTTGCATTAATACCTAATTACATGTCACGTTTAAGAAGAAGTTTCATTATGAACAAATGTTACTATTGTGAAACATATCTCGTTTCAGCTACAAGTGTTATCATGCTAAGTATGATATGTACTGTCAATAAATGATGAAAGACTCGTGGAAAAATTGTTTTGTTACTTATGATCGATTTACACACATACTCCATGGCCTTCCCATGCGCGTCGATCCTGTGTGGGAACACCCTCGTGCATGGGTTCCACGTGTCTATCGTCACACTATGTGTCCCTTGCTTCTTCCTCTTGTTAGATCGCCGTTGCTGTGGAGACGGAGACTTAAACTACTCAATATAATAATAATAATACTCCATGGCCGAATGGATGGAGCGTTGCGCTCTGTCTATTGAGATCAAAGGTACGTTTCCCACCTAGGTAGGTGAAATTCTTGCGACGCTCGTGAATGCAGCGTCAGCACTCTTAACATTCAAAGTCCACTATGAGGACACTGGCCTAGCCAACTATTGGAGTCGGATGGGGATCATAGTTGCCATGTAAGAGCCTTCTGTCTCTCTCTCCATAGCTCGAATATTCTATGGTTGACTACACTTATGCACTCCTCTAGGCGTGGCGGTCATCAAACTGCAGCAGGAAGAAGTGCATTTGGATTTCCCAGCTGGGGTATGCTGTTGATTTTTATAGACACCTTTAGGCCTACATGTTTTCCATATAATTACTTTTGGAACGTTACCTGTGTTGTCCTGCACGCGGTCTTACTGTTTGACATACCGTATTATGGTTTTAATATTTTGTGTCGTTCGTGAAGCGCGCTTCTACTTCAGTCGAGCAGATTACTAAACCATTGCTTGGTCTCCTTTGTAGCGAAATTATTTTTCGTTTAGAAGTGTTTTTATATTGTATTATAGCGCATGGGTGTAGCACGAGTAGGAATCCAAACGAATTGTTGAATTGGTGCAGCTACTAGCCCACGGGCTGCCTGTGGCCCGCCGTTTATTTTCTGTGGCCTTCGACCGCTTGTATTGCAAATTAATTTTGTATAGCAAAAACACAGCTGGGTTTGTATATGAAACTGTAAAGTTACCATAGTAACTAATACCAGAGTGAGTCGGTTGCGGGCCACAGATAACCAACAGGCGGGCCGTTTGTGGCCCGCGGGCCGAAAGTTTTAATAAGCTCGGATTTAACCATTCGTTTGGATACCTACTCGTGCTACACCCATGCGCGGTAATACAATATAAAAACACTCCCGTGCATGGGTTACGCGTTCCATAGGCATGCTGTATGTTCTTTATTGCTTCCATTCTTTAGTCGCCGTTTCCCAGTTATCATTTTCCATTCTCATACTCCTACTGAGCACTTTTTGTCTGTTCTTCCTTTACTTTCACCGTCTGTTCTGCCCATGCGCATTCATCCAGTGTGGTTACACTGTTGTCCATGGGTTTCACGTTTTTGCAGAGTTACTGAACGTTCCTGGTTTCTTCCTCTATTTGATTGTCATTCTAGTGAAAATGGATGATTAACCTTGACAGTAGTCGGTATTGTAGAGAAACGGAGGTTTACCCCTGTCAATTCGTTAGCGGATACTAAAATTTTCATGTAGAGATTACGACGGCAGTGAGTGAGAGCAGGAGCTTCCGTGGGGCGACAATTAGCAACAATCGTAAGTTTTGAGTGTATTTTTTTTAAATTGTCATTTTGGGCAGCCCGCTTATTGCTGAGTCATAACAGATCATTGCCGGTTCAAGAGGACCGCTTATCCATGTATTAAATCGAGTAAATTTTTATGCTAAGCTAATAAAGCTACTGTTAATGTGGACGATGCTGAGTTATCCCTATTTTGCTCAGACTGTGGTGGTTCCCTACAAGGAAGGGTTCTTGATCTTATCGTATTCCTGTAGATTCTACAGTGTAGAAGAAGGAGCCTCTGTGACGAGGTAGCGGAGCCCCAATAAGATAGGGTAAAGATTGCCGCCCTGCGGTAATTTGTCGGCAGATTGCCACGCTTCCGAAATAAGTAGAAACTTGCAGAGCTCGATTTCATGTGGTGATCATCTCTGAGCCGCCACGATTTTTTATCTATAAATTGACAGAGGCAGCCAAGGAATTTCCTTGGAAGGATTTTTGATTTGCGTCTCCCGTCAAAGTCGTGGTGAAATCGTATGCTTGATCTATTGCTTTATCAGCAGCCAGCTATTTTTTGTTAACTTTAATTAGTCCACAAAGGGTTAACCTACTTGTATTTAGCATTTGATGTACCAGATGCTAAAACCATTGAAAATTTCACAAGAGAGTGGATGAGCAACGCTTGGGCAAAGCGGTACGTAGTAGCGTCCTTGGTACCGCATGCTAGAACCACTGCGATTTCTATGACCGGATCAACTGATCAGTAACACTTCGGCGTAAAGGTAGGAAATAACGTCCTATGTCTATTCAAGCAATAGTCTTTCTAAAAGCGGAACAGTAGTTTCTTAGAGCAAATTTGTTTAATGACGTCCTTTGTGTCGGATACTAGAACCAGTGGGCTTGCTACGAGTGAAACGGTGACGTCTGAGTGTAAATATTTTCAGTAATGTTCTTTGTTGTAAATTCTATAAGAAATACGAAGTAGCTGTCCTCGTTCCCTGCCACAATATAGTTGGACATCATGCACCCGAGGGACCCTAGTGCCTTTTCCGCAGGAGATGCTACAGCTTGCCGCAGTTCCTGCTGTCGAGGTTAGCTTTTGTAAAGTTAGGTAGGCTTTCTAAATTTCCTTTTCTGTCCTCCGAGGTGGGCCACCGATCGAGGTGACAGACTTTTTTTCGGGGCTCTTACATTTGCTACGGAGGGGCCGTGCGCTCGGGAGCGGAGCTTCTTTCTTCTGTCTTCTTCTCTTTTCGTGCTTCATCTTTTGCTGCTTGAGCGCAACGTTGTGGTTCCGGCTGTAAGCCGAGTAAATCATCTTGGATCGCTATTGATCGACTTAGATTCGGAAACAGCGGGGCAATACCAATATAATAATAATAATAAACTAGCAATCCTCAACTTCTCTGGTAGTTATTCTGATGGCCCCTATCTGTCAAAATATTTTGGATCGCATGCACTCGGGAGGGGGGGGGGTGTTACCATGGTTGTTTACCGCAGGGATCGTTGTATCTGTCCGCAATACCTGCCGATATGATTAGTTTGTAAAGTTAGATAGGTCGTCTTTGCTTCCCTTTCTGCTCCTTGAGGTGGGCCGTCGATAGTTGTAAGCGAATTATCTCACGGGACTCCGACCTGCTTCCGTGCGGGGGTCCATGGCAGAGGTCTCCCTCACCAGTGACTCGCTTCCTGTCTTGTTCTGTTTCTTCTTCCGTCTCACTGAGATGCTTTGTATCCGTGCGAGGCAAGCTTGATACCCGCGGTGTTAGTAACTCTCCATACTACTGCTATTGCAGTACTTTCCGGCCTAGTTTTCTTCCCTTAGTATTGGCGCGCTTGTCAAATGTTCAGTCCTTCCGGCAGAAATTCTGATCCCTTCGTGCCGAAGTTTTGAGACTTTCTTTTAGAGATTCTTAAATTTGCTTGCAGACATTCCTAGGTTTTTTTCTGTAAAAATTTTCAGACTGCCCTCCTCAAATTTTGAAGGTCTCCTGCAGAAAAACTGAGATAAAATATTTCTCCAATAGCTAGTTTCGGCTTAAAATTGCTACTTAGCTACTTCTATGAGACGCTGGAATCGCTGCAGTAACGTTTGGGCGTAAATGTGTTCAGAAGCATTTTGCTCAACTTTTAGATTAGGCAAAAATAAATGCAAAATCTCTCCTAAGTGTGTGAAATGTTTGCCTTTCACTATACGGTGGCGTGTACAGCTTTTCTTCGTTGCTCAAGGAGTTTTATGTCTGCGTGGATATTAATTTTTTACATTCTAATAAAAGTAATTACTTATTTGGGAACATTAATTTCAGAAAACACGAGGCGTACTTTCAGTTGATAAGTATAGGTAAATATTAGCTGTTTGTCCTTCCTACTTTACGACGAGTAGTACTCACGGTGAAAACTCGCATAGGTTGCCTTTGAGACCTCTTCTCGATCGTGATGAGGACTTCTTCTCGATCGTGATCACTTTTCGCATTCATTTTTCACTCCCTTATTATGATCTATTTTTTGCTCATCCTCTTCCTTCCGTTTTTGCTGCTCCCCAGTGTGCTTAAGATAGGTACATGTCCCTGTTAACCCCTCCACGTCGGCTGTATTCTTGATATTTCGTTGAAAATTGAAGTTTTTGTGTATATTGGAGTATTATTTTTCTGGGCGGGCTACGCAACGGGTTGATTTATTTATAAATGTTAAAGAAACTATTAAGTTAATATAATTGAGCTCGGTATTTAATTGCGTCATATGTATACAGTTGGCGTCAAAGGGTTAAGGGCAGCAACGCCCTATACACTAGGCCTTTGTGACGCCATTTCGTCGTGTCCACTTTGCTTCTTTTCGTTTATCTAATCTTATTGATCACTTTTTCTTTCTGTTTTTCCTCTTCTTTCTCTGACTTTCTGTACCCATACGCATTGATCTAGTGTGGAGTGGCCGTTGTAGATGGTTACCTACCCCATTTTTAGTGACATATTACATGTCCCATATTTTCTTCAATTTCATCACCATTCTGGTGAATATGGAGGCATAAAACTGTACAATATTATAAAACTAAAATCACCAGTCCCTTCTTTCTGTCCCTCTTTGGATCACGCGGAACTTCGAGGATCTGGTGGCGTATAGAGAAACGTTACTACCGTAAAGTGGGGATACTTTATCCGCTATGGGGTAACTTTCTAGAGCTGTTTTGGGGTAACTTTCTAGAGCTGGTTTGGGGTAACTTTCTAGAGCTGGTTTTCTCATACAGTAAAATGCCACCAGTGGCTAGAGTTACTATTCCTGTAGCAGATGAAGTGTACCATTTGTGTGCTGACTCTCGCGTCTCTCTATTTTATTCATATTTGAAAAAGCCACTACAGAATGTTTCCCCATAGCCATGGCTCTAACTCCACATTACGGTATGTTGTATAATAGTTCTGCAATGAATGTGTCAAGAGCGGGAGGTTGCCACTCGCATGTGTATCGCCCATCGTAATTTATGGCGTTTGTAATATAATTTCGTGCTATTGTAAAGTACCATTAAAGGGACTGAGTCTGCGTCTGTTGTTTATTTCTACACCTCGATACTCGATTCTAATATACCGGCTGCTCCGAGTCTCTCTACACAATTAGGTTGAGTGTCTTTAACGACTACCAAGGCATTTTGTGGACACAAGATATCTTTCTGCGCTTGCTATTTTTGTATCCCGTACGCGACAGCAAATTTGTAGCGCTGTTAACCTCCACGTTCATTTGTCGCCGCACTCTTTCTTTTATACAAATATATTTCACGCCTTGATGGTGTATTCTGTGGTATGGAGGACTTATGAGTGCCGCGGTCTGTAGTATTGGTCACTGAATGTTCCAGATCTCGAATGGTGCTCGGTCATACTCGAGAAGTCTAGGACCTGGATATCGTCAGGGGTATACTGTATTCTGGCGGGCCCTTTCCCTGTTGGAATACATATGGGCCTTACGAACCCGGCGACAAACTTTTTTTGGAGTACCTTTTCCGCAGGAGATGTTGCAGCTGACCGCAGTTCCTGTTGACGACGTTAGTTACCTTAGTTTTCTAAAATTAGGTAGGTTCTCTAGCCTATACATATTATCCCTTTTTTTCGCGAGGGACCCATCCCATGGGACTCCTATCTGCTCCCGTGTGGAAAGCCACGGAAGGGACCCTTCTGTCCTCTTCTCTTTTCGTTTTTCGTCTCGCCCTGTGCCGCATGGCTGAACGAATTCGTTTGGCATAGCGGTGTACGGTTAGAGACTCATGATCGCGCCTCATTTCCTGCCGGACATGGTGCACCTGCCCAAGATTGTATAGCAAACTTATTTCCAACTGCAGCTACTTGATTACACACCTCTGCTTTCTTTATGAATTGTATACATATACTATATGTAAGCGTTAATAATGATAATAATGTTCGTAATGTTCTCCTTACAACTGCTTTATAATACAAGATGAGACAAATTGCACGTGTCTGCGATTGGGCAGTGTGTCACTGAAGCGCTAGTACAAATTTCCACTACCGGTTTGTCGGTTTGTTCATACAGGATTTCCGTCTACATATTTAGACCACCCTTGTACGCATTTTTCTTTGATTGAAAAGTTTTACTTCCAAGCATTCGATATGCGCCCTCTCGATTCAAGAGAACTTCTGTTGAGTGCTCTGAAGTAAACAGTTTTAACCTAAATAAATATACTTCATAAAAGAAGGGTTGTCTAAATCGAGCACTTCCTGCATCCATACATGGCTGCACAGTTCCTCAGTTTTAATTATCAAATAAAGCTTACTACGAAAGGAGAGGGCAATAAGAAAACGATCGCTCTTTCAGTGTAATAGAACTGTCTCGATTTTTATTTTAGAATAGGGTGTAACGAGGCATTCAACTAGCACCCTTGTATGATGGACGTGCCCTCGCCTAGAACTGTTTCATAAAATGAAGTTAACAAATCATGCAGCAGCCAATGGATTTTCTTTTCTACGGCTAGTATCTTAATATTATACAAATTGATGGGAATATAATATGGAGAATTGATCTATGAAGATAAATTTACGTTTTGTGTTGGACGTTGAAGAGTTTTAATAATAAAAATGTATGCTGTAAGTGAACTTACAGTCAAGAAAGAGTTGAACACGTTGTGAGTCATGAACATATTGCTGTTCCGGTTACTGCTCCTGCGAAGTTAATCATCCTATACTAGGGGGCGCTGCGGCCCCCGGGGGCTCGTGTAGATTACCTTAGCCATTAGCTAGGCCTACGGGACGTCTGTCTTTCCTGCCCACTTTGCTTCCTTCCGATTTCATACTCTTGCTCATATTACTTTCTTCTGTTTTTCCTCTTCTTTCCCGACTTTCTGTTTCTATGTGCGTTGATCCTGTGTGGGAACACCTTCGTGCATGGGTTTCCAGTTTCCCTTCTTTCTTCCAATGTCAGATCACCTTAGTTGTGGAGACGGAGGCTTCAACTATTCAATAATCTAATCTAATCTACGAGCTCAACGGAAATACTCCTTGGGTGCATTACTCCTCGGTGGGAACACCTACGTGCATGGGTTCCCTGTTTCTATCTGTACTATATGTCCCTTGCTCTTTCCTCTGTGATATCGATCCGTTCGGAAACGGAGGCTCAAACTTTCTGACTATTACTTACTTACTTGGGTGCATTACTCCTAATTGAAACATTTTTTTTATGCAATTATTGATATAGTTGTGAGAAGTTTTAAAAAATGAACTTCTTAATGATTTTGTTCTAGCATTGATTGAATACATGACGTAAGATACATGCACTGGAACTTGTGATGAAAAATTGAAATGAAATTTTTTGACGAAACGAAAATAAACTTGCTATGATAATGAGATTTCTATCGTATCTATTCTGCTACGACTGGTTTTATCTATTGTCGACTTAATTCAGTGATAAAAACTACCGCCCTCATTCCAAGGGGATAGATTCTGACGGCCCCATACCTGTCACAATATACATGGACTTAGAGACGCCATGCAATGTCCCGACTGCTTTCTCTGCAGGGGATGTCAAGCTGGCCGCAGTTCCTGCTGAGAATGGAACTTTGGAAAGTTAGGTAGTATCTCTATGCTTCTCCTTCTGCTCCGTGAGGTTGGTCGGCGAATGGTGGTAAGCGACTCATCCCATTGGGCTCCTACCAGCTCCCGTGTGTGTGTGGAGAGGGGGAGGGGGGCACGCAGGGAACCCCAGCACGGGTGTTTCTGTCTTCTTCTCTTTTCATCTTTCGTCTATTGGAGATGCTTCGCGCCTGATTTCCTGCCAGTAGTAGCGCACTAAGCCAACTTGTACTTTGAGGCAAGTGACCATGCCGAAAGAGGATATCCCTACGCAAGTCTCCTTGCGTACTATAGTCAAGCCAGCGTAAGCAGTTTGTTAGGAGCAGGGCTGACTTGAACGCAGCAGTGCTAAATCTAATCTATTGACTAATGCACTTTGAGTATTCGAATATAAATATTGTTACGCCACGCGCTTAAGTGAGATTTGGCAAAGTTGCTTTGCGTTCTTAGCCACGCCCATCGGACTCCTTACGCTGGTTTGACGCTAGCATCATATTCGGATCGCCCTGGCGGATACGGCGGTTCAACTGATCACGTAATAACCATGAAATTCCTGTGGATAAACTAACCCTGCAATAATAGTTATAATGATAAAATTGCCTTATTACTACTGCAGCCCGTTATCATTGGTTGATGTGTTGTTACTACCTAACCAACGTTAGATCCAGCTCGTCGCTACTGGTCCGATTCCTTTTTAATGATGATAGTTGCTTGAGTTGATTAGGATTTGCAAAGAAATCTGGTAATACATTTATGTTTTTGGTGAAGTAACGCGCAGGCTGCCTTGGCAAGTGGCTTGAGGCTTTGTACGTATTCTAAGGAGGTGCTATTATGTACTTCAATTACATAGAACATAGAGGCTGAAGTTCCTGATGGCAGTTGTATCAAACTCTGAACTCCAGTGGCTTTACAGGTATTTTATTCCCAGTTTAATATCTGGACTTTTTCAATTTGTACAAAGCAATCATTAATATGTACTGAACTCCACGCTATGCTTCCCTGCCATAATATGTTTGAGCATCATGCACCCGCGAGTCCCGAGGGCCTTCTCCGCTGGGGATATAGCATCTGGCCGCAGTTCTTGCTGAGAAGGTTAGTTTTGTAGAGTTAGGTAGGTTCTCTATATTTCCTTTCAGTCCCGCGAGGTGGGCCGCCGATCGAGGTGACCGACTGTTTCTGCGGGGCTCTTACCTTCGTCCGTGCGGAGGGCCACAGAAGGGACAGTCCGCACGGGCGCTTCTTCCTTCTGTCTTCTTCTCTTTTCGTACTTCATCTCTTGCTATACCTGAGCACTATGTTGTGGTTCCGGCTGTAAGCCGATTAAATCATCTTATATCGCTATTGGTTGTCTTCATTTCAGGAATAGCGGGACAATACCAATATAATAATGATAATAATAATACACGCTATGCTCATAAATTAGCAATTCTCAACTCGAGGCATGCTAAAAAAAACCTGCCTTCGCTGTTATTTTTCTTTTCGGGTGGCGTCACAGAACAGTTTTGCATGAACATTTGCAACTCAGCGTGTGAATGTTTCGATGTGTTGTTATAAACGCCACTGTGTCATGACCTAAAGACTAAGGCCCAGCGCACACGGATGCAACTGTAGTTGCAAACCAGTTGCAAACCAGTTTCAGTTTGCGACGAAACGCAACTCGTTCGGCCCAGCGCACACGGATGCAACTGTAGTTGGAAACCAGTTGCAAACCANGGGGGGGCACGCAGGGAACTCCCGCACGGGTGTTTCTGTCTTCTTCTCTTTTCATCTTTCGTCTATTGGAGATGCTTTGCGCCTGATTTCCTGCCAGTAGTAGCACACTAAGCCAACTTGTACTTCGAGGCAAGTGACCATGCCGAGAGAGAAGTCTCCTTGCATACTATAGTCAAACCAGCGTAAGCAGTTTTTAGGAGCAGGGCTGAATTGAACGCACCTGTGCTAAATCTAATCTATTGACTAATGCAATTTGAGTGTTCGAATATAAATATAATTTTATCGATTGAGACCAGTTATACCACGCGCTTAAGTGAGATTTGGCGATGTCACTTTGCGTTCTTAGCCACGCCCATCGGACTCCTTACGCTGGTTTGACTATAGCATCATATTCGGATCGCCCTGGCGGATACGGCGGTTCAACTGATCACGTAATAACCATGATATTCCAGTGGATAAACTAACCCTGCAATAATAGTAATAATGATAAAATTGCCTTATTACTACTGCAGCCCGTTATCATTGGGTGATGTGTTGTTACCACCTATCCAACGTTAGATCCAGCTCGTCGCTACTGGTCCGATTCCTTTGTAATGAGGATAGTTGCTTGAGTTGATTAGGATTTGCAAAAAATCTGGTAATACATTTATGTTTTTTGGTGAAAAAAAAAACGTGCAGGCTGACTTGGCAAGTGGCTTGAGGCTTTGTTAGCATTCTAAGGAGGTGCTATTATGTACTTCCATTACATAGAGGCTGAAGTTCCTAATGCCAATTGTATGAAACTGAACTCCTGTGGCTTTACTAGTGTTATATCCCCAGTTTAACTGGACTTTTTCAATTTGTACAAAGCAATCATTAATATGTACTGAACTCCACGCTATGCTTTCCTGCCATAAATATGTTTGGGCATCATGCACCCGCGAGTCCCGAGGGCCTTCTCCGCTGGGGATTTAGCATCTGGCCGCAGTTCTTGCTGAGAAGGTTAGTTTTTGTAGAGTTAGGTAGGTTCTCTATATTTCCTTTCAGTCCCGCGAGGTGGGCCGCCGATCGAGGTGACCGACTATTTCTACGGGGCTCTTACCTTCGTCCGTGCGGAGGGCCACAGAAGTAACAGTCCGCACGGGCGCTTCTTCCTTCTGTCTTCTTCTCTTTTCGTACTTCATCTCTTGCTACCTGAGCACTACGTTGTGGTTCCGGCTATAACCCGTGTAAATCATCTTATATCGCTATTGGTTGTCTTCGTTTCAGGAATAGCGGGACAATACCAATATAATAATTATAATAATAATACACGCTATGCTCATAAATTAGCAAATTCTCAACTCGAGGCATGCTAAAAAAACCTGCCTTCGCTGTTATTTTTCTTTTCGGGTGGCGTCACAGAACAGTTTTGCATGAACATTTGCAACTCAGCGTGTGAATGTTTTGCTGCTTTGTTATAAACGCCACTGTGTCTTGACCAAAAGATTAACTGAAGCAGTGTCGGCCGTCACAAAGAACTGTCGGTTTAGCGAGTGCTGTTATCACGGTTCGGATATCTCTTCAACTTAGGAGTGACTTGGGACTCAAAGTGTTGGGGATTTTTCTGCTGCTTATATTGTCACGATGAAGCATTCGGACGTTGGGCAGGACGCATGTTTTGGGGAACGAAAGATTATCATGTGAACCCTGAATTAAGCTGAGGAAGAAGAGTGTTCCTGTTAGGTCCAAAGTGTATATTCGTTGTAGCATTTCGAATTGTATTTTACTCATACCGAGACTCGATGTATTTCCAGTTTTTCATGTATCATTTTTAAATGTAAAGGCCAATTGGGCGAATGCATGAAAGGGTCGCTTGTTGACATTTGTTGAATAAATCCTTGGTCGTGGGAGGTTAACATTTTCCCCGGAATGTGTCTATATATGATCACTGGAGCTGTTCGTAGGGTCCGGTGGCAGTGTTTGCTGCTGGTTTGGATAGGGAGGCGCGACGCTCTGGTTCTTGCAGACTTGGTAAGATTGCCTGAAGAGAAAGGAAAAAAATAAAGCGTTTCAGTAGAAAAACTCATCGCTTCTGAGCATCACAATTTCATTTTGATGTTTTCACATACTGACAGTTCGAGAGCAGCCGTGGCAAGGTTAGCCCTGAACCGTCAGATGACACAGTTTCTTGACCTCTCTCCAGCAGTGCTATTGGGACTTGTAGCGGCGCCCGACGGGAATTTGCGTTGAGGGGGCGCGGGGATGGAGTAAAATGTGGAGGGGCTTCACAGTATATACAAACATGCATGATGGTTAAACAGGATAATTATTAGGGGCTAATAAGGGGGAGGGGGACGGCTTGGCTGATTATTGGGGCTGAACCCTACAAGTTAAGCATGGTAATCCAGACGCTGGGTTTTCTCATGTTTAAAATTTTTGGAACGAAATTGCGACGAATAAAGTTTACTTACTGAGTTATACAATAGCAAAAGGTGCCATTGATTGGGAGGACTCTATCGAGTATAGTTAACTCAGCACCTTTGACTAGTATAGAATTTTAGCCTTGAAGCGTGGTTTTGTTACTGTGGATCAAACTTCACGTGAGAATTAAGGAAAATCGGTTTGATAGTAAAGCCTGGAGTTCAGCCTTAAGTTGCGAAACTAACGCTTATGATTAAAGGTCCAAATGAGTTAGAGCTAATTAACTAGATTTGTCTCGACAGAGCTGGCCGTTTAGAGTATACCTTCGTCCCTATTATCCCTATCAGAAATGTATACTTTCATCATTTTGGAAATTTGGCTTCATTCTTCGTTCTCCGAACGAAAGTAAAACAATCAGAGAAATTGCGCGATTAACCCTATCTGTACCAGGCTGTGCAGTTTCGTTACAACGACTTTTTATTCGTTGGACTATGATAGGACAAAAAGACCCCTGTAACAAAAGGACACAGCCTAGTACGTAGTGAGTTGCCATGATTTTTTTTTACTGACCTTCGCTTCGTCGGGCTGCAGAGCAGCCAGGGTCCTCACCAGCAGGGGGCACACGGCCAGGTTGAGGAGGCCAAGAAGTCTCATCATCCAGCCAAAGCCTACTATTTTCGTGAGCCAAACGCCTAAAACTGGTCCTGAAAAACGCCGCTGTTTTAGTGGATAAAGTAAGTTTTTGTCATCCCTCAAACAAATTTAATGCACACAAAAAGGAAGTACCTATTTTGCTTTAACACCCTCGCTATAGATGTTGCATGTAGGTATCAAGGCAATGACTATTGCGATTTACGTTTTGTTCAGTGGATACACCAAACGAGGTTTTCTTCCGCCATAATTCTGGAAATGTCAAGATGTGGGAGGAGAAGTTGGTTGTAGTTTGTGCCAAGAGCAAATTTAGGGATTTATCTTCGTTCTTCCCCTCGCCTCTCGATGCGGCGGTACTCCAGTCAGTATAATTCTTTTACAGCGCTGGGAG
>LQNS02278163.1:15152777-15163476 GCA_001587735.2 Parhyale hawaiensis
TCTAGTGCCGCCAGCCCCCTAAAAATTTAGGACGTAATGCCCCCATACCTGAAGACACTTTTTGAGCAAAAAACAGAAAATTGATAATTATGACCATTTTCGCCTAAACGACCCCCTTAAGTCTCCTTTGGCAATACAATTGGAGTCTTCAAAGAGGAAAAAGAAGAGACACGGAGTGTGTCGAGGAAGCATGGAACCCATGCATCAAGATGGTAACACACAGCATCAGTGCGCATGGGCACATCAGCAACAAGCATAATCATTATGAGTATAAATTAATCATTGCGATGTATACTCTGTTTAGGTTTCCGCTCCTTGTATTATTATTACATGTAACTGGCTGTAAGAATGACATGAATGTTTTGACTTAAGGATAAAGTGCGCTTTTTCACGGCGCAGATTCTTCGTAATGTCTACATATGTCCAGGCAATTATGCTGTTCTGTCGTTCATCGTATATTTTTTATCTGGGGAATATATTTTGCCTGACAATAAAACTGACTGGAAAACGAAATAGCATGCGCTTCTTTGCAACAATAACTTCTGAACTCAATGTTCCTGAGAGAGACAAAGTCGGTGACCAAGGTTCACTCAACCAAGGCTACCTAGAAAGCAGAGAGAAGTCTAGGTGGCTTTGACTCAACCCGCAGCATAGCAAAGGCTCCTCGACAAGGCACTGAACAAGGAAAGACATCGCTCGCCAGGCGCGCGGACCCATACGCACGACTCCGCACTGTCGCCAATATGCGTAACTTTCGTTCCGCTTCAAGAAGCTATAACAATCCTAACGATCTGAATTCAGCTTACGCTTACATGTGACACACCACAGTATTTTTTAAACTGATGACTCATGCAGAAACGTACATCGCTGCACTCGGAAATAATGAGATTCTTTTCTCATCCAGCTCATTAAAGCCGTAAACATTGGGTAAATGTTTTCAGTCCTCCGACAGGGAACAGCCATGCTTCTCTGTACCTATTGGGTACGACGAGCCCAGTCAGCACTGATATACACTTGGAACTGGTGTAAAGTCCTGCAGCATCCACAGTCTTCTAAGTTGAAGCTTTTCAACGTCCAGCCCAACCGTCTTTAATGATGGCATTCCGCCTACAAATTAACACCTTAATTGTTATAAAAGTTGAAGCGTGAATCTCAATATATGGCCTTATGATGCTTGTCTCTTTATCCATCAAAGTCCTGATGTAGTTGTTGCAATGCTGACGGTGTAAGGGAAACCGCCAGATCCTATACCTCCATCAAGGAACCGATGTATCTGCTGACAGTACGGCCGTTGTATGAAACACAGTAAGTGTAGTCTGTATAAATAAAGCGTAGATATTAGCAAAGTTTATGAGTTCCGATGATCTATTGACGTACCTGGGAATCTTCGTAAGGTTTCAGCACACGGATTACCGCACCTGGGAACAAATGTACCTCTTAATTAACTGCAACAGATGAATTTTCGCAGGCATTAAGAAATAACATCTTTAAGAGCAAATTACTATCTCAGAGTTCACGTTTACCTATACGGTATCAAGCTCTCGACAACGATTTGTGTTTAATAAGCCAAGAGAAAGATATTATGTACTGCTTTTCACGCGTCAACAGAATGTGCGCGTCACGAACTTATTTTTTAATGACTTTTCACGTAAGACATGACTTGGTCTAATTATGGCGGGAAATTGCTGCTCTTGTTTTTGAGTTAAAATGTAACTGTAAGCGTTTAAAATCTACGGAAACATCACGCAGGATTCAAGTATCATCGTTGACAATAGAGTGCGAGTGTGAAATCTTTGGAACGTTGAAAAAGGATTTAAATATTATCAACGAACTAAACAGGATCTAATATGTACCTACGTTGGCAATGCATTTATATACTGTTTACTGACGGAGGTCAAGCAATGGGGCGTAATGAAGTCTAGAATTTAAGACCGATGTGACATGTCCGTCGTTTGTAACCTAGAAATAAGATATGTCCTCTTGTGTACCATGTATTATTTAATTATTGTAATGTCTCCATGAGTATTAAATAAGTTTAATATTATTTTTAAACAGGGCAGACACATTCAAACAGGATTTCAGTATTAAGAGCTGCCAAAGAGGCAAGTTGTCCTCTATTTAAGGTTACCTTTCTGAATACCTTGTGGACCAATTTGAAACAGATACCAATTGAGCATTTGCACATGGTCTCTGCTGGCATATTTCGACGGCTTATCCTACTATAGAGGTTAGTTAGTGTATGTGATATTCCTTCATGAGCATACAGAGTACTTTAAATAGTCTACATAGACTATGCAGCACTCCAATTAAAAAAATATTGAATATTGAAGAGCGTAAGAATGAAAACAAGTAATCTTAGTCACCAAAATTGGAATTCTTATTACATTATGAGACGTATTGTCTCAGGTGGTTGGGCATTGCGGCCATCTGAGGCTCAACCACAGAGGTGAAAAGGATTTCCGGCTTTTTAATCCAGTGGTTGGGCTGCAATAGTGGTCACAAGGGTCTAGATAAGGTATTTGCATTGGTCCTGAATACAAACGAACTTGCACGTGCCTGTGACGACGGCATATTTACTGTACAGTGTGGCGAGAAAGTAAAAAGCGACTTACGGTTCATAACAAACTTGCTACCACGAGCAGGAACATTGCAATGATGTGATCCCTACACCTGCTTTTCCGTCATTTTCAAATCCACCCAAATACAAGCAGAAATTGTTGTTTGTTATAGTGTTTTGATGTATAAACAAACATTATAATGTGTTAACGCCCCCCCCCAAAAAAAAAAACACACACACACACAAAACACACACACTTTGGAGTTTCATTGCCTTACTGTTAAAAAATGGGTAAAGAAACACATGCATTGATTGATGTGCTTTCTATATACATATGTGGTTTAATATAATAAATAATGAAAACACACCTTGGTGTCTACGACTGTGGCTTCGATAAAAACGTGGTATCCACTATGGTATTTTGATGTAAAATATAAATAGAACACACCCTGGCATGTTGATGATAACGTTTTGGTTGAAAAAATCACCCACACAGCCATGTTCACGATAGCGTTTTGAAAAGACAGTATTTTGGTAAATAAATACCCACACGGTGTTGCTTATGCAATCGTTCTGATAAAAATATAATCAAAGGAGATATTGGACCTTATTAGAGGACCTACCAACAAGCAAAGCTGCGGCTCCTGCGAGGATGATGAATGGTGGGGCGGGGGAGTCGGTGAGGTGGTACAGGAGCCCCCCCATTGGGTACCCCATTACTACACCCAGAGCCACTCCCCCCTGCACCCTACCTATCATGCGACCCCGCTGGGTGTCCTCCGGGTGATGCGCTGCCACCAAACCTAGACCTGTTGGGAGACATATGCATAGAGAATTATGCAAAGCATTGTTATGAATCCCGCCGTGTATAAACTTTCTTGTTTACATTTCCCAAGCACTATATGTATGATAACTAGAGCACTCTGAGACTGCATGCCTCCGCCAAGCAGGAAAATATTAACGAAAAAGGGAAATTTGTCGCAGAGTCAGGATTTTATTTTTTCATCACAAAAAATTTGATTAATTATGCCTCTTGACATTAGTCCTAGTTGCTGTAATTTGCTTGAACATTCGTCCGTAACTTTTCGAGTTATGCTGTGACAAACATAAAGGTATATATAGTCAAACACACGAACGGACCAACCGATCTCACCAAAATTTGAGTCACTTGTATCTTTCAACTTTTTCAACAATCCCTGCAAGTTTCTTGAAGATCAGTTCATAACTTATTAGATTATGTTGCTGAGAAACATAAAGAGAAACATCGACACAAATAAACGGACAAACTGATCATCACAAAAAATTTGGTCATTTATTAGTAACATTCCTGACAATTCATGCAAATCTCATGAACATCTTTCAATAACGTTTTATGTTATGTGACCGAGAAAAAAAAAAAAAAAGAAACAACAGGTTGAATGGATCTTCTCCAAAAATTAATTATCCGTTCTTCCTAACATACCAAACAATACCTGTAAATTTCGTAGAGATCCGTCCATAACGCTTTGAGTTATCTTGGTAACAGACAAACACACAAACGTCGACAAAAACTCGACAAACATATATAGCCTCCTTGGCGGAGGTAATATAACGGTTATATACGTATTATGACCCTGAATAGTTTTGTAAGTGGTTTCTTTTCATCTATTTTTCAAATACTAGACTGACAAATTGCCATGTAGTTATATTCCTGTTTACATGCTACGAGCAAATACTATATTACCTTGCTGCTTACTAGTTATTTTCCTGCTTTGATGTTTGTATCAAACCTTTGTATCAAACACTAATATAGAAGATGGAGAACGATGCGTCTTTATCTGCACATATTCTCTTGCGCTAAGGGAATTTTCACATATCCGATGCGCGATGAGGAGAGTCACAAATGCATAGAGCTGAGGCAAAAGATATTTACTGATGAAGCATTTCTAATAGCTTGAAAACTTAATTTTAAGTTTCTGGCTGTACAGGGAAGAGGTTTGTCATGGTTTTCCACACTGATACTGGTTGCCCTTCCATTTTTCGATACTTTAATTAGGATCTCGCGCTGACAGATGTAATGTCTTTACCGTATTTTAAAAAGAATATTCACGATCATGAACAAGGAAGGAACATGCTGATTATGCGCTTTAACTTTATTGTTTTTCACGATCAGGCAGGTACAGTATGTATGGAATAAAATCGATAATCAAATTGCCTGTATACTAGTACTTAAATTAGTAGTTGAACTTACTTGTAATGACGAGTTTGGCGGACTTCACTAGCATAATGCGTCTGTACAAACAACCAGGTTCTCTTTATATGGGAACGAATAAGACTTCAAGCACAGCTTCAGTTCTATAGCAACTTGAAGTTTTCGTGTACTTTTGTGTGATAGCAGACGAATATAGCTGGTGGAATATCTATATTGCGACTATCCTGCTGAAGCAAAATCACAACTACAGGTAAATGAAAAATGAAGAGAAGCTGATGCAATATTTTTTCCGTCATTACTTTTTGACTATATGCCCATATACCTTGACGCATTTTAGGCCAAAATTTTGACATGTCGCAGGAATCAAATGCCTGTAACGCCTTAACAACACATCACAGGGAAAAACAGTTTCTGAATTTGCATTAACTATATGATAAACTATACATACAATTACTTTGACTTCATTCGATATGGGCAACCGTTTTCGTAAATTCTCACTTTGGGCAAAAATTTGGACATGTCGCAGGAATCAAACGCCTGTAACGGGTGCACAAAACGCGAACGTTTTAAGGATATTGGAGCAAACGTTGCTGTAATTGCGTGAGCTCCAATAGCCTAGCCTTAATAGTCTGACCATCGCACTAAAATATGTTCCTCTGTGAATTTAAACTAGCTAAAAATGTACAAAGATATCACTATTAGCACAAGTTAAGGTAGAAAATAGGCAATATATACTTGTTAGAATTTCCAGCATTTTTTTTTTCGGAAAGAAATGATGTTCAAGACGATATTGTACCTGCGGCAACACCACTGAATCGGTTAAAAATAACGTTTTGCATTTTGTGCTCTCGTGAGTATCAGCTTTATTAGTACTTGTATATGTTCTATGTCTCACTGTCCAGGTACAGAAAACCCTCGCTCTAGGCAGGTTTTCTTAATTAAGTTACAAATTTTCAGTTCTAACTGTTCGTTATGTGTACGTACTTGTGGATCAACAGTACGTATGTCGAAAACCCGAGACTAAAAATTTAGAACACATGAACGTAAAAATGACGGAAAACGAAATGACCCATGACGAGCAGTTCCTGCTGTACGATGGTGAACAAAACTCACCATTGATTATAATGCAGCTGGATGCCAGTCCATGGAGGCATCTCGCGGCCGCCAGGTGCGTCACGGACTGAGCGCACGCGAAAACTGAAATGAGAAGAAATATTATGTTCAATATTTTCATATTCGTGTGTAACTTGACTAATCATACACATAAATACGGTCATTGTTTGATGCAATTTTTGAACAGCGATGCAGTTGCAGAATGTGATGCATATATAGCGGTTGCTACCAGCCACCATTTACGACATGATCACAGGAGTAAAAGAAGACCGGCGATCCGCGGCCTTCTGGTCGGGCCGCAACTGCAGAGGTCTGTATTTATTTGAGAGTAAAGAGGTTAGAGAGAGTCTCAGCTTAGACCTGATACTTAGATCAGTAACATTTAGGTGTATGTCTGCGTCGTGAGCGATGATAAAAATAGTGTCTATATATATATATATATGTCTTAAAGCCCTATTTACAAGATGCTTTACGCAACATTGCCTACTCGTTGGGATGTGCTCAGCTTTCCTAGGAATACACATGTGAAGTATGCATTTGAACTCACATAGATAAATACAAATTAGATTGTTAATACTTTTTTTTTTCTTGATCCAAATTTTCACGTTTGAAACTCTGGAATCCCTTTGGTTGAAAACTGCATCCCTATAAGGCTCGCTGCAGACGATAGTCCTTTCGGCAGGACGTCCTGTGTTTCCGCTGCATATGAAAGAAAACTCGGGGCATATGACATTACTTCGATAGCCATTGGTCGCAGGACGTCGCCATGCAACATGTATTTGTGACGAAGAAAAGCAAGTCTTCGGCTTGATCGTATGAATTGAACTATCTCGCGTATTTTTGCCGATGTTAAAAATTTCACGCACACAATCACTTGGAAATATCTACGAGAATAATTGCTGTGATGGCAACCGTATTTTAACTAGTATTTAAAAATTTTTTGCTGAAGCTTACAGAATTTGAGTCATCGCCTTACAACTTGTGTGGCAGTACTTGGCAACTTTCAAGACACAGCGCTTCCCAGTCTCTACAGGACCGAATATTCTTTTCTTTACAGGACGCAATTGCCCCAATGCAATACTACTATTATTGTGACTTCTATAAACTATTTGTCTATATTAATAACAATATCACTCTTGATGCAGTCTATTTATCGACTTTGCAAAATATTTATGAACAAGCTTCAGGTGCAGCTGACGCGTTCCTCTCTATCGTGTGCGTGGCCGAGACTTTCAGTTCTGAGGCAAGACAACAGTCGAGATTTTTTTAAGGCAATAAGACTATCATCTGCAGCGGCCTTTACTCTAGAGTCTGAGAAACAAATCCTACCAAGTGTGGACGCCAACAGGAAGCAGCAGCCGATAATCATTGGCCTGGAATACCCCACTCTGGCGCTCCACTTCGCTACGACGGGCGTCACGAACAGCTGTACCAGCGACCTGATGGCCAACACAAGTCCAACCTCCTCTTCCACATCATCATCTTTGCTTGTTCCAGAAACATGTTTTCGTTGAATCGTTGCATCTGAGCTTTTCTTGGCAGACTTGCTTTTGACCAACAAAGGTTGATCTTCATTGTCCTCTCTGAAGATGTACGAATCAATTTTCGCAGTGTTTGTGAACATTTTTTTCCGTAAAATGTCACTTGCCTTACTAACAAGAAAACCAGAAGAAGAAGGCACGTGGGTGGAGTCGCTGTTGAAGAGTGCTTCGGATTTTGGGATGTACTGCAAATTTTCGCTGGCCATCTTGTAAAAATCGTTTGTTTGAAGAAAACCGACTGGTGAAATTTTAAAATCAATATTTTCATTACTGTCGATCAAGAACATGGGTTTCGTTGTTGGTCGGAGCAGTTTTTTCGGAACCTCCTTCTTCTTTTGCTCTTCGGTTTCCATCGCATGATGAATGCTCTGGATTTGCTGTAGAATATCTGATTTTTGGGCATGTTCGGGCGAAATATACTGCTTTCCAGTAACAGATAAGAATAATTGTTTATTTGTTGGGTATACTGAGCGAAGAAATCTCTTTATTTTCAATTTCTCAGGATGCTCTTCTTCCGTCATTTCCGTTTTGAGTAGATTTGGCTCATGGAGAACTACTGCAGGCAGGGCAAAGATGGGCTTGTCCTCTGCTTCCAGCCTGGCCAGATCTTCCGGTAGGATTGGCACTGGAAATAAAAAGTCAGTAACTCGACAAGTCTATTCAAGGATAAATTTGCTGTTTACCTACGCTAACCTTTCATTGCGTTGGGTGGCATATTTTATGTGTATTTACTGTCATTCCAATGGGAAAGTATAAGATTAAGTAAGGCCTACGCAGTGAAAGGTTGAGCAATTACCTACCCTAAATAAACTAACATTGAAATATTTGCCTTTAGTTCACTGACCGCGTCTACGGCAGTGACACTCTGATCTCAACCTGCGTCCGGAAGATGTTTGGTTCAATTCGCTTTAAAGACTGTCATGCATTTTTGGTATTTTGAAGTCATCTATAAGTAGAAGGACGTAATTTAAGACGCTTTTCATGAATGACGTTTTTGCCGCAAATGCTTAGTTTTCAATATACCGTATTTGACTTTGAAGTTTTTATTAGGGTCCGACATTGCGGCAGCTTGTTGAACAATATGGCGGCGTAACGCGCTGTCGCTGTACACTTTTATATTTTTTAGTAGTATATCAGCAGAACCAGATTTTTCTTCATAATTTTCTAGCTTTTTGATTTTAAGTATTATCAAGGTTGAAAGACTAATTCTTAAGACATTTTTTGAAGAATGACTTAGGTGGTAATAGTAGAGACGAAAAGACAAAGAAAAAGAAATATGACCGGCGCCTGGCGCGACGCCACGATCCGTGATGAAGACGTGAACAGTAGTGAAATGGCTGTTGCAATGGATGGTGGTTGCTCCTTGGAATGTTTCGACTGTATCAAACAATTTCACAACGATCATAAAGCTGGAGTGAAATTCTTAATTTGACATGGTGTAGTTTTTTCGAGTGAGGGGAATAAAAAGGTAAGGAATTTCAATCTTGAACCTTCATTCATAATCGATATTTTGAAGTCATGTATAGGTAGAAGGACGCATTTTGAGACTTTTTCTTGAAGAACGTTTTCGTCGCAAGTGCTTACCTACTTTTCGAGATAGCTTTTTGACTTTGAATTCCCCATCGTTTCTTTTTCTTTGCTATACTTTTTTCCGGCAACAACGTGGCTCTTACTCCTCTTAGTTAGGAGGCCAGGCCTGGTTCTGCTAATATCCTATGAGAAATATACCAAAAGTGTAAGGCAATACGCACTATGCCGCCATGTTGAAAAAACACCTGCCGCTAGATCGCGTGACCCTGCCGTAATGGCGGATCGTAATGGGAACTTCAAAGTCCAATATCTCGGAAAGTATGCATTTGTGGCAAAAACGTCATTCATGGAATACGTCTTTGAATGGGTCTATCTACCTATATATGACTTCGAAATGTTGAAAATGCATGATAGTCCTAACAGCGAATTTTACCAAATGTTTTCATCATACTAAGAATAATATAAATTTTTATGGCATTAAGAATATCTATGCTAAGTAGTGGGAACAGAACGTCTTTTGAGGACAGAAATCCTTTAAAAATATTAGAGTGATGCCCTTACATCATTACCGCGGGGCTAGACAATGCTTTGTATTCAGAGATAGCATTATACGGAAGCAAGCAACAATATATGGTTTCTTGCTTGATAAATGATCAAATTAAGCTTGAATTTAACGCTTAGACTAATAACTATGCTGGGTGGAAGTCTATGTAGGCTACATTGCTGAGCTTGTGACACTGAACGCAATGAGGTTGATACCAGTCCAGGCAAGCGAGCTCTTGCGGAGCTTGACCTGCTGACTCAGCATTTGATACGTACCAGTCCAGGCAAGCGAGCTCTTGCGGAGCTTGTCCTGCTGACTCAGCATTTGATACCTACACCCCTGCAGCGGGGCATTGAGCTTTCCAAGAAGGGGAGATGGTCGTAGAAGCACGGGTCGCTGTAAATGAGTCTTCCATAGATGGAGAATATGTGGTCGACTGCAGCCGTACGCTGTTCGGGTGCCAATTTGCAACGCGATCTAGTGCGTGTGGGTTTTCCACTCGGGGGTACCGTGAAGTTGAGTTTACCTTTCAGATTTATGGGAAGTTTGGTGATTTTTAATCTCACTCCCCTCTTACTCCCAAGAATTGCATAAGGAATAGATATTTCACCGTTATACTCCGCCTTTACCATGAGAACTGTTATAAACTACTGCTTTTAGAGATATCTACGTATTTGTTCGAAACTACTCAGAAGCTGAGTTGTTGTTTTTTTAGGTAAAGTAACTGAATAACGTTACTTTTAGTAGCTACTTTTGAAAAAGAAAAACAGACGTAACAAAAGGTATGAAATGCAAATCATGAAAAAACTCTTCCTTGAAACATCAGGCATGATACTTATATTTTAATACTAAGATTTATACTCTATGCTTAACTGATGTTTCGTAGTAGGCGCGGAAACTACTTACCGACGACTGTGAGGAGCGCGTTGTCCAACCCTTACCTACAAGTGTAATTCGGAAACTACTTACCGACGACTGTAAGGAGCGCGTTGTCCAACCCTTACCTACAAGTGTAATTCGGGAACTACTTACCGACGACTGTGAGGAGCGCGTTGTCCAACCCTTACCTACAAGTGTAACTCGGAAACTACTTACCGACGACTGTAAGGAGCGCGTTGTCCAACCCTTACCTACAAGTGTAATTCGGAAACTACTTACCGACGACTGTGAGGAGCGCGTTGTCCAACCCTTACCTACAAGTGTAACTCGGAAACTACTTACCG
>LQNS02278163.1:15169046-15200883 GCA_001587735.2 Parhyale hawaiensis
TTTACCATTACTAACAACTCCTATAAATTTCATAAAGATCCATTCATTATTTTTTGAGTTATTGTGCTAACAAGCATAAAATTAAAAACAGTGACAAACGAACGAACGAACGAACAAACGGACCATTACTAAAATTTGGTAATCTACTCTTTGTTATATACCTAACAACTCATGTTAATTTCATCAAAATCCATTCATAACTTTTTGCGTTATGGCCTCGAGAAAAATGACGCAGACAAACAAACAAACAAACAAACGGATGGACAAATCTTCACCAAAAGTTAATCATCTGTTTCTCCTAACATACCTAACAATCCCTGTAAATTTCATCTAAATCGGTTCAAAGCTTTTTGAGTTATCCTGGTGACAGACAGACAGACAGACAAACAAAACAAACAGACAGACACGACGAAAACATAGCCTCCTTGGCGGAGGTAATTATACGCATATTTATTCGATGCACATGTGGCGAGACTCGGCATCAACACGGTGTTACTCCGCTCGCTACCCACCTATTTCGCAGGGTAACGAGTTTGCGTAACACCGGGTAACCCTGACGTGTCTCATTGACGGAAAAAGGCTCAATGCGACGCTGATTTTGGAGAAGGAGTTACTCTCGAGGTAATACTGGGTAACGCGGGGTTACCCAGCACACTGAATGCAACAGGCCTCTGGTGGCATTATCACACGGTATATGGCGCTGCACAGCTAGTTAGCGGTATTATTCAAGGCTCTGTGATATTGCAAGGCTAATCAGTGGGTGCCGTAGGTTTTATTCGCCTTAGTTAGGACTTCGAATTACTTGTTCGTAGCCTAGACAATTTACTTGCATCCATTTCTCCAGCCCACTCTAGCCTAGGCCAAAGAGTGGCTGTACTGCGAACAGCGTGAACTTATGCACAAACTCGATGCTCAATATATTTCTTGCTCTTTCTCTACTATTTGATTTGCTTTACGAATACGCGTTGAACTTTCGTGCGTGGAGTCTTCACATTCTTGCGCTAGTGAAAACGTCGTCGATTGGCACGCTGCGGAGAATATAATCTCATCCGCAGAACTGTGGTTGTTCCGCAACCTCAGCCAGGAGCTTTCGATTCAACTCTTCGGGTTCAGTTCCGACGGAGGTTCCCGACAAGCTAATGCTAAGAGGATTAGTTTATATCTATAGTACCTCACACCACATCCACCTTTGCCTATAAAGAAAAGACTATTTCTACTTTGTTTCTCTACTGAACAATTGACTGTACTATGTGTATGAGGCAACGAAGAAATAGAGATTATGACCTTTCATTAATGCTGGGTCAGAGCGGCAGTAAGATTTTAAGTTTTACGTACTATGTCCAACACAAGACATAACCACAACTGATGCAGTTCGTGAAATACGCCAATATTCAATAAATGTCGTCAATTTTGATTGTCCAATGGTGTATTTTCCTCAGGGGGCATAGGATGGGTCATAGGGTTAGGTTAGGTTCGCCCATTCTATGTTATGGGCCCGGCAACCCCAGGGGGCTCGTGTAGGTTACCTCAGCCATTAGCTAGGCCTTCGGGACGTCTCTCTTTCGTGTCCACTTTGCTTCTTTCCCAATTTCATACTGCTACTTGCTCATACTTTATTCTGTTCTTCCTCTTCTTTCCCGAGTTGCTGTTCCCATGCGCGTTGATCCTGTGTGGGAACACCTTCGTGCATGGGTTCCCGTTTCTATCAGCATACTATATGTCCCTTATTCATTTCTCTGTGATATCGTTCTGCTCGAAAATGGAGGCTTAAATTTCCCGACTATAACTATAACCAATGGCGTATTTACGAGAGAATAGGTCCATTTTCACTGCAGGCTTGAGCCACACTTGTCTGAAGTAAAGTGAATTAATTATACTTTTTTCTACAACAGTTTATTTAGAAACATTTATTAGCAGGATACTATCCCTATGAACAACTAAGCAACAACTGAATCAAATACAGGAAAAAGTAGCCGATTATCAAGTTGATATCTTTGAAAATATAAATACATAATTACATAATCACGAGGTACAAAGTGCACCTAAGCACAGTACCGTTATAAGTTTACACGTGTGCCCTTCTGCGGTAAATCCGATAAGGTGAAGGTCGGTGGCAGCTACGGTAAGTTCATATGTAATATAGCGTCATTCCTTGGCTTCATGTTCCCTCTGCTATCAGAACTGCTTTGCCACGTTGTAAGCGGCTGCATCTCTTATCTGATAACAGAAGAAGATATGATAGCTGATTGGTGCTGAATCGATGATGAGGTCTTCGCCTACAACCCTTCTCTCTTGCTCTACGTAACGTTGCCGTAAGCGTGGTACTTCTGTGTCGATCGATCTTTTTTGGGGGGCTTGCGTAAATTGTGTGCGGTTTTTTCTGGTTGATTTTTGATCTGCTAAGGTGAGTGGTTAGCTTTTTATTACTAAATGTAAGGACTTGCTACGCTCATGTCCGGTGATCCTCCATAAGTACGTGTCCCATTGCTCTGGACAAGCTGCATGTGTGCTCCTACTAACCTCATATTTTTGGAGCTTACACTATATGAGATGTTGGTTGGGCTGCAATGCTATACAAAGTTTGGACACCTGTATACTTACATTTTAACTAGGTACATCCTGTAAAATTGGGACCGTCCAAGGGATTTGATAGTTCATTTTTCTGTATGCGGTGTGATAAATTTTTCTACTACGTGTCCACCGTGCTTGCGTTTTTGTTCACAGTCCGACTTACACTATTCAATTCCTCTTCTCTACCGATGTTCTATGTAGTGCGCTATCGTTCTCTGTCTATGAGCTTATCGATTTCTCGACTATACTTCTTAACTCTGCCTATACCACTCTTGAGAACACCGTACAGGGGACCAACGACTCCTATATACTCCAAAGGATGATTTAGTCTTTCCTGCAGTAACAACACTTTTTGGTGAGAGCATTATACGATGCACTTCGCTTTGCACCGTTCAAGTAACAAATCGTAAATAGAGCTACTTTGGCAAACAAGATAACTTTGCTAAGCTGATTTTTCTGAAATTGCATTAAGCGGACAGTGTCTGGAAATTGATTGTTGTTACCACGGTTCCCAGATCTGTTTTGTTTTTTCATGCAATTACTGAACAATCACTTAAAGAAGGCTCACTCACACAGCTAGTATATAATTATCGTAAAGAAATATGCTTTATATGCACACATGGTACCTAATAATCAACTTATTACCAGAGTTGCATTAGATACAAGCTGTAACACACCTATGTACACTCCGACAGCATGCCGGAGAAATACGAGAAGTACGTGTGTACTCTCAGCCCTGAGCTGCAGAAGCAGGCCAAGGATGAGCTGAACGAGGACCCCGACCGTCGAGCTGAAGACATTGAGGCCATCCGCAAATGGCTCAAGAAACAACCCCACATCAATGCAAGGATGGGTAAGTTTCGTGTGTATTGCATATGAATTTTTGCAGCCTATTGCAGCGTTTATGAAAAAGAGGCACATGAAGAGAATAGCAGTGTTCGATTTATTATTACTTGTGATGTAATTTCAGTCAGAAAAGTATTGCGTAACAGATAATTGCTAGAGTGAATATTAGCATGACAATAGGTACATTCAACATGATAATTGCAGCGTCTGTTGATTGCTATTGTAGCTTATGTTGGTGTCAGTGCATTAATTGGTCAACAAGTCACAACAATAAAAAAGGGAACCGAGTTGAGTTAGCACATTTCATATCGTGTTACATAATAATATATATGGTCTACATTGGAATTCTCATTCTGACTAGGGAAGCCCTTTCTGATGTTACTTTCGGAAACCTTTTGTGCTATTCCTTTGGAATCCTCTTTCTCATGTTACTTTGGAAAACTTCTTTCTGATGTAACTTTGGAAAACCTATTCTGTTGTTGCTTTGGAAACCCCTCTCTGATGTTACTTTGGTAACTTTTTCTGTTGTTACTTTGGGAACCTTTTCTGTTGTTACTTTGGGAACCTTTTCTGCTGTTACTTTGGGAACCTTTTCTGTTGTTACTTTGGAAACCTCTTTCTGATGCTACTTTGGGAAACTCTTCCTGTTTTTACTTTGAAACCCTCTTTCTGATGTTATTTTGGGAAACCCATTTTGTTATTACCTTGGAAAACTCTTTCTGATGTTACTTTGGTAACCTTTTCTGTTGTTACTTTGGTAACCTTTTCTGTTGTTACTTTGAGAACCTTTTCTGTTGTTACTTTGGGAACCTTTTCTGCTGTTACTTTGGGAACGTTTTCTGTTATTACTTTGGAAACCTCTATCTGATGTTACTTTGGGAAACCCTTCCTGTTGTTACTTTAGAAAACTCTTTCTGATGTTACTCTGGAAAATCCTTCCTGTTGTTACTTTGGAAAACTCTTTTCTGATGTTGCTTTGGGAAACCTTTTCCGTTATTACTTTGGAAACCTCTATCTGATGTTACTTTGGGAACCTTTTCTGTTGTTACTTTGGAAACCTCTATCTGATGTTACTTTGGGAATCTTTTCTGACGTTACTTTGGAAGCCTCTTTCTGATGTTACTTTGGGAAACCCTTTTTGTTGTTACCCTGGAAAACTCTTTCTGATGTTACTTTGGGAAACACTTCCTGTTGTACCTTTGAGAACTCTTTCTGATATTACTTTGGGAAACCCTTCCTGTCGTTACTTTGGAGAATTCTTTCTGATGTTGGTTTGGGAAATCCTTCCTGTTGTTACCGAAAACTGGGTGACTGCAGACAAAAACGGGTAAAGGAACTTACTGCAATGACAAGAAATATATCAAAAGTTAGAAGGAAACTTCTACAGTGTAATAGAGGCTAATATCTTTGTAGTATATCACTAGGCCCTCACTCTAACTCGACTAGCATAAACACAGAAAGGAATAGGTTTTGTTTGTTGGGATATTTTGATTTGTTTTGTTTACAAAACTTACTCCTTTCTGTGTTTATGCTAGTCGAGTTTGAGGGTGGGCCTAGTGATATACTATTAACCTCTATTACACTGTAGAAGTTTCCTTCTAACTTTTGATACTTTTCCTGTCACTGCAGTGAGTTCCTTTTACCTGTTTTTGTCCGAAGTCACCCCGGCGTCCGAAGTCACCCCATTTTACGGTACTTTGGAAGACTCTTTCCCATGTTACTTTGGGAAACCCTTCCTGTTGTTACCTTGGAAAACTCTTTCTAGTGTTAGTTAGGAGAATCCTAGTAGGCATCGATTAATTACGAAAGAAGACGTTTCACAGGAAAAGGAAGTGACTTGCGTTTTAAAGCGTTATTACTTTTGAGGTTTCTGTAGGAAAACTTTGAAATCTAAATCTTTCATGTAAAGTAAACTTGTTGTACTTTGCTTAAAAAACGAGCACCTCAATCTTTAAAAAATGGGAAGAAGAGCCTTTGCTATTATTGCAATTATGGTATAATATCAATATTTATTGATATCAAATATTAATAATATTCATGTTGGTTGTAAGTTAATTAGTCTAATGATTAAATCTGCATCCTATTGCAGACGATTGGAATATCCTACGCTTCCTACGAGGTTGTAAGTTTTCCTTAGAACGCACCAAAGAGAAAATTGACATGTTCTATACATGCAAAACGGCCGTGCCAGAGTGGTTCGCTAACCGCGACCCGGACGAGCCAAAAATGAGGCAACTTCTGGAGATGGGGTAAGTCACTGTCCTTTTTTCCTTAGATTTTTTTTACCCGTTTTGTAGCTTTCCGTTTATTGCATTGAAATTTATTGCATATTCAAGTTAGCTTTAGGAGGAATAGATGGATTCTTTGATCTTACTATTATACTAAAATTTATTTTCTATTATTTTTGATGGATCAAGTACGTGATTGTTTATACAGTGTTGCTGGCCGCCCCAGGAAAATCTTTTCACAATTTTTACTGCGGAGATTGCCAAGAATTCTGTTGGGGATGTAAATCATACATCCGCGTTTAATTTTTTTTTTACTTCACTATGCGCCTATTTTTTTCGTTGTAATACATTTGTGCTTCTTGTATTGTGCTATAAAATATATGCCAGCAGTTTTTGTAAAAAATAACTAATCGCTTATTATACTTTCATATTTGCTCTTATTGGATGTCATGTCGGTGTGTAAATCAGCACTATATATGCATTCTAGTGTACGACAATCTTTTCACTGTAGCTATTACAAATGTGATCGGTGTATGGAACTCAGTTGATGAGTTTGTTCTTTTTGCAACAAGTACATTTGTGTTTAGTGAATTGTAGTATTTATTATAAGACGTTCCAGCTTTGTGAATTTAATGCAAACCTCTATGTAATGCAACGTGCAGCACAAATACATTCTTTGTATTGCACTATAGGGTGGCATAGAAAGAACTGGTCGAAAGCAATCTCTTTTAACTCAGAAAATACTGGACGCATAAGAGTAAAAAGAGAAAAATTATGACGGTTTGTTTCTTATTTTAAGTACCTAGCTCGACTACTTTCTTCAATAACTACTGTCGCTAAGAGCCTTTTACAAAACTCTTGGATTTTCAAGACAGTGTTTCCAGCGATACAAAAAAATTAATTAACTGGTGTCTTCTGCGCCTGGTTGATCACTTTGCGTACAATTTGCATATCCAGTGAAACTATGGAAAATAAAACATTATGCATTGTTTCGGCTTTTTCAGTTAGTCACTTTTTTTTATTAATAAAGCTTGCGTTCGACCAATTTGATTTCTGTCGCCGAGTATGTATGGTCGCTTTGAAAGTAATGCATTCGTGAGCTGTTTGATTGCACTCATATATGTATATCTGTTTTGCCGTAAATGTGTCTTTGCTTATGTAGTTACTGCAAATTACAAATCTGTTTACTGTGGGAAATAGGTGTATACGTATTGCTCGCGCATTAATATTTATGTTATCACTTTTTTTGTATGTATATAAAGGTTGTGTATTGTTCTGACGTGGGAATATCTGCAAGATATCGAGTACTCTATCGTGGGAATATGTGTTCTGTGTTACGTACGTAGACTCGTCAGGAAATCTCTGTGGAAAATTATAAATTATTTTCATATACTCTGATATGATGGAAATTTGCCTTGAATGGTATACTACATGCTAGCAGTCGCTCACTTCGGGTATTAATCACCTCTTGTCGGAATTAAAATAATTTCTCCAAGAAATAACGCTATTTTGATAACTGTACGTGGCTTAGTGATTACCTACTGATTTGTAAAATAGGTACCGTTTTTGATTTAAACCCTACTTCTTTTATGTAATTTTGGTATGAATATTCGAAATTTTTGCTTCCCGGTATTCGAAAGGCCTGCTTTTGAATAAAACGATCGTATGCTGAATACCTAGAAGTACAAATTTTGAACCTAAGTAATAAGACGGCCTATAATTGGTACAGCCTAGCTCACGGGCTACATGGATTAAACTCTCACACTGGATTGCAGTGCATTAGTGAATCATTTATAGGAGTGAATTTCGAACCCTAGTTTCTATATATTTGTCTTTACTGCCCGCGATGGAATCGAAAAACGCATAAGGAGATGTCCTTGGCTGTTCATTGTTAACGCATGACAAACAGAAAACTTCTTTTCAATATTACTGTACTAGTATACTTGGTGTTTCGCCAGTCCATGTCACAGTTATTGTGATGTCAACTACCGTTGGTGGCATCTCTAAACTGAGGCCACTAAGAAGCAAAAAATTACGAGGATTCTCTCGTTTATTTCTTGAAATTAAAAAAATATATATTCTAGTAAAAGAATATATTTCATCTACCTCATGAATGACACAATTGAATGATGCTGCAATTTGTACTGGTTAACGTGTTAGAGTAGGTACTCATAATGTGTCATAGATATTTGAAACTTCCGGTGCGTATATTATAATTGAAAATGGTTTGTTTTTAGTGCAAATTAATTCTAATGTGCCGCATTGGCAAGCAATTATTTTTCCGAAACGTTTGGAGACCTAAACCGTTCTTCCGTGACTCGTATCTTTAAATATTACGATTTTTTCCTGCGCATGTTCCTCGACTACAAAAAAAGATTTTCAGAATCAGTTTTTCATGGATTTTCTGATTGTCGTTCTTCGTTTGGAGATCGTTTGCATTTCGGCTCTGATTTTCTTGCAGCCTGTTATGCATGACCTTTTAAATCGCTGTTGGGTATCTCTTCTCCTTGGGCATAAGCTGACATTGGTCTCTCGAACGTTGCAATTTAATTGCATCGTCGTTTGTTTTTCGACGTTGGTCCGTTTAGTCGTAATGATCCAGAAGAATATTTGTTTCACTACTCGTAGATCTGAATGCATAGCTACATACCGTACGTTTTTGCTATTTTGGGGGTAACTCTCACACAGATTTGCTGCTTAATTTGAAGCTTAAGTCTTCATTGAGCAAATCTATCAATTTTTTTGCTTTCTCTAGTCTTGGTTTTTACTTTTCATAAACATGGTTCATTCCATGTTTCTGTGAATTTAAGAACTGTTATAAATTCGCTAATCGCCACTTATTATAGGCTTACAAGTAAATCTAGGCTATCGAGTTCGTTTCTTTGGATATTCGCCATTGCCATTCCCATAGCTATAGGAATACCGTATAAAACGTCACTAACTGTGATCCCAGTAGGCGTTATGCAGACACAACCTAGATAAAATGCTAGAAATATTACTCAATGATTGGACCGGAAAAGCAATGTTGGTTTTCAGGTACTATGGAATCACAAGTTAAAATTTATGGAACTGCTCTCGAAAGAGTCTCAGAAGCAAGATGCTTTTTTAAGACTACGATAACTATTACTTACGCTGTAAGCAGATGAAACACACTTTCCCTATTATGAACAAACAAGTAGATCCATAATGAAGCAAGTGTGCCGGAGCAACTTCTGAGCTGAAACTTATGAAGGCAAGATCCAAGAGTTACAAGAACTGGAATTAAAAGCGGAGAGTCATATAAGTGCACCTATCTAATTTAAATACTAGAGTAAGCATTCAACATATCTCTCAAACTCTTGGCCGACTTAATTTGTTGCAGTCTGTTTCTGCCATTGTCGAAGCGCGACCCGCAAGGCCGCACTGTCGTGATCATCCGAACGGCTGGTCACGACCCGACCACGACGGGCATTGAGGACGTGTTCAAAGCCACGCACATGATATCGGACATTATGAGCGACGAGTATGAGGACATGTCCGTGACAGGCTTCACGCAGATTCTGGACATGGGCGGTGGGTCTATGGCCCACGCGTTGCAGATGACTCCGGCTATTGCCAAGAAGGCCATGACCGTTTGGCAGGTCAGAGAATTTTTGTTTCATTTTAGCCTAGAATTATTGGAAGTATCGCGCACATAAAGAACGTTCTTGCAGATGATGCAAGAATATTCATCTATAAAAATATGTAGGCCTTTTGATTCTAAGAACAGAAAAAAAGAAGAAACATTTTTGTCTTACGCTAAACAATTGATATCAAATTAACACAGCTGATATGTTATCTTAAAATTATGTTACTCTAAAGAGTTTTGCTTTAAAGTTTATTACGTTAACCATTTTTGTTTCTCAAATATAAAATTCATGATATAAGGGGTCCTTTCCTCTTTGTTTCTAGTATACCATAGTTTGAGATTATGACCTCATAGTCTTTGCTCTAACGTATCATCTTCAACATGACCGATATATTAAAAAGAGGGAATTGTATGGAACTGCAACGCATATATGGAATATTACGACTATATTCTCATCAATTTTGCGCCCGCAATCGTCAAGTTCATGATGTTATTAGGAGAAGCATTTTAATAATAGAGAATATGACGCCGAGTCCAGCACGTTCGATATCCCTTATATATAATGTCGATATTTCAATAAAAGGGCGATTCGCTCGCTGCACCTGATGGCCCACTCCACGCATTTATTGCGAACATTGGACTCTTACACTCGCTGTGATGAGCAATTGATATATGAACTGCACTCTATTATATGATGGCGGAAGNAAAAAAAGTTATTATGAGAGCAGTTCAGCTCAGAGATTGATATAGGAAGTTGATTGCGCTTCACTCCTGAATCGCCGTGTTGCGTCTGGGGTGGTAAAACAATGAATCTAATAATAATAATTTCAATAAAAGGGACAGGATGAATAAATATTTCTTGTTTCATAACGTAAGTAGCTTTCGGCTTCTTTACGATAACCAAAATAGTACGTTCAGATTATCAGCTTTGGCAGACATGTAAAGATTCGAATTTTTTTGTACCTTTAATAGTACAGCTTGGAAGTTCTGAGCCGTTTCGAGTTGGGTACGCGTAAAGCAAGGCATAAGTTGTGTTAAATTATTAGTTACAAATGAATCGTCAATTCTTAAATAGAAAGCTTAGTTACTTGAGCTATACTTTCTATTGAGGCATGGGTATGTGTTTAAAAATATTCTAGTTCCTTCAAAATACAGTCTGTTATATTTGGTATTGGGCCCAACATGTATTATTATGCTTACTTTAGTGAATAGGAAAGATAATATTTTTGTTCTCAGACAAGAATATTTTAGTTTAGTATATTGTTGAGTTAGCTAGAACGCTCTCTATGTGCAACGAGTTAGATATAGCGTCTTGTCAAAATATCACAGAACCTAAACACATAATTCGTATAGTTGCAAAAGTGATTCAACTAAATAATCTTCAAGTGAAATACTGAAACATGAGTGAAAATATCGCCAGTAGAAAAATATTGGAAAAAACTCATATTGGAGACTCCTTTCTTCATGGCTCGATCATACCATGGATATGGAAACTGCTTTTTGGTTAACTCCCGTCTCATGCTGATGGAGTGCAAACAATCCAAAAACGTTTCACTAGGTTATTTGTGGAGAGGCCATGTACACTATTTCACCATTGCAGTACGAGAGTAGGCCATTTAGAGCGTGGCATTGTACGATATTTTAGCATTGCAGTATCGTGACCGTTACTTACGCTAGGCACCGTGTAATACTTAGAGTCGCGGCGACGTCATTGTGCTTTTGATGGCGAGCGTATAAAATTTTTCGGTGCTGTCACAGTTTGGCTGCACCAAGTACCGGCAATTTTTTCACTTAATAAGTATTCAGCATCGCCTTATTGGCAGCAAAGAACCTAAGTAATTTCCAAGCATTGTAATATTTGCTACGGAGACGACGTCGCAATTTTTCAGTGCCGTAAATAAACGACGTAGCAACAAACTATTTTTTTTTTGCTGCGTCGAAAGCGATTTTGTGATTTATGAGGATCATGCAAGTAATGCCCCTCATTTTTAGCTGAAAATGTTGAAAAGCTACGATGACGGAAGTGGCAGGATTAAAACGAGGATCACCATAATTCTGAGTGCACTTTTGCCAGCTATGAATGAGAGCCTTGATATCTCGGTCGTTATAGTCAGAGCCCGCGGAGGCGGTCTATTTTTTTCCCGGCTGTGATTACGGCGTTATTATTGAGGAAAGTCTGCCCACGTAATGCTTCAGCCAGAGGTCCAAACAAGTGGAAGTCCGACGGTGCCAGGTCGGGATTATGCGGTGGATGAGACAGCACCGTCCACACGTCACATATTTCGTGATCTTCAAACTTGGGTGCAGCCTTGCCTTGTGTTTTCCTTTTTTCTGATCTTACAATGGCAATCTGGGCCTTCAGCTTGGTCAATGTTCCAACATAATGGTCCGAATTGAACCCCACATCCAACTCTACATGCATTTCATTCACCGTTATCCGCCGATTGGTGCGGATGAGTGGATCGAGGCGCACTTTGTCCTCCGGGGTGGTGGCTATGCATGAGCGTCCGGAGCGCACTTTGTTTTCTGGAGTGGTGGCTGTGCATGAATGTCAGGAGCGCACATTGTCACTCACATTTCTGTCGCCACTCTGAAATCGACGAACCCATCTCCTAACTGTGATGACATCAACTGCATTAGCTTCGTAAACGTTCAACTGGCGGCAATGAATGTTGGCTGGTTCAATTTTTTCTGCATTGAGGCATTCATCTCACGTTCATGACAGGGATTGCTTTCTGAGAGAGGCACACCTTCAATATTTGCAAAAGAGAGATGAAACTTTCAGGTCATGAGTGTATACAGTCATCATAACAATGTAATGCGAACCATCCGGATCCCTTCGGGTGGAATAAAAAGTAGCAGGCATTACTTTTAGAACGACGCTCGTTGCTTATGGGCAGTCAAGAATTCTCTTAGGGTAGTAACATCTTCATCATATCTCGATCCTGCCTCATTGTCGAGATTTACGTCAGTAGTTACGCGAGTATAGTGAGAATGAAGGTTAAATTCAAGCTCAGCCTTGTGCTTTTGTTCCTATGGTTTCTGCTGGTACATACGCCTTTTCTGAAATAAATGCCCTCTGAAATTATGTAATTCTGATTTCTATCCAAACTCTTCCATTGCTTCAATTTCTTGGAGCTGAAATTAAGTAGGAGGTCAGGAAATGGTTACTCGCTTGTTTGCTCCTTTGTTTGTTATCATTGGCGACCGAAGTGAGAGAGGTGATGAAGTTCTCGCTCTCTATGTGTCTATATATCTATATACTGTTTTCGCATGTCTTGCAGCTAAAAATATATCCAGAAGGAATTGAACTGTCATCACAATCTCTTGCAGATAGCTAGGTGGGTTAATCTACTGTAGATGTGAAAAATGCCAATACTTTTGACTCAGTATTGTCAATTCCCCTTGCCCCTCACGGGTGATTGTCCTATGCTGCGAGGCGTTCTAGTTTTTTGATGCTTTCACTCTTTCAACTTATTGGTGGTGAAACAGTTCTGTTCTACTTAGGACTACCCGCAAGTTATTATCGCTCTTTACTTCTTCTTTTCGTTCGGTGATTCCTCTTATTCATTTTCACTGGGTAGACATAAGGGATACGGAAATAAATGTTCTCAGAAACTTGAGTGTTTCTAGCGTTCGCTCTGTCCTCATACTACTGCTTGTTTTATATATAAGTTTAGGCCATCTAAAAAAACATCTATATCGAAGGTCAACTTTCATTGTATATCTCAGGTTAGTGCTTTTGCTACAGCTACATAGGTCTTATTCCTCAAAATACTATAGGAAACATTTTTTTCCTGCTCGTTCGTTGCTTTCTTGAAATATTTTTTTGTGTAAACATATACTGCCGCAATCTGGGTTCCTCGCCCTTCAGTACATGACGTAAAGAGGCCTAGTCCCAAGAGAAGATAAACGTAAAGTCAACTTTGATCGCACCCTCTACTGGGAAACCAACACGCACTGGTTTGTGCTACGGATATAGACTCACTGGCCCCAGAGGAGTAATAAGTAATAAGTGTGGCAGCAGTAGACAACAAGTCACAAGAACTATGGCGCCAATTTGAAAAAGTTCAAATGACAGGGGACGTCACCCCCCCCCCCCTCATCTCAGTGGAAGGCAAGTTCCACCACGGCGCTCTGCACGCACAGTGTGCGTCGCACACAACTGCCGAGTCAGCACACCTAGAGCAGCACAGAGTTAGCGTGCCTGGGTTGGTCTCGAACCTGCGATACAAGGTGTTAGAGCTGCGAACGTAAGCATGCTGCTACCGTGAGGGTCAGTTTCTTCATGGAAAAATGTCATTCTGAAACTTGAGTTTTTCTGCTTTTTAGTTTGGTACGTTTCAAAGAGAATGCAGGCGTTTGTACTTGGGTTTTCGGTTTCTTTGCTTGGTGATTGCGCTTCCTTAGTTTCTTGGTGTAGAAAACGGTCCATTTTGAAGGAAATAATTCTTAAATTTTTAGTTTGCTGCTTTATACTCAATCTGGTGATTCCACTTCTTCTGGTTCTTTCTATACTGAAAATAAGGCATTTCTGGCAGAGTACTTTCTGAAATTGAGAGTCTTCTTCGTTTCAGTCTGGAGCTTCCATTTCTTCAGTTTCTTGGTATATAAATAAGGCAATTCTGATCTAAATGTTTTTCCTTGCAAATTTTTTTACTTCTCAGTATGATGCTCCCTCTCCCTGACCGCGATGCCAAGGGTCGGCATGTGACCATTGGCCGCATGGGTATCTACGACCCCCATACCACGTCGATGGACGACATGATGAAAGCATCGCTCATGCTCTTTGATACGATGTTTGAAGAAGACGAGCAACTGACTATAACTGGGATGGTTCAAGTAGTCGATTTTGCCGGAGTTACCGGAGCCCACTTGCTGCAAATGACGCCAGCCCTTGCTAAGAAGTCGCTCGTTCTCATGCAGGTTAGAGTTTCAAGAATGGCGCAGAAAAGCGGAAACTTTTGAAAACTCGAGTATAACGAAGAAATCACCAATCGAGATGCATTTTCAGATGTCTACTCATTCTGACACAGGCTGCGAAGGAAGTCTTGGAGATTGTAAAAGGTAAAAAGTTGAGTCTGCTGCACAACAAACCCAAGTAGGAAAAAACCTATGTGCACTGCTTCGTGCTGTAGGTAAATTCCTGCTAGGGCCCAGAGGAGTGGGACAGTTTCTGTGGACCTCAGCGTTTCAGAGCCATGGCATCGCAGACGGAAGACTCGTACCAACTGCGCCTCCTTAATTACCCCATAGATAGGTATGTGGTTAGGCCGGCGTAAAGTGTTACGTTTACGACACTGTGAACAGATTCAACCAGTTTGATATTCATGATCACTTATGAGAGGGAGGTCGCGATAAGAACGCTGTTTTAAATTCATGAAAACCGTGCGCAAGAGAGCCACGGGTGAAATTTTAAGCAATCCCGCAAAAAAAAAAAAAAAAAAAATCTAGAAAGATCGTCAAAATTGACCTCAAGTTTCTGCCCTTCATTTTAGAAGCGCTGACAATTCACCGACCTTCAGAAGCAGAAACGAGCCAAAGGGGAGTTAAACTTCTGCTGAATTGCATGAAGGCTGGCATGCGAGAAGGAGAGATTTCTTCTTTCTTGTGAAAAGATAGTGGCAGTAGAGGCTAAGCTTAGTCTTCCAAGTCACTGAGTTCTGGGAAAGTAACATTGTATGAGAAAAAAAAAAAATTTCGGTTGGTCGAAAACCGGTCCCTGCTGAGATTTAAGTGGCTGTTTCCAAAGTGTGAAAACTTACCATCACTTTCAACAAACAAGGCACGAAATGATTTCATATTTTTTCGTTGTTCAAATTTTGCTGCTTGCCCTTCGTGGAGTAAAAAAGTCGCACTTCAAGAATCATCAATGCACTTTTCAACAAAATGGCGTGCTCGTACACACGCCCAAAGAAGTCAAAAGTAGAGCCCAATCAATTTTTCCAAGTTTTAGGTTACGAAAATAGGACTTTCATTTCACTCTTGAATTTCATGGTTCGTTCCTTTCCTGAATTTGGCTCCTGCGTATTGCATCATTTCTCTGTCGATGAAGTGAAGTTGTTCCAGAAGCGAGCGAACAAGAAATTCGAGGTACGACAAACTGCGTGAATCAAGAGAAAGTGTCAGTAGGAAACTTCAGAGAGTAATCTGGGAAAAAGAAAACATGCTACGACACCTTTTCTGGCACGCCTGCAGTGTATAGGTGGGAAGCGAGTAAATCCCTGTACATTGTAGCAAAAAAAAAAATAATTATAAATAAATAAAAATAAATAAACTGCATATGGTGTATATATTTCATGTTGCTGATTTTTGAAAAGCAACGTGTTTCATTTTCTTCATCAACAAACTACAGATTTAGAATTTTTGAGTTTTCAAAATTTCCCGTTTTTCTCGTTTTGTGTGTATAAGAGGATAGTCTGTCAATCCGTCTCTCTGCTGACGGAGGTAGACTGATACTATCCGTGGTCGAAAATTCGAAGGTATAGACTTCGTCCAGGCGCTAATACCTCCGTGGGTGATGCGCCGCATATTAACGATGTAACTCCGTCCAGACAAAGGCTAGTAAAGGTGCTGCTTCTGGTTGAGGTTTGGGGTAGTAGTTTATTTATTTCAGTCACATTCTAATCATGGAGGCTAAATCTATAGCTGGCAGGCACACTAAAAAAGTATTGCTGCTGCTGCTGACCCTGAACCAGTTTGCTTTACCGTGTAGTGACAAATATTATAGACATTGGCCCGTACGGTGCACGCTAAGGCGTGCTGCTTATGGGACATCACGTTTTTATTTTTCTCAGTGCAGTTGCCAGAATTTACGGAGGCGACCGTTTCCTCCAGCAACAGCAACTTGATTCTGCAAATAGGAAGTAATTTTCAAATTTTTTTAGTTACTATGTTTCTAAAGCTGACATTTTTTTAAAGTTATCATTCTCGAATGTCAGTGAAGCGATGAATTATATGGTTCAGTCAAGGTCATTTTGTTACTTCGAGTGGCGTTAGATGGCATAACGCGCAATCCAGCATGCGGCATATTTTTTTATACATATGATACAGATTAACAGGGGTGGTATAAAGCACTGTTTTATGCTTTACATGGACTAGTTATGTGACTTACAACTAGAATATTTTCAGTAAATGTTTGCAACATTGGTTAAGATGCATAGATTCAGACTGCTTTTGGAGCTTTCATGGTACGGTGTAAAAATTTTGGATCCATTTTGTACCTGAAGCAAGAAGGATTAATGTTCCCATGCGCGTTGATCCTGTCTGGGAACACCTTCGTGTATGGGTTCCCCGTTATTCTATCGACTACCTCTCAAATAACCATGAATTGCATAGGAAGCTTTTACACGCATCGATTCACGCCGTGTACGACTTTTCGCCGTGTACGACCGCCGTGAACATCACTGCGCCCTTTTAAATCCGGCATGGCACTTAGCCGTTCGCGGCGTGAAATATATACTGCTTGCAAAGGAGCTGTTCACACGTATCGACTTTCCACAGTGTTTTCTTGACGGCGTGTATAAATTGAGAGAATAATATTTCTGATATGTTTTATGAAAAGCTTTAAATATCATATAGGTATAAAATATTTTGTATGAAAACGACATATATCACCATATTTGTTCTTTGCATCGTCATTGATAGAGTCAAATTCAGGGATGAGCTGATTACATATTTCTCTATATGCTGCAGTACACACAATACAGGCAACTAGGAGAAGTATACTCGTACAATAGTGGAAACGGTTCCACAAGTTCAATGTGACGTCACATCACGGGGGAGAGAGGTGGAGCTGTTGCCTTGGTAACGAGCGTCGAGCGGGGCTTCACCAATGGCGCCAAGCAAGCTCATTATTATCTTTATTTAGATTAGATTAGATAGGCGGCAGTAGACGAACCAACAGGCCCATTCTCAAAGAGACACCGAAACTTGCGCCCCGGCCTTCTAAGAGCTATTGCCATTAAGTGAGTAGGATATGGAGGGAGAAGAGTCTCGGCAGAAGAGACGATCACGAATAAATGAAATTATGATCAATAGCCGCTGATATGCGGAGTTAAAGATGTCAGACAGTGTAGTTGGAGCGGAGGAGAGAAGAAAACGGATTTAGGAAGCCCTGGAGGCTTTAGCCGTTAAGAGTGTGCGACTCCTGGAGGAGGAATCCTTAGCTGTGGGGGATGTCTCTCCCAATGTAAGTCAAGACGATTTTTAAACGCGTTAACTGATTCCGCACTAACAACGTCGGAAGGGAGTCTATTCCAAATGCTNTCTTCGAGCTTTGTGCTTGAGTTTTTGACCGTTGTTTCGCAAGCGATCATTTAGATCTCTTTCAAAGAGTGCCGTTGTAGATACGTCGTTGAAGCCATTCAAATACTTGAATGTTTCTATTAGTTGCCCTCTGCTAAATACATGGCAGACTCATGTATCGTTTATTAATAGCTTAATTATCAAAAAATCTTGCATAAACCAACCCGACCGAAAATACTAAGGAATATACAAGCAAAACTGTTGAAGGACTCATATTGCCAGAATATTTGGACTCATAGAGTATCACAAAAGCTCCTGCTACTGGTCGGGCAACATTGATATTATGAGCCCATTTCTTTCTGTTGCGTGAACGTTGGTTTTTCGGTTTTATGTGTATCCATGATGAATGAATGAATGAAAACGACTGATGGTCACGCCGTGGTGTTGACGGCGAATCGTCGTGTACCCCACGGCGGTGTGCCGTGAACTCCACGGCGCACGCCGTGTGCCGTCCGGCGTTATCGCCGCTCGGCACACGGCAAAAAGGCGATACGTGTGAAAGAGGACATACTATATGTTCCTTTCTTTACCTCTCTTAGAAGAGCTTGGTACTTATTTAGGGAGGCTTAAATCTTCTTATAATGCCTAATACAATGATTAATGTTCAGTTGTTTTACCGTAGGCTTCATGTACCTAGTAAAAGATGAAATCTTAAGCTGCTATACCCTGTTACGCTTTAATCTTAGACACTGGTGCACCTTTTACGATACATTTTTATTACTTCAGGAGAAATTCACTTGCATTATACCTCGGTGGAGGGGGCATTTGTAGTAGTGTTTATGGTAGAAATTGGGGCAATTTTCTACTGTAAGGCATCCATTCTATTTTCTTTATTTATGGTCCGATTGTTATGAAACATGCACAGTATACGTAAAATTGAATTCTAAGCACATTTATTCCTGATAATTTTTGATTTTCGCAATAGTTTTTAGACAAATATTTGAACTATTCCCTCTTCTTTATTGATAAAGACGAAGCGCTCGGGCAATGCATGGCTGCAACTTTTGGGGAATTTACCCTTTCGCCCAGCTAAGTTGATACTTAGGAAATGGATTTCTCTATAGATTGAAACGTCTTGAATCCAATAATCACATCCATTTTTCCGGAAAATGCTTACTTTTCGAGATATTTGACTTTCAAGTTCTATTTTTCTTTATCTAATACCGAAGAAAAAATTTGGTCAAGAATTTTCGACATTTTGATGGCATATATAGGTAATAGAAGACATTTTAAGATATTTTACACGAATGGTATTTTGTTGCTCACAAATGCTTAATTTTTTAGATATTTGACTTTGAAATTCCCATGGTTTTCCTATGGGAGAAATACCCGGCAACAGTGTTGACCTACCCTAACCAAGTCTAAGCTAACCGAGCCTTACCTAGCCTAACCTAATCTAGCATAACCTAGCCTAACCTAGTCTAAACTAGCCTAACCTAACCTTGCCTAGCCTAACCTAACCTAACCTAACCTTGCCTAGCCTAACCTAACAGACCTATTAAAAAGGTTTCCGAACCCACAGTGCCATCGCCGGGTATTTTCTCCCATAGGAAAACAATGGGAACTTCATTGTCAAATATCTCGAAAAGTAAGCATTTCCCCAAAGAAATAGCTGTGACTTTTGGATTCAGGACATGTAAATCTATAAAGAAACACATTTTCTTAAATATTAGCCAAAAATACTCGTGTTCGTTGAGGAGTCTCACAATGATACTGTAATTTCTGAAATGCCGAACTAAAAATTTTGTAGGAAAGTATTGTCTGAATCATCACGTATAATTATACTTGGTATTTGACGTACTAGGGTTATCTCTCTTCACGCTCTGACAGAGTTACAATTATGATGATATAGCTAAAAAGACATATTAACCTTAGGAATCTTTAGAGGTCTATGCATCAGTTGCTATTGTAGTCTATTTTCCAAATTAGAATGGGCTACCGAAATTTATTATGCTCTGCAAAGTTCTATATTATAATCTTCAAAACCTGTAACTTAGCAATATATCATTTAACACGAGGCAATGCGTAATAACTTTGTGGGAGTGTTGCAGCAACGCAACCGTTCCATTTAGCACGGGGCAGTGCATATATATTTTAACTTTGCATTTAGATACGTGATTATGCTATTACGGTATGGCTCGGTGCAACACTTTAGATTCTAGGCAGCGCAAATGCAAGTGCTGCTTTACTGCGAGGCAACATGTATTAAATTCTTCAGAACTGAAACGATGTCACTGAGCGCTATTATTATATACTGGCTTCTTGTTTATGTAGGACTTCTCAGCTCTGTGGCAGTGAAGAAACGACGTAATGGCTCAGTGCTGCCATGTTTACGGCGGAGACGATAATACAATTTTTTTCACTACTGCTGGTTATCATGAAGCTGCCGAGCTTTGTTACGCAGAAAGCTTTAGGGACGGCCATGAATGCTGTCAGACGTCATCGTCGCATTCTTTGTTTCATATTGCAGAATTTCATTATTCTGTATCCGCATCAGTGTACGTGCGTAGTGCTAAAGAAGGCTAGAATTCGCTTTCAGTCCGGCGCAACTGCTGCTACTCCGGATCTCGTATCTTACAATAAGCCGTTAAAAATAGCTTTTGAAAATTGTATTTTTGTACTCAAACCACTTTTTCTTTGTTTCTTGGCATAGAAAGAAGGCTTCCCCGAAAGTATTGGCTTGGTGTGGTTTTCTGCTTGTTTTGTGTGGTGCATTCGTTCATTCAGTTTTCTTGTGGGGAAATTACTTATTTTTGAGACAAATCCTCTCAGTGAAACTTGCATTTTTCTATCTCACTCGTCAGTGCTTTACTTTCTTGGTTTTTTAGTGTGAAGATAATTTAAGGTCATTCCTAGAACAATCCGATCTGGGATGAACTTGTCTTGTGTTTTAATCTGGTACTGCCAATGCTTAGATATTTTTCTTGAAAAAATACTATACTGTCTGAATAAAACTGTCTCGTCTTTCACTTGGATGCTTTCGTTCCACAAAATATTGGAGTAAAAACTAGGCCGTTCTGTAGTAGTAGCTATCTGGATATTGTTTTCCAGTAACCCAGTATAGCGCTCCAGCCTCTTCAGTTTTTTTGGAGAAAAATCTTATTCGAATTTATTTTTTTGGGTGCATTTGAGTTGGTGCTTTCACTTCATAAGTTTTTCTTGATGAGGCTGCTATGAAACAAATAGCTACTCTAAGAACCTGAGTTATCCCTTATAATCAGTTAAGTGATTGCGCACTCTCAGTTTCTTGATCAAACACTTGGGCTAAATGGAAAGGGAAAACATGTTGGCACTAGGGTTTTCTGCTCCTGAGATTGGTGCTTCGACTTCCTGATAAATGAGGCCTCTCTCAAAAAAGATTTTGTGGTATCAGGTGCCTTCCTCGTCAGTGTCTTGTGTTACCAGGTTTTTAGCGTAGAAGTAAGCCCGTGGTGAAAGAAATCTTTTTGAAATTTAGGTTTTTCTGCTTCTCAGTCTGGTACTTCCGCTTCTTGAACACGATGCGAAGGGTCGACATGTGACCATTGCTCGCATGGGCATCTACGACGCCCATACCACGTCGATGGACCAAATGATGAAATCTTCCCTGTTCCTCCTCGACATTTTGTCCGAAGAAGACGAGCAGATGTCAATAACTGGGATGGTTGAAATAGTCGATCTTGCTGGAGCTACCGCAGCCCATATACTGCAAATGACGCCCGCCATTGCTAAGAAGTCACTTGTTCTAATCCAGGTTAGAATCTTGAGAGGGACCAAGAAAAACGCACACTTACGAAAGATTCAACAAAACTGAAAAATCCAATTCAACGATATGTATATTTTTCACAAAAACTCTGAATTACTTTACCGAAATGATAAAAAAATACAGGTTAACATAGCGCATTTTAAGATATTCGGGAGTGTTTTTAAAAGGAAATTGTTTCATTTTACACGTTAATAAATTGCACTGCAAAATTTACAGTTTTCGATTTATTTGGAAGTTTCAATATTTCCCGTTTTTCTCTCACTCTGCATGTGTCTACAGTATTTTTTACCCATTAGCGCCCATGGTCATTTTTTAGGACTACAATTACTAGTGCTATTCCTACTAGAAATAAATAGGTTCACTCTGGCTAGCAATGGGTTAAGAGTGCAGGCTGTTCATACTTCGCTCTCAACTGACAAAAAGAGACGTCCATTTAGGGCGCGGACACGTACGCAAAGTTGCAATGCTACGCAATTTTTTATCCGATTGTATTGGAGCGCACGAGGCTTCGGCTTGGACATTGCTACGCCACTAATAAGAATATCTAAGGTATGAGTAGTTTCTTGCAGTTTGTACGTTAAGGGCCATACACACTACACATGCCGCTAACTCAAACTCAATGCGCAAACTCCAACTCATGCCAATTTACGCAGTGTGTGGGGACGCTTATGAACCAACTCAAGCCAAATTTCTAGGCAGAGTAGGAGCTGTTCAGATTTGCCTGATAGTTGTGGGCGGGGCTTCCAGTTTGTACTGCGCAAGGAAGTTTAATATCTCTATTCAACCTCTTTGGTGCTGCGACAGATGGTTTTTTTGCAGCAGAGCTTGGAGATTGGGCTTGCGCAGCGTGTGTGGGGTAGCAAGTTTACACAATTCGCTCGTCCAACTTGGCATGTGCTTGAGTTTGAGTTGCGGCATGCGTAGTGAACGGGCCCCTTTAAAAGCAAGCAGCAATGGTGAAGCTTTGAGAATGCCTCCTAATTCTGAGTTAGTTTTAAGTTGCGATGACGCATAGTTTTGGCGAGATATTCAAGCGCCATAAGTAGTAGTCTCGACAACGTGACCGCCGAAACGAAAGGTTGAGTGACTGAGCAATTTATGCGATAGTGTGGCCACGCTCAGAAGCCGTTCCGCATTCGAATGTTCTAAGATTTAGGCCGCGGCCGCGTAAAGCGCAGTAGAGCTTTTGCTAGCGGTTTCTTTCCGGAGCAATAACATATTCTTATAATATTCTTAGCAAGGCGGAAACATGCTGCAGGCAGGTAATAATTAAGATAGTCAGGCCCCAGCTTTTAACTCTATAGCAAGCAAAGAACTTGAACATGCTCTTTCAATAATTGTATTCTAATGGAAACTTTTTTAGCCCCCCCACCCCGTAAAGGGTTAAGAGCAACCGTCAGGCTCTAGTTACTGCTCTTAGTCTGGCCGCTCCATAAACACGTTGCTGTGCGGCTGAAAACGTTTTCCTAGGAACTACAAGACGAAAGCGATCTTAAAAGCTCATTTGCCCGTGAAAGATTATTTTTCGAGGTTGTGGACGGCACGAGCTTCATCCAATCTCTAGCCAGCGTGCATTCACACAAGAATGTTGGATGAAAGAATGGGAATTGCAGGGAAATCCCCCCCCCCAGGGGCATAAGATGGGCAAAAGGGTTAGGTTAGTTTAGGTTCGCCCATCCTCTGTGACGGGGAGCTGCGCCCGCAGGGGGACCCTGTAGGTTACCTTAGCCATTAGCTAGGCATTCGGGACGTCTGTCTTTCGTCCTCACTTCACTTTCTTCCCATCTCATACACCAACTGATCTCTTTTCCGTCTTCCATCTGTTCTTCCTCTTCTTTCCCAACTTCCTGTTTCCGGGCTCGTTGATTCTGTGTGGGAACACCTTCGTGCATGGGCTCCACGTCTCTATCGTCATACTATATGTCCCTTCATTTTTCTTCTGTGATATCGCCTTTGTTGTGGAAACGTAGACTTAAGCTTGCGAATATTATCGTAGGGAAATCCCCTAAAGAGGGATATTTTAGAGGATCCTATTCCCTGTGAAATATCTATTGGTCGTTTGGAATCATTTCTCTAGGTCGTACAATTTACTCAATTCATCTCAGGTGTCTGATGTTGGTACACAGGACATACCGAACTATGATGTGCCCTTGAATGTGGGAATCCTTCTCAAGTACGATGTATGAACTTACCTATTACCGTATAATGCAATCATTCAACTTACTTATTACCGTATAATGCAATCATTCAACTTACTTATTACCGTATAATGCAATCATTCAACTCCTCTCCAATTCTAGGTCACTAATCAGCGGTTAGTGAAACTATGCTTTAGTCAGAGTAGGATCGACAATTAAGAAAAATCAAGGATGCTCAAGCGTTCTAATAAGATATGGGCTGGGAGAAGGGGATGAGCAGTTTTGAAAATTTCCTCCAGATTTTGTTTTTAATACTGTCATTATTATTTTCTACAGTGAAATTGAAGGAATTGTTTTTGTCGTAAATTTGTCGGGATTTTCTTTGAGGCAAAACGTTTGGTCGCATGATCGTTGTTAACCCAATCGAAATTTACAGTCTTTTTCCTATGATACTGTGAAAGTAAGCACAGTCAGTGTTAAATGTTAACCAACCAATTTATGGATCCACCGTTGACTCATTACTGCATGGTTAAGACCGCTTTCGTTTGAATAGCATTATGAAAAAAAACATGGGATCACTTGCTCGGAACATAGTTAAATAACGGAAAATTTCTGTTTAAAGGTTATTATTGTATCTTCTTCACTGAGTGGAGCAGTTGGCTCGTGTTGTATCTCATTTTGCAAGCTGAACCTTTTTCTCTTGTTCAATCTCTTTCACCGAGTTGAATAGCTGCGTTTCGTTGCATCTCCTTTGCCGAGTGAAGCAGACAGAAATACTGCTGTTTGATCTACATCGCAAAATTTAAATGGGTAGGTCACCCAGCCGTTCATATTAGAACACAGCCGTTTTTGTGGTGCACATCTCCACTGCAGAGATTCTGGGATGCTACAGTTGGATCGGCAGCAAGGAAAATTCGAAACTTGATGAGGACGAGATCTTCCGAGGCGCGCGGGCACGGACTTGCCACTTTGCCAAGGAGACACCCGCTACTGTGCCGAATTTTCGCTCCAATCTTACATGAAAACTGACGAAATTTGTTGGTATTAGATTTGGTTTGTTCCTCTTCTTTCCTGGTTTGCTTTTTTCTAGTGTGGTAGGTAAGTCTTCGTACATGTGCTCTCGGTTTTGATTGACAGCCCACTTTTCTTCCCTACTTTGGATTGGAGCGATAAATATAGGTGGACTTGCTGACCTTTAGAGTGGATAAAAATGGAGATATCATTTCAATTAAAGGTGAACTGCCCTTGGAACATTAAAGTAACTCGCGACATAGCCTATGTAAGTAATTTCATATTTGCAGTGCGTTTTCTGGACTCGCTCCGAATGTTATAGATGTGTACAATTTTTTTATATGTACATCCGAAACAACATCCAATAAAAAGTTTAGGAAACGGAAGACACATGAAAGTTCCTTAGTTAGTGATTGCTGTTAAAAATCTTACGGCACTTTCTCTTTAATTTTCTCACATTGCTTTGTTTCTTGCACAGTCCTGTTCCCTCCTTTTCCAATATCCGTTCATCTTGAAGGTCAAACACTGATATTGCTTCTTTAATTTAAAAAAAAGTAGAGTGATATATTTATCTGTAACTTAATAAGGCATGGGATGCCAATAGCTTTACGATGTATGACAATCGATTATCATATCGTGTAATATTAATAGGTTGGAGCATAAAATTTAAAAATTCGCTTATGAAATTTTCCACTTGAATGCATTAGAAACAATTTAATGATTAAATTGTTGGGATTACAGCTGGGTGTTGCAATCTTTCTTTTGTGGGCCTTTGACGAGGGCAATTGTGGTAAATTGGAAGTTCTGAGTGTGGTATCTCTTTTTAAATTTGTCCATTTGTCAAACTTTGCGTTATTTATGTGGGTAGCGTAGCAGTAATTAAACTAAACCTGTAATTATTACACCCGAGGTGATGATATGCTGTAGTTCATAATGAAATAATATCAGCGATACGCAACTTCACTGTGTTTCTTCTAGTTACATAGTACTGGAACAGAATTTTTATATTGAGGCTATAAAATTATATAGACAGCGGTTGGTATTCCAAGCAGATCTTTGATACTACTTCAATTTCGATCGTATTACGGGATTTAACGTTCCTGAATACCTAGCATTTTTGATAAGTTTGGTTTCCTCCAGACAGCAATTGCAGTTTCAAAGACAATTACTACTCTCATTCTAATAGAGAAGCAGTATAAGCTCCAACCCCTTCTGGAGCGCATTTTTTAATTTGGCTTCTTCCAGTGCGACTTTGCCTCTGGAAGGACACGATGATCGAGGCTGTAAGGTGATCATCACGCGAAGTGCTGTTCATGATCCAAGCAAGTTTTCCATTGATGAGGTTTTCAAATCGTCTAACTTCATCGGGAGCATCTTAATGGAAGAGGAAGAGCAATGGAGCGTTACCGGCTTTGTCAACATCATTGATCTTGCAGGAGCCATTCCTGCTCATGGCATGCAGATGACCCCAGCTTTTGTCAAGAAGGCGATGATTGTATGGCAGGTGCGGGCACTATTCTACGTATCTTGTGTTCTTCTCTAAAGAAAAGTCGTGACGGTGACTAGGGAGATTAAATTCACATCTTCTTCATAATACGACCGGTAGGACATTGCATACTATCGTACTGAAGCTAAAATTGTGCGGTCGTATTTTAAATGATGCTATTCTTAGGAAATGTACTTTTTAATCCTTCACTGTTTTCAATAAGCATAGCACTGTTCTCACCGACACCATCGCCATAAACCCTTTCTCTCACGAATTAATCCGTCTTGCTCGCAGGAATAGAACCGTTTTGAAACGTTGTACGGTGCCAACGCTATGAGAAACAGGGTTAAAAACGTAGCAAGTGGTCAGTTTAGGGAGGTAAACAATTGATGGAGACAGCAAAATATTAACCGGAGCTTATTCACCCTAATTTCTAGTCTTTCGTTGCAACATTAGTTGAGCCTTCTACCAGTAGGGCAGTCGGCGTTTGTTTAAACTACCACACCTAACATTGTGTGCTAGTTAACGCCTTAGTTTATTTGCGCTTTGGCCCACGACTGCTTCTCTGCACAGAATGCATCAAATAATGATACAATTGCGAGAGGATTTATGGTAGCAGTGCAGAAAGTGCCGCACTCGTTGCCTTAAGGTCTGAAGTTCGTTTCGTAGACAAAGAGTTGAAATTTTGTGAATTTCGTAATTGCAACGTCAGTGTTTCTGACATTCAAAGTCTACTGCGATAGTACTAAGTTTTCCAGCAGTGGGGACGATTTGGAGGGTCGCAGTTGTCATACCTACGAGCTTTCCATCGTGGACGTCTTTGCTCTGAGAACCTGTTGTTTAAACAGCCTTGCACTCTACTGGGGCTTGGCGGGTATTTATCTGTAGCACGAGCCAGTGCATGGATTTACCAAATATGATATGTGCCGTCAAGTTGACTGTACTTTTATGGGAAACCAATCGTTGGTTGGTACGGGTCCACACCCTGCGTTGCAAAGTAGAAATACTGGAGGTTCAGTATTGAGCAGTACTGTTTTTTTTCTTACGAAAAACTGAAGTCCGTCCTGTATTGGGTCGTTATTGAGTTAAGTTAGAGTGCTACCGGCAAATTTTTTCTGTGATTTATGTCAAGCTGCTGTATTACCTTCTCTAGGCACGACCTCTCAGGAGCAAAACCATAGTGGATGGGTTATAGCAGTGGTTTTTAACCTTTTTACTCCCACGTCCCCTTTAGGCATAAATTTTTTCCTTCGAGCCTCTCTCTAGTGTTTTTAAAAAAAATGTACCAAAGCACGACCAAACGTGCCAAATAGAGTTCAAACTAGTTCATTCTGAGAGCGCATCCTTCCGTCAAGCAACGCAACGGTAACGAAAAATTCAAATTTGCTATGAAACTATGATTTCTTTGTCTCAACACCAAAATCTAATCATTTGTGCCTATTGATAGTACAGTGGCTGCAAAAGCAAAGTTAACACTTGGCCGAAAAAACAGAGGTTACTCCTGTGCCGTTCAAACAAAGTTAGCGCATAATTAGCTGATAACTTCATTTTCGCATTCCCGCCATATGAGAGGAAGGTGGTCTGTTGTGTGTTGCACAACTTCTTCGCCAAACGCAAATTCCCGCTCCACAGTCGGTCTGCGATCTGTCAGTGCTCGAACAGAATACCGTACACATACGTTACGCTGGTCCACGGGCTTCTACTTTGTTACATACTTTTTCACTTATTTGGCACCATACCAAAACCACCACGGCAACACAATGGGTCGGAAGAAGCTTATCACTCAAGAAAAGAATCGGGCCCTCACTCTAATCGAGCAGAGAGTGCCGGTGAACTGCGTAGCTGTCGAACTGAATGTCAGCCGAGTGTCCGGGCCCGCTTCAAGCCTGAAAAAAGAACAACTGCCGCGCTATCTGCCGGGACCATACCACCACGCAAAGTGGGATGTGGGTGCAAGAAAGAGACAACAACAAGCCTCACCTCTTTCACTAACATCTTATCACTAAGTGCTGTTGCCTTTTTCTTGCCTCCACATCTCGCTGCGTGCCGATATGGTCCCGGCAGGGAGTGCGGTAGCCGATCTTATAAGTTGGAAGAGGGAAACTCTGCTGACAATCAGCTCGAAAGCTAAACGATTCATCCGTACTCCCTGCTCGATTAAGGTGAGGGCCCAAGCCTCTTCTTCGATGGCAAGCTTGTTCCGACCTATTGTGCTCTCGTGGTGGCTTTTTGTATGGTGTCAAAATAAGTGAAAAGGTAGGAAATAGACTCACGTGGACCAGCGCAACGTACGTGCATTCTGCTCAAGCCGATGGATCACATACGGACTGTGTAGCTGGAATTCGTGTGTGGCGCAGAGGTGGGGAAGCACACGTCATTCCACCCTTCTCTCTTCTCTCATTGAGCGGGGTATGCGGAAATCGAATTATTACCGAATTATACAATAACCTGGTTTTTGCGGCATAGGGGTAAATTTTGTTTTTGTGGCCACTGTAATAACAGTTTCTGCAATTTTCTTGAAGATCCGTCATTACTTTTTGAGTTATGTTGTCAACAAATTTTATGACAAACTTTTGCCAAACACACAAATGGACCAACCAATCTGCACCAAACTTTAATTATGTCGTTCAAAATTAATAACCACTCCTATAAATTTCATAAAGATCCTTTCAAAACATTTGGAGTTATTGAGCTAAAATCAAACCCAGCAACAAACAAATGAAATAACAGATCTTCACAAAAATTTGATTATTTACTCTTCGTAATAATCCTAACAACTCATGTAAATTTCATGGAAATCCATCCGTAACTTTTTGAGTCATGGCACAACGAAAAAATAGGGGCAGACAAACGAACAGAAGCACTTATTTCCACCAAAAGATAATCACCTGTTACAGTTAACTTGCCTAATAGTCCCTGTAAATTTCTTGAAGATTCGTTCATAAGTTTTTGAATTATCTTGGTGATAGACAAACAGAAAACACGAGAAAAACATAACTTATTTGGCAAAGGCGATTGATGTAAATCAGGTTTTACTACGGAGGCTTGCACCCCCTTGGAATCTTCTCACGCCCCCCTAGGGGGCGCACCCCAGGTTAAGAACCACTGGGTTGTAGGGTCATGTAAGTTAGGCTCACCCTACCTTATGTTATCGACAGTGGCGCTCCCGTTTGACTTCATAGTATATACCTTTGTTACTCTAGCTTTACTTACTTCGGCTCTTGCGCTTGCGACATCTTCCTTTCCTGCCCCTTTTGCCTCTTTTCATGTTTATGCTCCTGCTAATGACTTTTTATGATGCTGTTCCTCTTTTTTCCCCGATATACGGTACTCATGCACGTTCATCCAGTTTCTGAACACCCTAGTTCAGCGGTTCCATACTTCTAACGACAGTTACGACACACAGTCACTTCATCTTTTTGGATGGAAACACCTTTGCGGTAGATAGTGAGACTTGATGTAGCACAAAAAAGAAAAATGTAACTTGATAATTTTGTTTGGGGCATTGTTCTGTGAATAATTTCCCTATTTGTCTTGATGCGCTTCTGGCCTCCTTCTCTCCCAATCTCGCCAATACGGAACTGTGTGCATCATCTTACCCTAGTTTTCACTTGTACATGTTGAATATTCTATGTGTGTCACTGCCAAGTCTTTTGCCTTTGATGCACTGTTAAGATTAGTTGCTGTTCCGAACTTCACATATCATCGATATTTAATTGCAGCCCTGTCTATTTTACCATTGTTTCCCCTCGTTTATAGTTTTTTCTGCATTGCACTTGGCTATACACAGAAATTTGTTTCTTGGGATAATTTCTAAATTGATGGTGTATGCCGACGGTAATATTAGCACTGAAGCCTGAGATGCCAGCATTATTTTATTATGATTAAGCATGGATTGCTGCAGCCTGCAAAACCACTGGATTAAATTGAGACAATAAATGATAAACTCGATTATGTCTGGGATGCAATAGAGACAAGCAGTGACCGTGGGTGTTGCGTTCTTTCTCTTGTGTGGACTTTTCTAGTCTTCCACAACTGGGCGTTGTAAGTGTTGTATCTGTTTATGAGCTTCTGTGTCGGGCAAGAACTTGTGTTGCATGGATAGCATACCTACTGGTCATTATAGTAAAGCTGAAGATATTGCACCGGTAATACTGAAATTCTGAGGTCCACATTGGAATTTGACTTGGGAATCGTAACCTCACTAAATCTCATGGAAATATAGTTGTATGCAGTTCGAATTCCTCAAGTCGATTCATAGTCAAGTTGACAGCTGCTGCAGACCAAAATATAGTTGCCACTTTACCTGTATTCCGATTGCATAACAAGATCTAGTACCCATGGAACGGCTGTTTCTAATTTGGCTTCCTCCAGCTTGACTTTGCCCCTGGAAGGACACGATGATCGAGGTTGTAAGGTGATCATCAGTCGGACTGCTCTCCACGATCCTAGCAAGTTCTCCATTGACGAGGTTTTCAAAGCCTCCAACTTCATCGGCTCCGTTTTAGCGGAAGAAGAAGAGCAGTGGAGCGTTACTGGCTTTGTAAACATCATTGATATTGCTGGAGCCGCCGCTGCCCATGGCATGCAGATGACGCCATCTTTTGTTAAGAAGGCCATGGTTGTTTGGCAGGTGCGAATACTTTTTTTTTTACACATAACCGCTGCATATCTCGCCATTTACCTCTCAGGAAACCTAGTTTCGATGTCTAGGTGCACTATACGCATCCTTGTGGGCATTGCCTGCTTTAGCAAGCTTCACTGCCAAAATTAGTGACTGTTTAGTTTGGTGACGCTTCAAACGGTGCCATTTTTCTTAAACTTGAGGTTTAATCCCTTCTTGCGACAATTAAGCATCACATAGAGGACTTTTTATATTAACTTCTTTAGGGACAAAGGATTGGCCATCGCCATTAGGGCTAGGTTAGTTAGGGTTACCAGTACGGGGGAGCGGCGGCCCCCAGTGGAACCGCGTAGGTTACTTTGCCGTAAAGTAGGCCTTAGGGTCACACTTCTTTCGTGCCCACTTTGGCTCCTCCCACTTGCATTCTGTTGTATTTACGGGGTTATACACGTTTTCATCGACATACTCTATGCTCCATCTTCTCGTGAAGAACTTTGCAATGGCAATTATTTAAACTAATAATCTGCTGATGATAACTAGCTGGAATCTGCAGTCGCAGAATTAAAATCGTAATTCGGCTGCCTCGCAGCACCACGTCAGCCCCAAATTTTGATAGGGTATCATAACTGTTCTTCATTTATGCACTGGCACCTGTGATAAAAGGAGAAATATGTTCCAAGTATGATTGCTCATTTATGACATGAAAGAATTAGCTGCAATGATCTCTGTTCGTCTAGAACAGCCCATGCTGTTCCCGTGATATATTTCACCCAACTAAAAATGACACCGCAACACATGCACGGAGATACCTGCTAATACCGTAACAAGCAGAATCATTACTCACCACGATATAATAATGCACAGCGTGAATTAGTTATAATAACGTCATTATATATTTTTTATATTTTTCCTGTCACACTGTATAGGGAGAATATAGGAATATGGGGAGGGGGGGGGAGAATTCGAACTTTGAAAAGTACGCTATCCTATTCCGAATAAGATTTAGGAATCTGGCTAACCTGGAGACGGCTTATTAAGCCTTTATAATTAGTTAACACGTAGGAATAACACTGCAGGAAATGCAACATATATATGTTAGGGCATGAAAGATAGTTAATGACTATCAACAGCCCTCAGGGGCATATTGGGGCGGGCCCTATCCCTGCCACAATATGTTTGGGCATCACTCACCCAGGGGTCCCGAGTGCCTTCTCCGCAGGGGATGTAGCATCTGGCCGCAGTTCCTGCTGACAAGGTTAGTATTGTAAAGTTAG
>LQNS02278163.1:15224018-15236351 GCA_001587735.2 Parhyale hawaiensis
AAAGAGTGCCGTTGTAGATACGTCGTTGAAGCCATTCAAATACTTGAATGTTTCTATTAATTGCCCTCTGAGTCGTCTTTGCTCGAGAGAGATCAGACCCAGTTCCTTTAAGCGACATTCATACGACTTATTTCGCAGCTGAGGTATCAATTTCATTGCTCTGCGTTGGACTCTTTCCATGTTATCGATATCTTTGCACAGATGTGGCGACCAGAATTGAACAGGAAATCCATCCGTAACTTTTTGAGTCATGGCACACCGAAAAAATAGGGGCAGACAAACGAACAGAAGAACTTATTTCCACCAAAAGATAATCACCTGTTACTGTTAACTTGCCTAATAGTCCCTGTAAGTTTCTTGAAGATTCGTTCATAAGTTTTTGAATTATCATGGTGATAGACAAACAGAAAGCGCTACAAAAACATAAATTATTTGGCAAAGGTGATTAATGTAAATCAGGTTTTACTGCGGAGGCTCGCGGCCACTTAAAATCCGCTCACGCCCCCCTAGGGGCGCGCCCCAGGTTAAGAACCACTGGGTTATAGGGTCATGTAAGTTAGGCCCACCCTACCTGATGTTGTAGAGAGTGGCGCTCCCTTTTGACTTCATAGTATACCTTTGTTATTCTAGCCTTACATACTTAGGTCCTTGCGACATCTTCCTTTGCGACCCAGTTTGCCTCTTTTCATGTTTATGCTCCTGCTTATGACTTTATTTGATCTTGTTCCTCTTTTTTCCCCGATACTGTATACGGTACTCATGCACGTTGATCCAGTTTCTGAACACCCTAGTTCAGCGGTTCCATCCCTCTAACGACATACATTAACTTCATCTTTCTGGATGAAAACAGCTTTGCGGTGGATAGTGAGACTTAATATAACACAAAAAGAAAAATGTAAATTGATAATCTTATTTGGGGTATTGTTCAGTGAATAATTTCCCTATTTGTCTTGATGCGCTTCTGGCCTCCTTCTCTCCCAATCTCGCCAATACAATGCAATGTTGCTCATCTTATTCTATAGTTTTCACTCGTACATGACGAATATATACTACGTGTATCGCTGCCAAGTCCTTTGCCTTTTATGCACTAATGAGATTAGTTGCCGTTCCGAACTTTACATATCATCGATATAAGATTGCAGCTCTGTCTATTTTACCATTGTTTCACCTTTTTTATAGTTTTCTCTGCATTGCACTCGGCGATACACAGAAATTTGTTTCTTGGGATAATTTCTAAATTGATATTGTATGCCGTCAGTAATATTAGCACTGAAGCCTGAGATGCCAACATTATTTTATTATGATTAAGCATGGATTGCTGCAGCCTGCAAAGCCACTGGATTAAATTGAGACAAGAAATGATAAATTCGATTATGTCTGGGATGCAATAGAGACAACCAGTAACTGTGGGTGTTGCGTTCTTTCTCTTGTGTGGACTTGGCTATTCTAGTCTTTCACAACTGGGAGTTGCAAGTGTCGTATCTGTTTATAAGCTTCTGTGTTGGGCAAGAACTTGTGCTGCATGGATAGCATACCTACTGGTCATTATAGTAAAGCTGGAGATATTGCACCGGTAATACTGAAATTTTGTGGTCCACATTGGAATTTGACTAGGGAATCGTAACCTCACTAAATCTCATGGAAATATACTTGTACGCAGTTCGAATTCCTCTAGTTGATTCATAATCAGATTCATAATCAAGTTGACAGCTGCTGCAGACCAAAATATAGTTGCCACTTTTACCTGTATTCCGATTGTATAACAAGATCTAGTACCCTTGGAACGGCTGTTTCTAATTTGGCTTCCTCCAGCTTGACTTTGCCCCTGGAAGGACACGATGATCGAGGCTGTAAGGTGATCATCAGCCGGACTGCTCTCCACGATCCTAGCAAGTTCTCCATTGACGAGGTTTTCAAAGCCTCCAACTTCATCGGCTCCGTTTTAGCGGAAGAAGAAAAGCAGTGGAGCGTTACTGGCTTTGTAAACATCATTGATATTGCGGGAGCCACCGCTGCCCATGGCATGCAGATGACGCCAGCTTTTGTTAAGAAGGCCATGGTTGTTTGGCAGGTGCGAATATTTTTTATACATAACCGCTGCATATCTCGCCATCCACTTCTCAGGAAACATCGTTTCGATGGCTAGGTGCACTAAAAGCATCTTTGTGGGCATTGCCTGCTTTAGTAACCTTTACTGCCAAAATTAGAGGCTGTTCAGTGTGGTGACTCTTTAAACGGTGCCATTTTTCTTAAACTTGATGTTTAATCCTTTCTTGCGACAATTAAGCATCACATAGAGGACTTTTCATATTATCTCCTTCAGGGACAAATGTTTGGCCATCGCCATTAGGACTAAGTTAGTTAGGGTTATCCGTCATATGTTATGGGGGAGTGGCACCCTCCCCCCCCCCCCAGTGGTACCTCATAGGTTACTTTGCCGTAAACTAGGCCTTAGGGTCACACTTCTTTCGTGCCCACTTTGGCTCCTCCCATTTGCATTCTGTTTTAAATACAGGACTACACACGTTTGCATCGACATACTCTATGTTCCATCTCCTCTTGAAGAACTTTGCAATGGCAATTATTTAAACTAATAATCTGTTGATAATAACTAGCTGGAATCTGCGTGAATTCCACACACCTTGCCAAAAATTAGGGCTGTCGCAGAATTAAAATCGTAATTCAGCCTTAAATTTTGTTAGGGTATCATAACTGGGCTTCATTTATGCACTGACATCTGTGACAAAAGGAAAAATATGTTCTAAGTAAGATTGCTCATTTATGACATGAAAGAATTAGCTTCAAATGAGCTCTGTTCGTCTAGAGCCCGTATCACTAACAACCCATGATATTTTTCACCCAGCTAAAACTGACACCGCAACGCATGCACGGAGATGCCTGCTAATTCCGTAACAAGCAGAATCATTTCTCACCACTATATAATAATGCACAGCGTGCATTAGTTATAATAACGTCATTATATATTTATATTTTTCCTGTCACACTCTATAGGGAGAATATAGGAATATGGGAGAGGGGGAATTCGAGCTTTGAAAAGTATGCTATCCCATTTCGAATAAGATGTAGGAATCAGGCAAGCCTGGAGACGGCTTATTAAGCCTTTATAATTAGTTTACACGTAGGAAGAACACTGCATAAAATGTAGGGCAAGAAAGGGTTAATGGCTATCAATATGAATTTTCCCCGCAGGAACCTGTTAGTACACGTAGAACGTGAAATGGGAACTGGATTATACGAGTACATATCGAAGCTTATCGGCAGAACATGTTATTTACGATTGACAAATCCTTTGAAGAGTCGCTGACGGCATAGGAAACTGCTACTGTATTTCACTGAGGTACTATTTTTTGAATCTTTCAATGACGGCACGGGTACTCTAGTTAATTAATAATAACTAGCTGGGATCTAAGGAAATGTTACAGATTAAATGTCCCACTTCCCATTGATGCCCAGACACGCATAGTGGCTTTAGAGTGTAAAAGTATGTTCCAAGTCAGACAGCAGATTGAAATTTCTACTTGCGAGGAGTAGCAGCATAAAACCAATAACTGTTGCCAGTTGAGTGACGAGTATTAAGAAATGAGAGGGGGCGGCTGAGCCCTGGCGGTTTGTGGGTGCAAGTATGCATTATTGTCAGTATATGTATTTAATAAACGCGCCTAAAATTTTATTGGACTTGAGAATATTGTAAGGAGGGCTTAAGGAGCCTGAAGCCCCTAATATGGACCTAGCGACGCCCACGACTGTTACTCCTGAGACCTTTTCATTGATATCCAATTGAACCCTTTCGAGTCCAGCAGTACCGTACTCTACCATAGAAATAGTACTATTCTCACAAAGAGTGACACCGCTTGGGGATTGGGGTGATAGGGTTAATACTGAAAGGGTGAGTAAATAAAGGGAAGTATGTATGCGCTTAGACAAATAAATAGAGGGAATTACAAGAAGAATAACATTCTATGAGTTGTATCGTGCTGTTGAATTTTCGGTGTTAGTCTTCTATGGGTTCCCACAGTTTCTTGACTTGCAACAGATTCCTTTGTTTCTTCTCCTCGCTGGAAACGCTCGTGCAATGACGATATGAAGTCTTGACATGAACCGCAATATCATTGATGATATTTTCTTCTCCAGTAAAAAAAAAACACGACAGGAAGGACTTCGCATTTGTGTATTACGCACTCTGACTGCCCTGTTTTATTACAGCGGTAATAGGTTTAGAGGAAACGATGCGGAGAAACCCGCCTCCTCTCAGAATACCAAGCGCCGCATGCTGGCGGCCATACTAACAATGAAAAAATAATTGTACTTTTACCTTAGATAGGTTGCGTGAAGAACGCGACCTGGACTTCTTTCGATGAACTTCACTAGTACTTTACACATGTGCATTTTTGGAGCCCGCTTCACTGTGAAAAGTAGTCATGGGTAGTTTTTAATGTCTTTGACCGTGAGACATCTGAGCTGTTGTTCATAATCCATTGTGCTCAGTTTGTTGACCCAGTTTCGTCCTGGCAGTCGAAATCTCACGCTGAGCAAAAGTCTAAACCTCTTCAATTCTTGCTGACGCCAAAGTTTGATCCTTACTGCTGCATGGTAGTAGGATACGCTACTGAGTGTTCCGGTAATTTTCTTGGACGAAGTGTAGTCGCTTGATGCAATTTGACTTTTAAGCGTTCAAAATTTAATTGCTTGCAGGAGGGAAATTTTGCTCCTCCGAACTCGTATAGCACACCCTTCGTCGTTACTGATTCAATAGAAGATCAGCAAAATCCTTACCACAAGCAAGAATAATAAAACGGTCTATCAAAATAATTTCGTCGTCATTTTTGACGGCTGGATACTTGAGTGTACCGAATAACAAGGTGATGAGGTAACAGAGACTTTCTGAAGTCCTTCTTTTGCGGGTAGATACGAGACACAATTCCGTTGTAACAGCCCTCATTTAATTACATCTCCGGGGGAACCTCCTTGGCGTTTTTATCTTCTTCTCAACCATCCTTCGACTGTGTCCTTATACTCCTCCGACCTCTCCGGACCTTCCACCTAAATGGGGACCGCAGTTGGTCGTAGTTACTGCAAAAATAGGAGAGGGTCGATTTTTGCAGGAATTTTCGTTCTCGTCGCCTCATACTCCATTTGGCTTTTTTTCAGTAGCTGAATTTCTGTATGGCTCTTACAATTTCTTGCGAAGCAGAGGCTAAACTATTTTCATGTTTTATTGCAGTCAAATTTGGATCCTGACCTCTGGTATCCAGGATTTGCAGTTGAGCAATTCTTGTAGATTTCATCAGTCGAGCCGTATTTTCTTGGTGCTGCCTGACTTTCCCGTTATTAAAAATAAAATTTCCAAGCGCGTTTCGGGAGCCCCGTTTATCGACGATGGTGGTAAACATAAAAATTGTGTAATATTGTGTTAATCGTAACTTCATCTACGGAGCTCGAAGAAAGTAAATTTATTTACTTACTGTGGGCTATGGAATTTATTCTTTGCTCATTTGCATAACATTTACGTTCCCTTTTTTGAAAAAGATGTTTCTGAGCTGCTACCTAGCTGCGTCACCATAACCCGTGACGCAATCGTCATCACTGCTTTCCGGGTTGTGATTGCAACACAATTTATGAGGAATGATTATAACTCGTCTCGGTTAATAGTATAAGAGGTTGTTATAGACCTAGTCTACCATAGCAAATAATGTGAAACTTGTCAGCAGACAGTGCACTAAGGTAATGAATATGACAGTGCACTAAGGTAATGAATATGACAGTGCACTAAGGTAATGAATATGACGGTCGTGGGTGGAGGAGTATTTGAAGTACAAATAAAGGAAGTCTGCTAGCTGCTTCCACTTTGAATATGTAGTTGCTGACTAGGGTACGCAACTACATTTTCCGCATCATACATACCTGGTATATTCCAAAAGGTACCATTCTAGAATCCCAGTCTTTCCAGTTTGTTTGGTCGTAATTTACTCATTATAGATATGAATCTCTTTCGAGTTGATTAGAGAATTCTCTGCATTAATTTCATATTAACCTCATGGAAAATAGAAGAAAAACATGAATTTGGGCCATATTATTTGAATTCAAAATGAACACGTCGTATTTAAGCAATCTGCATTACCGTGATTCCGGGATTCTTTATTATGATCCATAGCACAGAAAAACCATCGAGCGTAAAGAATCGATTTGATTAGGGGATGCACCTGTGCTGTGCAGAATGTTCTCTACTGCTCATTTTATTTTGTTGTGGTATTTCTAGTTGCTGGAGGTACCTATGCTGGGTGACATGTACTTCGAACACAAGTTCTTTGTTTTTCTTGAGATTTTGCAAGTAGTGTTTTTCTTCTTCGCATTGGGTGGCAGCGAATTCGTTAGGCAGTGACGTTGAATTTGGGAGTGCATTATTTATGGATATTATTCAATTGCCTTCTCAAGCCGACTCGCACTGTAAAATTCAATGAATTTTGAAAATTCTTTGTGAGTTTGGTTCATTTCATGGTTTCTTAGTTTTCGCTCGTGCAACTCGGGTTGTTTTCAAAGCTTTTGTCTTCCGTGCACTAATAAATTAATTAGTTTTGAGTACATTGCATTTTCCTTGGGATTTCATCGCAATGCCCCCATTCGTTTAATACTTCTTTGCCCCTCGTGTCCAGTTTTCTCTACATTGTGCACTTCGATACACAAAAATTTGTTTTCTGACGTCAAATCTTGGCGGTATATACATATGTACGTCATACCATGATCGCGGACAGCTTTTCCTTGTAAAGCGAGCAATAAATAACAAAATCCTTTACGTAAAGAATGCAATGGATGCATGCATACTCTCGTGCTAATTGTGGGTAATGCACGCCTCTTTTCGTTGGCAAGTCCTGAAAGTTAAAAGTATTTACTTGTTTATAAGCTTCCGTGTTGGGTAAAACTTCTGTCGAGTTGCTAGCATAACTGTCGTTATTGTGAACCCGAGAATAATACACCAGCAATGCCAATATTTTAAGGTCCATATTGAAATGTCACTTGAGAATTGACATATTTTTATATCTCCTGAATGAAATTGTTGTTGATCAAGCAGAATCGCTGCGTTTGTTTCAACTGCGATTGCATTATGAGATTTAACGGATAGAAGCCATGCTTTGTAATTTGGCTTCCTTCAGAGCGACTTTACCCCTGGAAGGACACGATGATCGAGGCTGTAAGGTGATCATCACTCGAACTGCTCTACACGATCCTAACAAGTTCGCCATTGATGAGGTTTTCAAAGCCTCCAACTTCATCGGGAGCATCTTAACCGAGGAAGAAGAGCAATGGAGTGTTACGGGCTTCGTCAACGTCATTGATCTTGCAGGAGCGACCCCTGCTCATGGCATGCAGATGACCCCGGCCGTTGTAAAGAAGGCCACAATTGTTTGGCAGGTGCGGTTTCTTTGACCCGTTAATACTTTGCGAGACTCCCCTCGATCAGAGGGCATAGCATGGGCCATATGGTTTGGTTAGTGAGCTTTAGCAGCGGGAGCAGCGACCCCAGGGTGATCGTGTTGGTTACCTTAGTCCTAGCTATGTAGGTACTCGTACTAAAGAGGGACCTTGCGTGTCGCACAGTTTTGCTGAAAAGCATGGGAACGATCTCCAAGTCAGGTGGGTGATCTTTGTGCCTGGTGAAAGCCTCAGCGCGCTGAATCGGCATTTATATGCTGTACATAGCTACCTCGAAGGTACTTACCTTGGGGTAGGGGGGCGCGGGTCATTGAACCTTTCGCTTAATGCGCCGTAATTCTTAGCATGCCGTGGTCGGCTGCAACTGTAGTTACTCCTCTGGGGCCAGTTGCTTACATCTGCTGCACGAACCAGGGTGTGTGTGGGTTTCCCAATGGAGGGTGCGGTCAAAGTTGTCTCTACCTCCACCTCTTCTTCTTTGTTGACTTGTTGTTCTTACGCGCGTCGACTCTGTGAGGGAAAACCTAGTGCATGGGTTGCACGTTTTTATTGGTGCAATATAAGCCCCTTGTTTCTTCCTCTGTGAGATATTCTTTGTTGTAGAAAAAGGGGCTTCAACTATTTACTTAACAACTGTCTAAGCTTACTTAACCCAGTAGTTCGGTCACGTTCTCAATAGCGCATCAACTAGCGTCAAATTTTTATAAGTTGAGTATAGCCCACCACCGTCTCCATTTTCATCTTCAAGGTGCACAGGAAGAACTTTGATGAAAATGACTGGAAAGACTTTTGGAGGGTTTGGGATTAATGGAGGCGTAATGGGTTATTACGGACTAGACAGGGGTAGTGGGGAGAGAAAAAGGGTATACATTATCAAAACTATATGCGTCACATTCGTAGGAGCCTATTGCGTTTTAACATCCTTCAGCACGACGACTAGGGTTATTGCCTATGCGACTAACACAATAAACCCTTATGACCCCCTCCTCAGTGGTTGAATAGTTAAGTGAGCTAACTTGCTCGCTATTTGGAGGTGATGTGTTCTATTCTCAAGCCAAGAAGGAGTCTTTATGCTTGAGAATAGAATGCCAGCGTACCTGCCATTCATAGTAACTATTGAGCACGGGTTTAACAGTCAGGGAGGAGGAGCACGAGGGGGCGCGGTTGGCACCTCGAACCTTTCGCTTATGGCATCGAAAATCGGACAATCTGCGGTTGTCTGTAGCTGTACACTTTCTTGGGCTCTAGTGGGCATTTATGTGGAGCACGAACCAGTGCATGTGGGTTTCCTAGTTGTGGTGCTTGGCCACGGCTCTTGGCTATCATCTCTATAACTGCAGGACATTTCTGGCTCAGCTTTTGTTGCATGAAAAAAATAATAAAAGAATTCGGCAAAACAACGTTAATGTCCTTCGCTGCCGGTGTTGGAATGCAATAGAACTATAGCCATACGAGACGCTGCTGTCTGACTGCGTCGTTATTATTGGGCTAATCGTTCGGTCTGCGGCTACAAACGCTGCTTTATCGTTCCGGTCATGTTTGCAGTACAACAATGTTGTTTTCGGTTGTCGCTTATCGTATGATTTTCGGCTGCATGCGCTGCTTATCGTACCTGGTTATAATTTTTTTTTTGTAGAAGCCAGGCCTTCTGGTAACTTGAGAGACACGTCCCAACGACGTCTGTTGAACGTTTCGTACGACCTCTTTACAATGGTATACATGGATGACTTCTTATCTAATTTTTCAGCTTTTCTAAAATTTTCAAGTTCACTGCGTGATAGGGAGAATAAAAACTGGTTTACGTCCATTATTAAAATATTGGAATGCAACGTTTCGTACAACCTACCTATTGGCAATGGCAAGGATGACTCGAACTGCAAGTACAATAAAAATATCACCAAGAAGACAGTGAGAGGACCTCTCATTTTGAGTTATATACGGAATTTCCTAAAACGTAACATCGGTTCACTAGCGTCACGTATAGCATTATTTATCCCATCCAGCCTTTCTGGGTCTATTTCTTCGTCATAGTTGCAGGAACATTTGATACTTTAAAAGTGTCGTATAAATAATTGATGTTGGCGTTAAGATCTGCTTCTGAAAAATTAAGCTGTACACATGCCCTCGTGCTGACGCTGCGTTATCTTTACTGCACTAAATTTTCTATGACTTTTATTTTCTGGATGCGTTTCAGAAATTGATGCGCGTTGCTCGGGCTCCTCAGGCTAGTGCTTGAGGCTATTTCGAGTGCGACGCGGAAAACTTAATCTAAAGCGGCGAATCCAACACTTATGATCGACATTCTGAGCGCTTAGGCCGAACAGAGTAAATTTTTTGATGGAGGGGACCAACTGTGTGTTGTATCCTTAGCCTAGTGTGCAATAGATACAAATTTTATAGTCAATGCAATATTGAATTTGGCACGCAATTTATTCGTATTCGTCAGGATCCAAATTTAATGAAGGCTTACGAGCAAGAAACTAAATACTTTAGCAAACAGAACGTTTTGTTGGAAGAGCTACGAGGAAATCTATCGCTTTCTATTTTTTTTTTGTTTTGAGATAAGTATCCACTCGGTGTCTCTTTATTTTGCCCATAGCTCTAATTTTGTTTTCCTTCTCTTTGTTTTGAATCCAATTGAGCGTTTCAGTAAAAAAGCTACAAGGGAATCCAACGTTTCTTGTTTTCTTTCACTGTTAGATCCACGTTGTTTTTTCTTTTTGCTAAAATCGCCAATATTGTTTTCTTTTGCATCGTTTTGAAAGATGTTCTCCAGTTTCTGCTGTTGCTTTAATAATACCTTGATGTTTGTCCTTCTGTCTTCTATCCTTTCTAAAATATGCCTTCTGGCAATATATCCTCTCATTGTCTACTTTCGTTGTTTGCTTACGGCTGTTTGTGCATTACGGATCCGCTTTTGGCAATCAGTGTCGCTGCAGTAATATTGTTCCGCAATACGTGTTCAGTGTGTCCCATGATTCCCCAGTTAAGAATTTTCGGAGGAGCCAGGTTGGCATAATATGCTGCACATACCGTCGAGTTCCAAGTGACGCATCTGTGCGCTATACGGCATTGCTCGGTCCTCACGCGCGTTTTTCGGCTGGCATGGGCGACTTCGTTCCGAACCTAAAATACATCCGAGCAATCTGCGCTTGTCCTGTGTTCCACGCATATTCCGCCGATACTCGCGCCTTGGCTGCAGTACAGTACTATATACACAGCTACTTTGGCCAAGGCGCGGACTATCCGTGGAACACAGCAAGACCAGGCACGGCCAAACGCGCACTTCTTGTCGGTGTATGGGTATACTATATTTAATTGTTGGGAACGAGGCCGCGCCGATGCCAGCCAAAAAACGCGCATGGCGACTGAGCAGTGCCGTACGTAGCGCCTCGTTTGTGCAGCTTCTTTTCTCTACTGTGTGCTTACTAGTGATGGGTCAGATGTCATTTTTTTGGACATCCGGGTATGCGGATCTAGTAGCGGATATTAAAATTCTGGTATCCGAGGATGCGGATGCAAATATTCGCCCCACCACAAACACACACACACACCCTCTCACGACGGCTGTTTGTACTACACTTTGGAAAAAACTTTGATGGCGCCTTGTAGACAGGGACAACACTTGCATACATTTCAATCCAAATGAGAATCGGCAGTTTTCTGCACGGTGGATGAGTTTAGTGAACAGTGATTAACCTGCACATCCGCGCCTCCTTTGCTGCGGATCTTTTAGCGAATTTTACATTGCTGACATCCGCGGATGCGATTACTGATGTTGCCATCTCAACATCCGCAGATGAAGATATGAATTTTCAAAAAAAGGTGTGAATATCCGCGGATACAGATGCGGAAATTCGCCCCATCACTAGTACTTACCATACGCCACCCTTGCTCCTACGAAGGTTTCTAATAGGGCTAGCTCGCTGTTGTTAAGTATTCGATGTTATTTGTGGTTTCGGTACGCACTGTGTAGCTTGAATATCGCCTCTTCTTGATCGGTGTCCGTAATTTCTATTCCTATGATAGATGTTTCCTTACATTACTGAATTTATGATACAGTGATGTGGAGGAATCACCGCTTGATGGTCATATAAGCTTCAACCGTCTTCCTGCGGTTATTGCTAAAATTTTGATATATACAATGCCCTAGAGTTGAGTAAATATAAATAAAATAGAAACGTACAAAAATTGAAATCCTATATTTTTCAAGAGATTTAATATAGTGGAATACAAAACATGTCTCAGCTACATTACGTTTTTCTCCGTCAGTTATTTCATTTGCACAGCAACTACTTATACCCGGCCATGTTTTTTCTGGAATATTTTGTATAGTATATAGGCTAGCACCTTTATTAAAAATCGAGCAATCCACATGAACGTTCCTTAAACTTTCCACTATACTTAGGTTTCTGGAACATTCAAAGTTGATTCCCAGAGTGCGTGGCGGATCTACATGAATGATTGTTCACCGTCTTCGATTTTCTCCGATCTTAACTGATTCTTTGGTCGAAAGACTATGAGCTTTGATTCATCGAAACCGGCAATAACCAAGAAAACTCCGGTAATCCATTCATCGTTCTTCATGCTCTTGACTGTAATTCGATACCCGCAATATTAAAATTAAGTAACCCCGAAATTAATTACGTGTATCTGCAAGAAATGTTTCTGTCTCTGTCACCCCAGCGTGTTCGTGCCTCTGCCAAAGAAGACATCAGAAGGAGTAACGATTCTATTAGGAAGATTTGGTATCTTCGACCCGCACGTGTTCCCCATGTCCGATATTATGCGACTCGCCACCACAGTTTGCGATATTCTTGCTATGGAAGACGAGGAAGTCACCATCAATGGGATTCTTTTAGTTAACGACACAGACAAGTCGAC
>LQNS02278163.1:15246077-15257216 GCA_001587735.2 Parhyale hawaiensis
TTCTTACTGCTGCTCATCCTTTGTCTGTTTTAAAATCTTCTGAAGATGGGAATTAGTTTCCTGAAACGTTAAGATTTTTAATGAAATTTGTCGACATCTTATACTTGTTTTACGATATTAGCTTTAGTTCAATATACTGAGAGAATATAGTACACACATGGAGATTTTGGAAATCAAATCAACAATGGAATGTCGTATTTATTTCTGATAATTGGTTTGCGTTTTACGCCCCTGTGTTATCTGCTCAAGGTGTTTCCTGATATCATTTTCAATAAGGAAAATTTGTTGCACTTGTGAGACTTGTTTTTCTCCCAGATGTCGCAATATCTTGAACCCTTCACCGGCCAAGTGTATTTTGGAAAAATTAATTTTCAAACAGCGATAGTCTTTGAAAATTTGAATTTTACAGAGCATCAGATCAATTTCTTTTGCCCGGGGAGACTTTTGGTTTCGGATTTGGGGAGACTTTTGGTTTCGGATTTGGGGAGACTTTTGGTTTCGGATTTGGGGAGACTTTTGGTTTCGGATTTTGGGAACATCAAACTTTAGTTGAGCCGGTCTCGTTTGTTGCAGGTCACTGGTTGAAGAAGCACCTTCGGGCTTTCGTCACCGAGTTCCTCCTACTTGTCATGTTCCACCTACTTTTCTTTGCGGGGCCTTTCGGGTTCTGGAGGTCGCTAGACAAGCCATAGCTTCCTAGGAAGGCTGTCGAGTTGCAGCATTGAGCGAGAATGGGCCTTAGGATTCACTACTAAATGAATATTAGGACTTCCGGGCTTCACATCATATTTGGCTTTTTTTCATGGTTATGTTTTGTTTAATTATTAATTGCATTTATCGGTTATCATTTTTAAGCTACGGGCAGATTTAGTTAAACGAGGGTTAAAGAGACCCCTTTCGTGGTTACACGGTTTGTTTGACAAGTGTCTCTATTTCTTCATAATTTTTTGAACGAAAATCTTAATTACACCATTGTAAATTTATTGGACGCTTAGCAAAAATATTGGCTATGGGATCCTCCCCCCCAAAAAAAAAAAACAGTTCTTCAGTCTTAGAACATTTCATTGTGCAGAGAGGTCCAGTATTTACTCCAGTGCGTGCGCTGCGGTGTATAGCTCAGAAGTGTAGTAAAACATTCGGAATACGAGCTGAGCGAACAGTTTCATTAGACTGTCGTCTGGACCCTCTTTGAGCCGTACTACATGTGTGGTTAAAGGCAGCTCCACACATTTGTTATCTACCGTACGTGCATACTGCAGCATTCGAAGACGTTGCTGTGTCCATTTAGACAGCAGGAGGGTGTATAGCTTTCTGAGTTCTGATTCACTTAATATTGGCCGGCCAAAGGACGAAAGACTCGTGTGAACCGGGCTCAATAGATTGTGGTATTAATACACATGGTCGTTTAACAGACCGAAAGTAACATTTTATTGAAGTTTACTGAAACAATACGGAATACTCACTTTGCAGTGTATAATTGCGTTGTATACATCATGTGCTGTAAAATTAACAAAAGTATACAGTGTCGCGGTATAATTCCGTACTACACCACTTCTAGGTCAGTTTGTTACAATGATAATTCATCATTTGTGGCAATGTAAAACTTCTTTTGAATTGAAAAAAAAGAGTTAATATTTGCGTTTGTCTAATTGAGTTACACCAACGACAAACTGAATTATCTTCGTGACAAACGGACCTGGTGTTGATATAAAACATTGATTTTGCTACCTGGATTTTACTATGTAAATAAATACAATCGTAAGTGTCAATTATAAGCTCCGAATATTCTTCGTAGCTCGTAATTTCGAGCTGCACAAAAGATTACAACAATGTAGTAAACTGAAACATAAACGCTATGAATTTTTTATAACCTATATTATAATTTAAAACTTATACTTGGTCACGCCCCACTGAGTACAGTTAAATATTCTCTGAAAAAACAGAAGCCCTATCGACAATCGCAATAAGAAACTACAATCGATTTACGAGTAACCAGAGTATACAGGCAAGTAAAGTGTTGGTTCTGAACAACGAAATGTATATATGATTAAAAGCATTGCATCCATTGGTTAAGCTTTACCCTACAAACCAAATATCTGCGTATTTATAGGGAATCTAAATTTTAATTCTATGAATTAGTTGAAATGCGAGTTTCTGCAATTTGATCAATTTATTTTAATTAGAGACAATAAAAAATACGGTCCAAAAGTCGACAGATAAGAAATAAGACTCATTCAAATAATATCCTGCTGCACATGTCCGTAGGCGCTACAGCTAGGTGTCTTATACGTAGTTAAAGTGAATTGTAGAACCTAAAAACAGCATATCCATAATAAACCAAAGCATGTTATTTCAAATTACACTTCAGTAATTTTCAGGTAAACCTTTCAATCTGAGTTTGAAAATATGTACTCCACTAAGGAAGAACTTCTCCACTATTGTTTTCGACAGAACGTATTATTTCAGTAGTATCAAGTGACTCGGAACGTGCAGAAAATCAGAACTAGAAAGGATTAGAATTATGGCTTACATCATGTAAAAAAAATCAAAATTTTCATCGTACAGAGAGACGTAATCATGAAGCTGAATAATGCCCATATTTGTTATAAAGGCAGTTTTATGGTCACCATTACTCTGGATGTAAATAAAGCATTAAAATATTTTACCTTCTAGGTGCAGCAGCTATCAGAATGCGATACCGATTGCAATAAATAGTTCATAGAACGTCCGACCATCTAAGTCAGGTCCGTACTCAAAACTTCATAGGTCACAAGCCTGCTGACTTCTGACTAAGCCAAAGATAAGACACTTGAAACTGGTTGAGCTAATCATAAGTAAACAAAAAAATAACCATAAATTGGTTGAACGATCGATACTAAAGCCATAAAATAACCAAAAACTGTCTAAGCCATAAGTCAATCATAAAATTGCAATAAATTGGTGGCGCCTCTGATAATCTATCTATGATATAACCAGAAACTGGTCGTGTATTTGATTAGTCTACTATAACCGGAAAATAGTTTGACGCTGGCTTTCCTACAGAAGGGTAATATACTATGGAAAATTTCGTTTTGCCGCAACCCAACGGAGGAGACCAGAAATAACTATAGAGCACTCTGAGCGCGCATACCTCCGCCACGTAAGACAACGGTAACGAAAAAGTGAAATTGGCTCTGAAACCATTATTTCTTTTATATCAACTCCAAAATCTAATCATTTGTGCTTTTTAATAGTATTAACAGCTTCTGCAATTTTTTTAGAGGTCCTCTCATAACTGCTTGAGTTATGTTGCTATCAAACATTATGACAAACATAAGCGAAACATTTAAGCGAACCAACCGATCTGCACCAAAATTTAGTCATTTATATCTCTCAATATTACTAACAACTCCTGCCATTTCCTTGAAGATCCATTCAAAACTTTTTGAGTTATAGCGTCACAAACATTATGACAAACACAACTCAAATATGGAAACAAATCAGCCGATCTGAACCAAAATTTGCTCATTCATGTCTTTTAACATTACTAACAATTCCTGTAAGTTTCATAAAGATTCACAAAAAACTTTTTGAGTTATTGTGCTAACGAACATAAAATCAAACACAGCAACAAACAGACGAACGAACAAACAGATTATCACAAAAATTTGGTCATTTATTTTTTGTAATATACCTAACAATTCGTGTACATTTCATAAAAATCTATTCATAACTTATTGAGTTATGGCATTGAGAAAATGAGACAGACAAACAAACAAACAAACAAACGGATGGACGGATCTTCACCAAAAGTTAATCATTTGTTCCTCTTAAAATACTTAACAATCCCTGTAAATTTCATCAAAATTGGTTCATAACTTTTTGAGTTATCTTGGTGACAGACAGATATAAAGGCAGCCAGACAGACAAACCCGACGAAAACATAACCGCCTTGGCGGAGGTAATCATGAAACTGGTTGTTACCCAAATTAAGCTACAACAAAAATACTTCAAACTATCATTAGCGCGGCTCAGCGGAAACGCAAACACTTTTTTTTTGCCAAAGCTTAGGAGACCATAAATTGCCTTCATACAAAGTCCTAAACAAACAAAATTGCACGCAACGAAACTTTGTCCTACACGAACTACCTACTACGTATTTGCTCTACGTTAGGCCACAGACAAAGTTGCAGTGTGGTTCAAATTTCTGAATCCATGCAGAAGAAGTATTCAACTTAGTATGCCGTGCGTTGAAAATCGTATTGAATCTTACGAAATCCCAAAATATAATCACCTGTAAAATAGGAGTTTTCGCTTCGAGCGCTACTATGACATCGCAGCTATGCAAAAACTGTTAGTTTATAATCTACAACCTTTAGGATGAACTAAAGGGCAAGGAGATGAACGTATACATACACTATACGTTAATTAGCTAAAAAAAGAGGGCAGCTACGAAGTCGGACAATTATAGGAGACTTACAACTATTAGCCGAAGCCCCTCCTATCGATATCGGATAGTAATTGCCCATATATTTTAGATAGGGAAATTGGCAAGATCAGGAAGAAGAGAATAAAGAAAAGAATGCATATCATTTGAAATAAGTATTGCACAATCATAACTACATAAATTCAGAATTTTGAACCACATGTTTGTCAATTGCTTAAGTTTAAGTTAAGTACAAGCACGTATAAAACTAGAATATATAAACACTATGCTATTTATACACGATAGAAAAGTCGCAATAACTTCCTTAAGACTATACAATGAAAAATATATATATGTATAAGTTAACGTAAGCTATACGCATTTAAACTACGTGTGGACGCCATTTATTAGGTATTGCAGTATGTAACAATATATCATCATTTATATACGTCTCCAGTCACTGAGAAGAAAGTACGAGAGACACGCAAATAGTTTTTAAGCAAAATGGGAATCCATTCACATAGAACCACATTGCATGGGAATAACAAACCCGAAAATAGGTATTTGTAGCCAGCATATCTCTGGATAAACTTTGGCGCTTGATAAATAGTTTTGTACATTATTAATGGTGTTATGCAAAAGCTTGAATTTTGGCCTAAAGTGGCGGTATACTTTTCAAAAAAACTGTCTCCCATAAATGGAGAAATTCAATAAATAATTTTGTTGAGGCTCATTAATATTTCCCTAGCCTTCTGCTAGGAAATTCTCAGCAGTTCCGTGCACTGTGGAGATAACTCGCTATTGGTTCTTATATTACATGGTACAACCGGACAATAGGTAGTCAACGTGGACAGGGATTTGCAGTTGTGAGCTGGCGTGCGCAACACCACTAGGAACTCGTCCAATATATCACCCAGGGTATAGGTAGAATAGAATCAGGATTCCTTCTCGGCACTCTGCTTAACTTCCGCGTTTACATCCACGTATTTTGAGCTAATGACAGACCAGACTGATAAAACCTTTAAGAGGTGCTCAAAAATCCCCGGATTTCATGGTAGAATAAATACAAGAATCTGTCCAGAACCCTATTGGCTCCAGTGCGTCACTTAAATCCATGCGTTTTGATTTCACGACAGTAGAGATTCATAATAAACGGTCACAGGGATATTACAGGCAAATCCACACACGCATAGCACGGACGGACATTGAAAGAAGACAACAATATTATCTAACAAACTGGCAGACATTGCACACCCACCGGGGTGCAGCGACATTCTTTGCATTGGGCCGAGAGTTCGCTGATGTTGTCACCCACCATGTATTCCCTGCCGTAGATGTTGCAGCCTGACAACTGGAATACTCCTGAAAGTGGGAAAAATTAATGTTAAACAGGTATTATTATGGCAATAGGTCATAGAGGGCCGGGGCGTAAGTCCCGGTGTCTCTTTGGGAATGGGCCTTTTGGTTCGTCTACTGCCGCATATCTAATCTATAGGAGATTTTTCTTTTCGTTTTAATACAAACCAAACTGTGTTTCTATATATCTTATGATATCAAGTTGGAATATTAGTGCGTTCGCGTTCAGTAAATAGATATTGTTGGGAACTTGGAAGCAGTCCGGCCGTTTACCCAACGAACTTGCAATCTGAAGAGGATGGTCCCAGTTAAGGTTGTCAAATGATCATGGGATGATGTATACGTAGGTTGTTCGAAGTTTTCTCGGCCAATGACTTCCTTCTTGACTCAGGAAACAATTTCCGTACCATTCTGCTAGTGGTGCAGCAGTTTCCATACATGACATATACTGCATGCGTTTCGGGCAGCTTTGGGGTGTTGCTACCTTTGTTGTTGATTACATGCGCAAAGAGGAGAAGCTAGGGACCAACCGTGTATTTTTTACGTCAATTTAAACAACTTGGCAGTGTATCGTTAAGGGTTACTAAATTCAAACACTTAGGTATTATGGTATGATAAGAAAATTTAAACCGCCCTAAGTAAGTACTAAGCTTTTCTAACAGAGGAAAAGGAAAGGACATATAGTATGTCGATAGAAAAACGGGGAACCCATGCACGAAGGTGTTCCCCCACAGGATCAACGCGCATGGGCACAACAAGTCGAGAAAGAAGAGGAAGAACAGACAACAGTAAGATCAGAAGGAGTATGAATGTGGAATAAAGCAAAGTGGGCACGAAAGACAGACGTCCCGAAAGCCTAACTAATGGCTAAGGTAACCTACACAAAACCCCTGGGGGCGGTTCTCCCTATAACATAGGATGGGCGAACCTAACTAACCTAATCTTATGGCCCATCCTATACCCCCGGAGGGGATTCACACACTTTGGGGCTAACACTAGTCACTTATCTGAATTTTAGAACTATTTTAAAATATAACACAATATAACAAGAAGAAAGTTAAAATTGTCTTGCAGGAAATCCCAGAAGCGAATAAATTAAAAGTGAAATCTTTTGGTGTGGGTAGAAGAATGTAATATGTCATTGAGGGCACGCAGCGCGTGCTAGGCGATGCGTGCATCTGTCAGGCGAGGTAGTTTCGGGTGTTCCTCAGGGTAGTGTAGAGGATAACGAAGAAACACATAAAAAACAGGTATTCCAATTCTCACCAGAAGCCACGATAGCATCGATGCCCAGGGGTAACTGCGACTTCACTTCTTCTGGAATTTCTGGCAAGATCGGCTTCACCGGAGGCTTCACAGGCTTCGGAGGCACTCGCTGGCTCTGAAAGTTTATCGAAATATTAATTGAAATTTTTCCAATATAGATTGAAGCGTGGCTCAAGCTGGCTGCAATACTATTACTTATTACTATTAATATTATGTTCTTAGTATTATGTACCACCTTCTAAAAGTATTGTTAAATATTAATGAAATAAAGAAGTAGAACAAAGGTGGAAGAACTTACTGATTCGAAAAATATTTATAAGCATCAATGAAATACAGAATACGTAGCAGGAACTGTGTCGTTTTATAAGTATTATTAATCTTTGATGAAAATTCAAATGCATTGGAGGCATCTGTAAGGTTGGACAGCAGTACACTGCAGTCTAGTTTAGACATGCTGTACCTGGGCATTTATAACTTTCCATTTCCAATGCTACTGCAAGGAAAAGAGGAAAAATTTTGCGTGCTTCAAGTTGTAGTTGTACAAGTATGCTTGTACCTATTGAACTCCTTCCAAACTTCATTTGGCTGCATGCACTGTTACATGACAGAATCACTGAAAGATACGTGTTTTTGCATCATTTCTTTTTTATTATAGTTCTCAATTAATAGATCAATCATTCAATTATATATCTGGCAATACTCACATGACTGGGCTGGATTTTACCCTGAAGCAACAGATTCTCAATTTCAGCAGATTCCAGCGAGGTTGTCTGCTGGATCGGCCTCGGCAGCAAGAGTTCAGGAGCTTCTCCACCACCACCTCCAAACTTCTTCAAGAACGACGCCAAGTCCGACGACAATAAGGAGGAAGTTGTGGAAGATGTAGTTGTAGTTGTGGAAGTCGTAGTAGTTGGTTCAGTTGTGGTAGAAGTGGGTTCAGAAGTAGATGTGTACCGTATATTTTCCGCCGACAAGAAGCTACCGAGACTTTCTGTAGTTGTAGTAATGCGTCGTTTAGAGGAAGATAGAGCAACGGCTGGCCGCCTAGGAGGAATGAAAGTTGGTCTTCCTCCTGGTCTGTTCCTATGGATGAAGGGCAGTGTCTGTCGCGATCCAGTTGTGTTCTTGCGAAGTGGAGGAATATCCGATCTATCAATGGGTGGTCTAGAGACTCCTGGCCTCTTGTTAGACGTCGCGAATCGGTTAGGTATCAACGGGCGACGTCGTTCGCTGCTGTGCGATCCTGATGGCCGATTATCTGGTCGTAGTGGTTTGGGTGGGATCAACTCACCAGATAACACCGGACCTGAAGAATCTCCTTCAAACGATGTAGGTAGACTTTCGCTCGTCTGAGGAACGATTTTGATAGCCTCGGGTTCAACATCTTCACTGGGAACAGGTCCAAGATTCTCTTCGGGTTGTTCGACAGGTGATTCCACATTGCCTGCGGACTCCTCCGGATAGTCCGAAGGTGGCTCAATGTAGTCGGTCGACCGTATGGGGTAGTCATCGTACGATGAATCGGTGATTTCATCATCTGGAATAGCTTCCTCCTCTTTCACTTTGTGTTCTGTCAAGATGAAATATAGGGATTTGAACCTTGACGTTATGTACTGTCATAAAATGAGTGCAAAATGTTTGGATTCAACAGCCTATTAATTTCCAAATAAATTGTGCATTTGCGAAACATTGATTTAGATTCAACATCAAGCATGAATCTACGAGTGCTGGTAAATTACTAAAAAAGGAGGCAATCTACACATGTAGAAATAAATTTCGTTGTATTAAGTCTTAGAATCTAGCGCACGTAGCCAACTCTTTTAGCAGAAGAAATATAGGAATCGTTCCGGGCTCAGATATCCGCTGCATTTACTAGCGACTTTCTGTGTATGCTTATTTTTAGTACGAAGACCTTTCTTCGTAGGTCCTTACAACCTAGAGTCAAATTGAATCATTTGACCTCACTAGTTAAGGATTTGCCGAGAAGGGTTTGTGTGCGTTTTTACATTCTAAATACTAAATTTATATTAGAATGAAAATTTATGTATAACGACACAATTTGCAGCACACACTACCAAGGTAGCGTTGGCCAGGCTATTTGTATTTTTTACAAGTTTACTTTTGCCTTGCCTTTATATTTTAAATTGAAATACATATCTTCGCTGAGAAAATGGGTTACCCCAAAACAACCACGCCTTCCTGATCATGGACGTGAAATACATGTCCTCGTGCAACACAGACACTGTCGGTTACGGGTTACAGGAGCAGACCAAAGAGGGTTTTTATCCGACTGTGCCCAGGGAGACGAGCTGGAATGGGGGACAACATGCATTGTCGGGACCCAGTCGGAAATTAATAGGCATTTATCGGCTGCTTATGAGAAAACAGTGAAAGGTATCGGATAATATCGGATAAATGCCTATACATTTCAGATTGGAGAATAGACGGAAAAAGCAGCGCTGTCTGGTCACATCTCGGCAGGTGCATAATTCTAAAGGGAGAAAGAAAAGTTACGCTAGTTAGAGGACTTCATTTTCCCAATGTTCATACGCACCGTGGACTATAAGAGGCTAACATTATACATCAGGAAAATTTATGAAAAAATTTTTGGTCACGGATTTTTAGTAGCACGAAATGATAGAGTGTGGAATAATGTTCATGTTTTATGCAATCTAGGGTCATTCGGACGCTCACAACCCCCTCCTACGGCATCAAAAGACAGGAAAATCACACTGCAGCACAATATGACGAACCAAGACTAGAGTCAGCGTTGTGTGACCAAATAGAACAGACATTGCAAGAAAACCCATATTCAAAATAGACACCCAACTGTTGTCTATACAGCCACGAGTCCGTTTTATCAAACAGAGCTTTAGTAACATTCGGACACTCACAACCCCCTCCTACGGCATCAAAAGACAGGAAAATCACACTGTAGCACAATATGACGAACCAAGACTAGAGTCAGCGTTGTGTGACCAAACAAAACAGACAATGCAAGGAAACACATATTCAAAATAGACACCCTACTGTTGTCTATACAGCCACAAGTCCGTTTTATCAAACAGAGCGTTAATAACTGGCAGGGACAAGCCAATCTGGTACTTGACGAAAATCAATTTATTTAAGCTGACACGTTTAGCTTCACCAAAGCCTTGAGAGACTGATAAGAGAGCAACTGATGATTTTTGACGAATTCCTAGACCATCAGCAACGTTTTAACACGTTGGCGAGCAAATCTGGGAAGTTCGATGAAAACTCGTACTTTTTTCCCCGATCAGGAAAATTTATGAAAAAATTTTTGGTCACGGATTTTGGGTTAGTAGCACGAAAGATAGTGTGCGGCATAATATTTATGTTTTATGCAGTCTAGGGTCATTCGGACGCTCACAACCCCCTCCTACGGCATCAAAAGACAGGAAAATCACACTGCAGCACAATATGACGAACCAAGACTAGAGTCAGAGTTCTGTGACCAAACAAAACAGACAATGCAAGGAAACACAGATTCAAAATAGACACCCTTCTGTTGTCTATACAGCCACAAGTCCGTTTTATCAAACGGAGCTTTAATAACTGGCAGGGACAAGCCAATCTGGTACATGACGGAAATAAATTTATTTAAACTGACACGTTTAGCTTCACCAAAGCTTTGAGAGACTGATAAGGGAGCAACTGATGATTTTTGACGAATTCCTAGACCATCAGCAACGTTTTAACACGTTGGCGAGCAAATCTGGGAACTTTGATGAAAACTCGTAATTTTTTCCTTGATGTATACATCAGGAAAATTTATGAAAAAATTTTTGGTCACGGATTTTGGGTTAGTAGCACGAAATGATAGAGTGTGGCATAATGTTTGTTTTCTGCAATCTAGGGTCATTCGGACGCTCACAACCCCCTCCTACGGCATCAAAAGACAGGAAAATCACACTGCAGCACCTTATGACGAACCAAGACTAGAGTCAGCGTTGTGCGACCAAACAAATTATTATTATTATAGTCATAGTTTTACCACCGTATCCACTCGATGAGTGATCCGTACAGTGTAAACTCGGTCTTTCTACATAGCTCAGTAGGAATATTTTATCTCGGCATTCCTGCCGGAAAAA
>LQNS02278163.1:15259658-15271236 GCA_001587735.2 Parhyale hawaiensis
TCATTCGGACGCTCACAACCCCCTCCTACGGCATCAAAGGACAGAAAAATCACACTGCAGCAAAATATTACGAACCAAGACTAGAGTCAGCGTTGTGTGACCAAACAAAACAGACAATGCAAGGAAACACATATTCAAAATAGACACCGTACTGTTGTCTATACAGTCACAAGTCCGTTTTATCAAACCTAGCTTTAATAACTGGCAGGGACAAGCCAATCTGGTACTTGACGAAAATCAATTTATTTAAACTGACACGTTTAGCTTCACCAAAGCATTGAGAGACTGATGAGAGAGCAACTGAGAATTTTTGACGAATTCCTAGACCATCAGCAACGTCTTAACACGTTGGCGAGCAAATCTGGGAACTTCGATGAAAACTCGTAATTTTTTCCCTGATGTATACATCAGGAAAATTTATGAAAAAATTTTTGGTCACGGAATTTGGGTTAGTAGCACGAAATGATAGTGTGTGGCAAATGTTCTTGTTTTATACAATCTAGGGTTATTCGGACGCTCACAACCTCTCCTACGGCATCAAAAGACAGGAAAATTTCGTAAGGAGTAAATCTGAGACCTTCGATGAAGACTCGAAATATTTTCCCTGATGCATATGTACATCAGGAAAATTTTTTGGATACAGATTTTGAGTTAACCAAAGCAAATGATCGCATCGAGCATAATGATAATATTATAGGTAGTCTAAGATGAGTGGGACGCTCAGAACCTACTTTGTGACTGCATGAAAAGTAATAAAATGCCATGCGCGAACCAGATTGTGAAATCTTGCTTCGCCAGAGCAAAGAGGTGCTTCTTAGGGGGCAAATGATAACTTTCCGCTAGTTCTTAGACTAATAGCAACGTTATGACAAAGTATGGAGTAAATCTGACACCTTCGATGAAGACTCCGCAACAATAAAATGTTCCTGCACAGATGAATATTCTGCGCTAAAAAATTAGGAAAACTCAGCAGAAACTAAACGGCAGGTAGCGAGCAGAAAAGGTTTATCCAAAGCGAAATGAAGTCGAACAACTTCCTAAATCACGATAAAAACAGACTGTTGTATGCATTGTGACTGTTACAGGAATAAATTGAGACGTCTCTTTCATTATTATGTTACTATTTTTTTTTTGGCTTTGACACGTGCATGTGTTCGAATTTTCTGCGTATCAAATTTTTTTTTTCTGCTGATAAGCTACAATTAAATTTCTTCGATTTTTTTTCCATACATCTTTGTCATTTAGTAAAAAATTAGGGTTTCAAAACAGTTTTAGAATAGTTAACGGTTATGTGCAAATCGTTTATTTTATGAGTGCAGGCCGTTCGTAGATTTACGTTTACCTGTTTTTCTGTATTTTCAATGGAGATGCTGCTCCGGGTCCCAGATAGGCCTATGTCAAAACATTTAAGACATACCACAGACATGTCTCGACATTCGGTACCTACCACATGTTCGGTACCTACCACATGTTCGGTACATACAACACGTCTAAACGTTCAGTACATGCCACAAAAACGCAACAGCCTTCAGGACAAACCACAGACGTGTCTCAACATTCGGGGTACATACCACATATTCGGTACTTGCCACATGTCCGGTACATACCACATGTCTCAACGTTTGGTACAAGCCACAGATACCACAATGTCCAGTACATACCACAGATATGTTAGTATTAAGTGCATACCACAGTCCAGTAACAACGGTCAGTACATGCCAAATCTTGGGTCGTTCAGTACATACCACAAACAATAAGAGGGCAGCATTCCCCAGGCTGTTTCACTGGTTGACAATGAATTGGCACCTCCTGACAAGTCTTCTCTTGGCAAATGAGTTGACCGAAGTAACACCGACAGGACTGACAGAGGTCAAGAGTGTAGTTGACAGGGACACCGTTGCCCAGCACCTTCCCATCCTCGTAACACAGTTCTGAAGAAAATTTCTCAATGTTGGTGGGGTATTAAATGTATTACATTAGATACTAAGGCCGGGTCCCATCGAAGCAACAAGAGACGTGCGCCGCAACAAATTTGTTTCATGAAAAAACGTGACATCGGGTATAGCATCTGACAGAAAACAAATCCTGTCGACTTATTGATTATTGAAGCCTTTAGAAGTGGAAAAAAACTGTTGAATGAAGATGCGAGACTGAAAATTTGAGGTTACAATCTTGCGATAACGTGAATAACGAAAAGGTTACTCCCCGATTTATGTCCACACGAAAATTCTACTTTTTCTAGCGACGAGGAAAGGAGTGTCCTAAGGTAAGTGTGACCCGCCGGTGCACGCGAAAGCGTGCTGATTTTGGAGCACAACTTTTTCTAATGTTAGAACAGACTGTTTGGAAAAAAAATAATAAAGTGGTTAGTGTGGGCTCTGTACGGTTAACGCCTTCCTATGGCTGGTACACATGCTAGTCAAAAGAACGAGTCTTCGAACGATTTGTTGGGCCCCGAAAAACACAGCTTTGACTTTAGCAGAAAAAGATGCCAATATGTTAAAAGTCAGTATAGATTGCTCAGCAAGAGCTGTTAGTTAAGTATCGGACGCATTTTCACATTTGGAAGGAATTATACCTGAAAATTCTTTGAAAGTGAGCGCTACATGAATCGACACAGCAACGCATTCGTACGCGAAAATGACGAAACGCGTTCTTTTGATTAGCGTTCGTACCGGCTTTCAGTATTTTAATAGATTATTATTATTAAAAGTACGCCCCTGGGCGACAAGGGACGAGTTATAAAGTGATGAATAGGGCATTGAGTAACTCCAGGATGCCCAAAATGATGGTAAGAAATACTCAGAAGGCGATATACATGGTTGCCTTGAACGCTTGAGCATCTACAAGGCGTTGCATGGATCCTGGCCATAAACTTAATGGTAGCAAAGAGTAGGATTTAAATCACTGAATGTTATGCCGAGGCTGGTACCTAACAGGCTCCTCTGTAAAGGGATGAGTTTCACCTGTAGTTTGTTGCTTTTCTCCTAAAGACGGAAAAAAGGACATGCAGTATGACAAAAGCCTATGTCGGATCACCACTCACGGGAATAACCAGTCGTGAAATAAAAAGAAACAGCTCTGGAGAAAGTATGTCCTGGTTAGCGATGTAGTTGATTAATGTAAATAACATTAGCTCAATTCTTTATAACCACAATAACGGGGTTTCAAGAGAGGAAAACGAAGAGACATGCACCATGCCAAGAGAAACGGGTAACTAAGCGAGAGAAGAAGCAAGTTGGGAAAGAATAAGGAGAAATACAATACTGATCAAAATAATTATTTTTTAATAGCGTATGCAAGATTCATCAACGAACTAACCAAATTATTATTATTATTATGCAACTTTTTCATAACCACTGATGGAACTAACTAAATTATATCCGTCTAACAGTTGTACAGTGTTTGGAGATTATTCGTTCCAAATTGAAATGATTTTGAAAAAAACTTATTTCATTCATGAGTTAATAACCCAGCATTGATACCCGGGTACCTGGGAATTTTTCGAGATGATTTTTTGCACTCACCATGTTGTCCAGGGATGGAGACGCCTGAAAAACAGAAAATAATCAAATATCATAAGTGAAGATCTCAAACGGTACAACGTATAATTTGCTACACCAGGCATACTGTGTGACCAAAACCTCAGGTTTTAGTACTATCCATTTGGAATATGATCTTAATGGCTTATTAAGGCCAGGACAGTAGAGAGCGTCAACACGTTACTTATCTCAACAAATTTCCTACTTTCATGATTTTTAATTTACAATTTTTATCATTACAAAATAACATGAATATTATATCTTTCAGGCGTATTCGGCTGGAAATATATCGAAGATAATCAATAACTTTCGTTTGTATATGCTCCTGTTTTAAAAAACAGTGAACACATTAATAATTAAGAGTGACGGAACGTGCAGCAGCTTTCATGAGCCAGGCAGCAGATTATTATTATTTGTATCATCATAATTTTTATATTGGAAGGACAGTTCGCAGATTCCTTTCTTGCACCTCATTGAGAAAGCCTGACCTGTGGTATCAGTCCTGGGGCCCAAACCTATAAAATATAATAACTATTGTTCAAAGAAAATTAAACAGGAATTTAATGAAAACCCCATTCCATTTGCGTCCCGCAATAACCATCTTTGCTTGCAACAAGCTTCAAATTCTTTTCAAATTCTCGAACTGTACCTGTTCTCCAAGCAAATCGAATTGTTGGACCGTGTTAAAATCTGGCAAAATGAAATATTTTTCAGGTTCAAAGTCTGCATCTAGTTGTAAAGATGCAGTTTCAGTGTGATAAAACAAGTAGCTATACCTTTCCTTTACAATGTTCAATTTCTGCATTGACAGGAAGTAAAAATATTGTCTGTAAAACGCTGCTCAAGGCAAAGTTTGGACGAAGTAATATAAGCTTGTCCTGGCTTTCGTACCGACTTGACACCTTTAGTACTCGAATGTGCGCTGCAAGCCCGTCTAACCTTGGACATTCAATAGTTCTCTGCTTGTTATTACTTTTGGCCAACAAAAAAAGTAGGAAATCCTCGGGCACTGGTTCGCGCTGCAGACAGATGCTCGCCGACCCCAGAGGAGCGCACGGCTGCAGTCCATCACAGATTATCAGAGCTAGGGCATCAGAGATGAAGGCTTATGCAACAGCGTCCGAATGCCGGAAATGCTGACTAAACTAGCAAAGGACCGGAAGAATTCACCTGTTTGACAAAGGGCTCGACCTCCCGTACTAACATGCGTAAAGCTGACGGTCTAACACTCTCCCTTGATTCTGTGTAGGTAAATACATTATACTACAGTTTAAAAATGTGCAGTGGAACTATTTTTTTGTCTTATAAAGAGATATTACTTAAAATGATACCATGTCAATGGAGGGCATCCAATCATGTCCGAAGGCTTACCAGACTGGTCAACGTCCTGGTGGTCTATTCCCACAGCTGCTGCAGCTGCTGCTTCAGCCTCCAAGGCTTCTTTCTTCCTTATGGCATCGGCCGCAACGAATGGTATAATTCTGGAAAATTGATACTTAATACATAACATTCGCCGCTGTAGCTAAGATAATAAGGAGCTCATGCCTCACTAGACAACCCCAGTTTAAATCTTATGAGAATATGCAGTATTATAAAAAACAGAAAATTTATCTGCTAGATAATTCCAAGATGCTAACACGACATAAAGAGTAACATTTTTGGAGGCAGCACATTCGAATCGTTCATTTGAAGACTTACTGCAAGTTAGGAAGTGATGGCGGAGGAGATGGCTCATTACTGAGAGGAGAAAGGAGTTCTTCTGGCACGTGCTTTTCTTCCTCGTCGATCTTTTCTACAGTTGGCTCTTCCTGCGGCTTTAATGCTAGGAACCCGGTCTCAATAAGAGGAGGAGAAACTAGCTCCGGATGTATATTTTCCTTCAGACGGTTGGCAAGCGTCAAAGCTGGCCTCACTGCTGGATGATGGTCCTCCAAGTCAGGGAGCCGTTGACTAGGAGACTGAGGTCGTGACTCAGGCAACACAATTGTAGGTCGACTTTGAGGCATGACTGTCTCTTCTACCCCAGAGCCTACAAAGCTTCCATCAGGTACATCATGGAAGGGAGAAGGCGTAACTTCTTTGGAAATGACATTACTGGGAGGAGAACGGTCTTCGTGTGTTAGAGCATCCTGATACTCGCTATTGTGAACATCAGCAACAGGTTCTTCAGCAACCGCTTCACCTGGGGATACCACAGGTTCACTTTCAGCAGCATCGGTTCTTTGGTCGTAATCCGCATACGACGAATCTGGATAGGCATATAGTTCAGGAATATTTTCATCATGAATGCCAGAGTCTTCAACGTAATCAGGATAGTCTAAATATTCATAATCGGATGGCAACGCACCGCTGCCATCATCATAGAGCAATTCGTTTGCAAGATTATATTCAGGTAGAGGGCTTGAATCGCTAGAAGATACTTCATTCTGCTCTGAAGTAGAGGTGTCAGAAGGTTCTACGGGAGCGTCTGAAGCTGGAACAATTTTAACTTCAGAGTCAAACACCTGAGGAGCATCTGTGGCCACATTTTCATGAAGTTCACCTTGGATTGCAACTGGACTGGTTGCAACATCTCTATCTTGGCTCATTTCTTTTGTTACAGGAATTTGACTGGTCACAATGTGTTCACTGGACATAGAAGGCAGCTCAGTTGCTGCAGGCAGGACACTCTCCTCTGCAGCGGAATCAACAACGACTTTTTCTTCGAGATGTTTAATCATTTCATCAGCGATAGTTTCTGATTCTTCAGGTAACTGTTTCACACTATCTACTCCTGGAATGGGAGTTGTAATCAAATCCGTAACAGTCGTTTGTTGCTTTTCACCAGCATCACCTTCAGACTCTCTGTTTTTGTTGTCTCCTAACTTGTCAATGAAATCTTCAAGAGGACCAGTAATTTTAATAACTGGTGGCATTGATGGTGACGCGTTTGGACTGTGATCAGTACTGACTGTGGTAATACTAGGAGTAGTCGACACACCTGAAACATCAATGTCAGCCAAATCTATCGCGGGAGTTCCGTGAGCATCATTCTCCTCTTGGATTTCTGGTGGTAGTGTACTGTTTGGGGTAGCGCCTTCAGGTGACGATACTTCTGTGTCGTCTGTTTTTGGTCGCAGTGGTCCTGGAGGCAGCATACCACCAGCAGGTAAGAAAGGCAATCTAGGATATTCATCTTCGCTAACAAGTTCAACTCTGCTTTCATCGTTGGGATCTGGCCGGAAAAGGGGTTGATTATCATACTCGGGATTGGGACGAAGACCCTGCGGTCTGAGTGGTCTTCCGCCGATACCACTACCTGGAGGTTGATCTCCACGTCTAATTCCGTCATGTTGGAAACCAGGTCGGAATCTGTGCGGCAGAGGAGGCCTAAGCTCTGGTCTGAAAGGTCGATACGGATGGTCCGGACGAGTCGGTCTGAACATTGGTGGACGAAGTGGGCGTCCAACGTCTTCTGGATCTTCTCGTGTTTCAGCTTCGTCTCGGTCACTTGCGGGGATGCGTTCTGGTCTCTCTGGCCTTGCAGGTCTCGGTCTCGGACGAGGTCGCTCCGGTCTTGTAAAGATATCAATCAGTGCTCCTAAGAAAGATGGCGCAGGGGAAGGAGGCAGTGCTGGCGGCGCAGGAATAATTTCCTCTTCTTCCAGTGGTTGCGAAGGTTCGGTATTTTCGGATAAGTCCACTGGTATCACTTGGCCAACACCTACACCTAAATCATCTGCCTCAGGGTCTTTTATGGGCTTAGTGATATCATCGGTAATATCCTGAGCGCTAGCACCGTCTGCAACGTTACTGCCAATTACAAGTTCTTGGGGTACATTGTCGATTTCCACAGTTCCTGGGAGTACCTGCCCAGCTTTTATCGGTGGCTCGGAATCAACTGGCTTTGTGTACAGTGAAGACGACACACTTATATCGAACGTATCCTGATCGCCAACGTCAATGCGATCAGCATTTGAACTCACTAGGAGAGTAACTGGAGGGGACTCGGGATCATCACCTTCTATTGTCATCTCTTCAACGCCAGAATTACTACCTTCAGTGTCTAATGCGTTCTGTCTATCCGTTCGAACTTGGTTGCCTTCAACGTCAGTGGGACCGAACGAGAGTTCGCTTTCCTTTGCAGAATCTTTGACAGAAGAACCTGTCGACAATTTAGGATCATTTTGGGCATCATATTTATCTTTGACAGCAGGCTTTACATCAGTTGGCTCTTCAGCCGGGACTGAAGTTGGAACCGGAGCACCGGGATAGTAAAATCCGTCAGTTAAAATTGCAACACCGACAGGCACGTCTGATAAGTCTTGTATAGGTGAGTCTGACGTTGCTGCGCTGTCTGTGGTAGCGTTTTCAGTCTCCCCATCACTTGGAGTAACACTGCCTTCAACTTTATCACTATCGTCGTGGCGTAGTTCACCAGGGGAGGTGTCGTTCACATCATAGTAGTCAGAATAATAGTAATAATCATCCAATTGCGTAGGATCAGTAGTATCGGTACTACCGTAGTAGTCGTCGTACGTAATCTCGCCTGTACTTGGTGTGTCCGTATACGTGTAATAGTAATCAGTAGTAAAGTCTGAGGCAGGATACTGATGAATTTCTGAGGAAGTTGAATTTAAGGAAGCAGTAACGACATTCTTGACTGCTCCAAGAATTTCATAGCTTTTAGCGTCTTCATCTGTTTTCGCATCATTGTCGCTTATATTCAACATTCGGTTAATCAAGTTCATCCTTTCAAATTGGTCTGCAATATTCAGAGGTGTATCATATGCTTCATGAGCAACGTCGTGTCCAATTGCACTTTCTAGAGAAGAAAGGCGATATTCTATAGGTTTCGTAGTGACAGTGACTAAGGTTGGTGCATATACGGGAATTTCAACAATTTGCGAATCATTTGTGTCAATTTTTGTCTCAGAAACAGTATTAAAGGCGTTTGCCTGATTTTCTTCTTCCCAATGACTTTCAGTTATAGTATCATTTGGAACCATCTCAGGAACTGATGTTGTCTCATCTAGATTTTCAACTTGGACCTGAGCTGCTGTAACATCTAAAATCTCTGGGGCTTTGCTTTCCGAAATTTCAGAAGCTATGGTCTCCGTAGCTTCAGTTGTGACATCTGAAACTTCAGCTACTGTGATATCTGAAACCTCAGGAGCCGTGCTGTCTGAAACCACGGATATTGTACTCTCTGAATCCACAGGCGATGTATTCTCTGCAACCTCAGATGCTGTGGTACCTGAATCCTCAAGAAGTCCATCGGCTGATACAGCCAGAGGTCGCTCAGTTGAAGAGAGCGTCGATGCGGTCGTTTTTAGCGATGGAGAAGCCGTTCTCCTTTCCATAATTTCTTGAAGGCGACTTCCAGGCCTTCTGTTATACAAAGAGTATCGGTAAGGACGCGATGTCGTCGTAGTGGTATACTTAAGAGTTGAAGAGGACACAATAGGCTTGGAAGTTTCGGCTGGAGTTTGTGTGGTCGGCTGTTCAGTCACAGCCTTGGAAGATGTTTTAACTGCCTTTTCATCTACAACTTTAACAGGCATCTCTTCAGTGACAAAATTGTCTGTAGTAGATACTTCTTCCTGCTCAGTGTAAGATAGGGTTACAGCTTCTTCAGCAACAACTTCTTCTGGTATACTCTTTTGATCAATGTTTTGAGTTTCTTCTATATCTGGCTTGGTAGAATCCGTACTATCACCATCTTTGTCACTAGGTGTCTCTTGTGGATAATTCGAAGTAACCTCGTCCACGACAGAATCCTGAAATCGGTAGATCTCACTGGCATTGTCTTCCAAATACTGAAGTTCGTGGGCAGGTGTTGGTTTTTGGCCACTTTGTTCCTCTCCAACAACAGGCGTTACTTGCTCTTTAGCTTCTGAAAGAGTAGGATTGATGTGGATAGGGACAAATTTGTCAACGGCCTCAGGATCTTGGTACTTGGAATTAGCCCGACTGGTTTCTTGAGTCTGAAAATATACCACACTCGTAAGAAATAAGCCATGGATGACACATCAGGCATAAATAAAACTTAGATTAATAAATTAGTTAATTGGTAGTAGGCGGACCAACAGGCTCATTCCCAGAGAATAGCCAGGACTCACACTCCGGCCTTCTATGAACAATTGTCGTAGAATAGAAACACAATTTTCTAAGAAAATCATCGATGGAAAGGATGGACGGCATGAATGTAATAGAGATATATGAGAGCTGGACAGCAATGAATAATATTTAATAACAATTCACAATGCATGCTGCAGAAAATGAACGATAACTAATAGCGTTTACGTCTTTCTCAAGGAAGGTACGCATTTTTTAACTGATGAGATTCTAATTTGTTTATGGAGCTTGAAGTACGTTACCAGTGTCTTACACATGCAAATCCTGTTGCATATTACAAGTACCCCACGCAGATACAGTTATGCTTACCTTCTGGTTCTTGCGTCTAAAGAGTGACGGTCTTTTCCTCAGAATCACAGTTCGCTTTGGGATTTTTTCTGTGGTCGAAGACGACAACTCGGTCGTAGCTGTAGTCTGGAAATACATTAAGTGACTTATTATTCCATGGAAGATTTAGTCATGGATCAAGTAAATGTGCTATAAACGAAGATTCTCCCGTTCCAAAATCACACTTTAAAAATACATGAAATGCCAATGCTTACTTGCCATACAAATAATGAAAAATGTTTTGTAGCTTAATGAATGTGACGAATAGTTATACCTACTCGAATTCTTATAGGCGATTCGGTAGTGCGTTTGAAGAAAGGCCTTTTGAAAGTTGGTCGCGAGTATCCTGAGCGACGAGGCTCTTCTGTGGTCTTGCCGCCTTCTGGAGACTTAGTTGAAGCCTCTGGAGACTTTGTCGAAGCCTCTGGAGACTTTGTCGAAGCCTCTGGAGACTTAGTCGAGGCCTCTGGAGACTTGGTCAAGGCCTCTGGAGACTTGGTCGAGGCCTCTGGAGACTTGGTCAAGGCCTCTGGAGACTTGGTCGAGGCCTCTGGAGACTTGGTCGAGGCCTCTGGAGACTTGGTCGAATGTTCCGGAGACTCGGTCAAGGCTTCCAGAGATTTGGTTGAACTTTCCGGAGACCCGGCCACAACTTCAGGAGTCTTCGTCATAACTTCGGGAGACTTTGTCGACATACCCGCAGCAAGTATCTGAAATGTATTCACAAATATGCATAAGAAATGTTTATGTATTATTATACGCAGACAGCACTCGGTAAGATACAAACCATCTCTCTTACAAATACAAGAAGTGGAAACAGTGGTGTTTGTATCAGAAAGTCAATTCCTATGTATCTCGTAATCTATGTAAAATGCTTTAACGTAAGAATTCTTAGGACTTACACTAGTTTGAAAAGCGACCAAATGGCTCCGTAAGCATAAAGGGGATTGATCGTTTCACTGCCAGCGTTGTCACTACGCTATTGACGGGATGTCAAACGGTACCTACTTAGCACACGACATTATACGTGCGGTTAGAAGCATTCAATTGCGATGACTATTAAAATTACTTAAATAGTTTAAGCTTCCATTGCCATTACAACTGAGAGCTAACAGAGGAAAAAATAAGAAACATAGAGTATGTCAAAAGAAATGTGGAACCCAGGCACAAGGGTGTTCCTGCCACAGGTTTGACACGCATGGATGTAGCAAGTTGAGAAGGAAGAGGCAGAACAGAACAAAGAATTAATGGGTATTATTATAATGAGAGTTTTTCCCGCCGTATCAGATACGAAGACTATATACCAGCGATCCAATTTTGTATAATATAGTTCAGAAGTTGAGTCGCACTCAGATGAGCTCGTATAGTAAAATCTCGGCCAGGTGCACAATGTTTGGCAGGAAATAAGGCTCGAGCATTTCTAACCCTACCCGGCTTGGCCGAACGTAATCGCTCAGATATGCGGCGTAGGGAAAGAGACGAAAAACGAAAAGGGAAGAAGACAGAAGAAAGCCAATATTCGTGCGGGGGGTCCCTTCCGTGGCCCTCCACACGAGAGCAGATAGGAGTCCCATGGGATGGGTCGCTTACCA
>LQNS02278163.1:15272675-15296980 GCA_001587735.2 Parhyale hawaiensis
ACATTCTACTAACATAATGGCAATAGCTCATAGAGGATCGGGGTGTAAATCCCGGTGTCTTTTTGGGAATGGGCCTTTTGGTTCGTCTACTGCCGCCTATCTAATCTAATCTAAATATAGGGCCATTCTGTGGTCGCTGCTCCTCATATCATACGATGAATCAACATAATTAACCTAATTTTAAATATGAGTCGACGATATTGAAACTTAACGTTTCCGGATGAAAAATCCCATCTTCAGAAGGAAAAAAATCCTAGGCTACGATCAATAAATAAAAATTTCTTTATTGTTAATAGGTAAGGGGAGCGTAGGTGTTGATGGGGGAAAGTCTAAAAGGCAAATGGACGGAGCCGTGCGCAGGGGCCGGACCTCAGCTCACGCACAGTCGGCAGAATTCAGGTTAGGTATATACAGTATAGAGCGGTACAGCCGTGGTCATGATATTGAGGCTAGGTTTGGTGCTATGTATGTGGAGAGACTCTAATGTTGCGAACTCGATGGGATTGGAAGAGTCTATGATGGAAAAATCGTTCCTGCTGATAGCATGGTTCTTTTGTTCAGCATGTAGGCGAGGGGCTGAATGTGAGGGCTTCGCGAGTGGTAAACCGGTACGGCTGGATACACCTAAGTGTTGGTCAATACGGGCTTAGAAGTGTTGTCCTGTGCTAACCACGTATGAGGCGCTGCAGGCCTGACATCGGTAGAGGTAGATAACACTGGACAAAAGTGCTGTGGGGGCTTGTCTTTAAATTTGAAGTAGGACACTATGGTAAATGTGTTTTTGTACGAAAATTTGAAGTTGATATGTAGGTAGGCTTCAGAGAGGCACGTTTTCAAAGTGTTTACCGTGCTAACAGACGCGTTGTTGTTGTAGTACGGGAGCGAGTGAAAGAAGTCCAATCTACTGACCCACGGTTTGCTGATGCCGGGATCAAACAGTTTGTCAACGAACAACTTACAGTAGTGGTCTAGAAAATGATGCGGATAGCCGTTATTTTTAAAGAATATTCGGAGAAAGTCAACTTCGTTGGAAAATGCAAGGTAGGAGGAAGACAGATGGTATGCTCGGAATAGTAAAGTTTTTATTGTTTGATCCCGGTATCAGCTAACCGTGGGTCAGTAAATTGGACTTCTGTCACTCGCTCCCGTACTACAACAAGACATCTGTTAACACGATAAACACTTTGAAAACGTTCCTCTCTGAAGCCTACCCACATATCAATTTCAAATTTTCGTACGAAAACACATTTACCATAGTGTCCTACTTCAAATTTAAAGACAAGCCCCCCCAGCACTTTTGTCCAGTGTTATCTACCTCTACCGATGTCAGGCCTGCAGCGCCTCATACGTGGGTAGCACTGGGCAACACTTCAAAGCCCGTATTGACCAACACTTAGGTGCATCCAACCGTACCGGTTTACAACTCGCGAAGCCCTCACATTCGGCCCCTCGCCTACATGCTGAGGAAAACAACCATCCTATCAGCAGGAATGATTTTTCCATCACCGACTCTTCCAATCACATCGACCTCGCAACATTAGAGTCTCTCCACATACATAACACCAAGCCTAGCCTCAACATCATGACCACGGCTGTACCGCTCTATACTGTCTATACCTAGCCTGAATTCTGCCGACTGTACAGGAGCTGAGGTCCAGCCCCTGCGCGCGGCTCCGTCCATTTACCTTTTAGACTTTCCCCCGACAACACTTACGCTTCCCTTACCTATTAACAATAAATAAATTTTTATTTATTGATCGTAGCCTAGGTTTTTTTTCCTTCTGAAGATGGGATATTTCATCCTGAAACGTTAAGTTTTAATATCGTCGACTCATATTTAATATTAGATTTTTTTGCCTTGTGTAGTTCTTACTTAACATAATCTTATGGCGTATGGCCCATCTTATGCCCCTGAGAGGGCGACAGGGATGATCTAACAGATTTCTGGATACTGGCTCCTAGTAGTAAAAAATCTCCTATTTTTGTTTTTAAATTTGACAGGCGTGCTGAGCTGTTTTCTATCAATTTCAAAACGATCATAATGCTGAACCTGAAAATACAGAAAATGCATGTAGTGTAAGAAACGATTCCGGACGTAAAGGGTTCAGGTGCATCCCAAGTCTTTACCGTGACTCCAGAATCATCACGTGTCAGAGGTGTACCCAGTATCATTACCTTTTCAATGGGATTTACGTCCTCTGCAGGAGGAGGAACTTCCTGAGGATCATCCTCCAGTTGGGCGACTTGCTCTAAAATTTCTTCGATCTTTGATTTTGGTTTTTCTTCGGTATCTTGCTTCCGTCTGAGAGCTAGCATTTGCTGCCTCATCTGTAGCCTCTTCTTCCTTGCTTCATCGTTCTTGCGTTTCTGCAGCTCAAGATGTTCTTTGTACGACAGTCCACCCAGGGATTCAGTTTCATCCTCAACTTGTGCCGGCACTTGGGCTGACACTTCCACCTCGGCAGGGATCGGTGCGATATCAAGCTGGATTTCTTTTTCTTCTTGTTCAGCGGGTTGCTGTTGATGACGTTCCTGTTGAGAGGGTGCTGGTTGATGATATACCTGTTGAAGCTGTTCCTGTTGGGTCTGTTGTTCGTTTTCTTTAGCTCGCTCTTCCTGTTCCAGTTGCTCTTGCTGCTTTCGTTGGAGTTTTCGTTTCTGCGTTAGCGAGGGTCGGCGTAGCGAAAATGTTCGGTCGGTGTTCTGGTTTGCGTTCGTTTTTTGTACGTTGCTGGCAGTCGAATCTTGGTCACTCCGTCGTAACTGATGTTCTTCTTGACGTCTTGTCTGTTCTTCTTCTCGCTTTCTCTCCTCCTCGAGACGTTTTTCTTGCTGACGCCTACGCCTCTCTTCAAGAAGACTCGGCGGGGGGTTGTTCCGAAGCTTGTAGCGCTTGGTCCCTGGCTTTGTTTCTTCCTGGAAAGAATAGACAAACCAAAAATTTGCATCAAAGATAACAGAAAAAGATGTAANGACGTTTTTCTTGCTGACGCCTACGCCTCTCTTCAAGAAGACTCGGCGGGGGTTTGTTCCGAAGCTTGTAGCGCTTGGTCCCTGGCTTTGTTTCTTCCTGGAAAGAATAGACAAACCAAAAATTTGCATCAAAGACCACAGAAAAAGATGTAAGCTATACGAATAGTCACGGTTCAAAATAACCGCCGTATTGGTTCCGGGCATTTTTTCTTTCTAGAAAAAACTATGTAGTTATGCTCACCCGTCAGTCCTATCTAACCGAGGCAAAGGTGGTATGTAGAGAGGAAGGAACAGAACATATATACTACTAGAGGGCCCACCCTGTCATTAAATGACAGCGAAGAATTTGTGATGATCTTTTTCATTGATCATACATTCATTATTGCAACTGCTAACCTAAGCACCCTGAGAAGAGCGTTTACGGCTTCACAGCCGCTCAGTATCGAAACTTTGTTCAATGAAATGGAGAAAATACATGGCTTATTGCAGCCCGATCAGCAACGCTCAATGTAATAGCTCAGATTCGGTATTGTGGATACTGTAGGCTAGCCTATACAGGTCCAATAATTTTTGCTTAGCGAAAGCTATTTCATCGACCATTGAACTAAATTTGGGAGAATAGTTGAAGCAACGAAATCATCTGTGGAAAGAAACTACGAATCAAGATGCATGAGATGCAGATATCTTCAGTGCTGTGATTTCAACTTTGGCAATGCAAGAAGTGCATTCAGACATAGGTCGCCCAATACTTTGCCATAGATTCGATGTATGGAGAAGCTAATACTCGTACAAATCAGACTAAGCCTGCGCAATGTCTTCATTGTTGGAATTTCAACTGTCCTTGATTAAGATACGTGTGCCATCTTCTGTAACCCACCTATTTTCTACCTAACAGTTTTCAACGGAACTTGAGAGGACGACCAGAGTCTCCAACCTGGGCTAATTTCCGCCAATCTGTTTTGTTAAAGCGTGACAGTTAGTTATAGTTAGGAGGTTTAAGCCTCTGTTTCCGAGCAGAACGATATCACAGAGGAAAAAGCAAAGGACACATAGTATGCCAAGAGAAACGGAGAACCCATGCACGAAGGTATTCCCACCACACAGGATCAACGCGCATGGGAACAGCGAGTCGGAAAAGAAGAGGAAGAACAGATAAATCATGTGCAAGTAGGAGTAAAAAATCGGGAAGGAAGCAAAGTGGACACGAAAGAGAGACGTCCCGAAGGCCTAGCAAATGGCTGAGGTAGCATACACGAGCCCCCTGGGGTTGCCTAGTCCCATAGCATACGATGGACGAATCTAAACTAACCTAACCTTATGGCCCATCCTATGCCCCCTGAGGGGTAAGGCGTGACAGAAAATGGATAAACCAATAAATAAACACACAGATCAATACACATCGGTCTTTATTGTATTGTAGATGGCAAGAAAGTTATGATTATAATATTATTAGTATACTGATTAGTTTGACAACAAAGGCGACCTCGCAGAGGTACATAGAAAGAAGGGACATACAATATGCCGGAAGAAACATGGAACCCATGGGCATGGGTGTCCTCACACAAGACCAACGCTTATTGAAACAGTAAGTAATGAAAGAAGTTGAAAACTAGAGGAAAGTAATATCAGTAAGAGTATGAAAGCGGACGCAGGGTGGGTACGAAGGAAAGGCGTGTAAAAGGCCTAACTAAGGCAATCTAGAGGTTCTCTTGGGGTCGCTGTTCCCCATAACATAGATGAGGTGAACCTAACTCACCTAACCCAATGGCGCATCCTACTGCTCTTGAGGGGACGAAATAATTTTAGTAGGGACGAAATAATTTGAGTACATACTTAGCAAAGTATTATTAATGCCAGCTTCCTTTTTCATAACATTCTTTGCGATATGCCGTGAGGAAGAAAGAAAGGACTTTCAAGCACGCCGTGCAGGAATCATTTCATTACACTCGGAAAGACGAGAAAGAACAGCAGCAGAAGAAGAGAGGCACACGATGTGCAAAATAAAATATTCATTCATAGAAGATGACCGGCGATGTGAACTGAGAGCAATTTTTTACTTTGAGGGAGCCTGTCTTTTTTCTTTATTCATGGTCCGATTGTTTTGATACTTGCACAGTATACTCAGAATTGAATTTTAAAAAAAATTTATTCTTGCATCGGACCATAAATAAAGAAAATAGAATGGCTCAATTATAGTAAAAAATATTCCCAAACTGCTAATCGAAAAGAAGTTACAGACCTTCTTCTCGGTGAGGACGTGCACACCATGCCGCTCGTAGTACGCCTGGGCTCGCTGGGCCGCGGTAGCTCGACTGGAGGTCTGCAAAAATTCAGTAAAATTTAAAGGAGGCGAAAAAAAATGTAAAAATTTTAAAAGTGGCAAAAAAAAAATTGTAACTGCGTGTTTTTACGTGTGCTGAAATGGCTCTCATCGATAAATTCACGGGAATGCAAATAGTATTAATAGTAATAACGTGTTTCTGTGCAGCATGGTTTTTGATGCACAAAATCTACTGTGACACGAATAAACATTTTGTTAATTGCACTGGGGTGCATTAAATATTTTTTTCGAGGTTTAATGTTTCTCAGCAGATCTTATATGCATTTTGCGTGCTGAGTTTGGAAATGTACCTAACTCGTTTTGTTCAATCAAGGCAGATTTTTTTTTTCATTTCAGTTTTAAGAAAACAAATGATAACCAAATATTATTTATGTTTTCAGACACCGCATAAAAAATGGAAAATGTGTAACCTATGTCTAAAATAGTATACAACTTGAGTTCTTGTGAACTGCACGACGAGAATGAAAATATATAATAGTAAGTGAATTCGCAGTTTCGTGCATGTTTAAGAAATTGAGGAAGTGATAAAACTTTTGCGGTAAAATTAGCTTTTGCACAAGTTCTCGTCTGCGCTGTACATTTAGAGCATCCCTTTAGAGGCACCAGCAGTAGCCTGCAAGCATAGATCACCTCCCAACGGCCCCGGTACCTCTCCTCCATTACTCGAATATCCTTGAGAAAACGCTCTCATAGCTCTTCGCTCAAATCCCCACAGTTTTCCTCAATATAGTCTAACTGTGAACCAATTAAATGCATTTTAATGGACATTCATGCACCTAGAACTTGGTAGTTTTCCATGAGCTAATTGATAACACGTTTATGCTGTATTCTCGATTTTGGTGGTTGCCTAGAAAGTTGATTAGAATAGACAGATACAATAACTGGTAACTCATTGTCCCTACCTACGATGTTGCCATATTGGCCGCTCAACCTATATTTCATAACTTTGTTAAAAGAAAACATAAAATACCGATGCACGCTGTATATTAATCCTTTTGATTAATTTACTTAGAAAAAATTGAAATTTAGTATACATTAAATTCGTCAAAAAAACACGTTATTTGCAATAATTTGTGTTCATAAAATTGAAATGAAAACCTGACCTGGTGGGGCAAAATTGCTTGCATATCTGAATTCAGAATGTTTGACAAAACCTAAACATTAAACATGACGCACATCAGTGTTTTGTTTATCTACACAGTAAACATGACGCACACCAGTGGTTTGTTTATCTACACAGTAAACATGACGCACACCAGTGTTTTGTTTATCTACACAGTATTATGATATGTTCAAGGCACGATAATACAAATATTTCAGTAACTAGGTAGCCTACATGTTCTTCATTGTGCAGTTACGTTTTTGACTCAATGTGCTACCAGTTAACATTTTCATGATTAGTGTTCCCAGTGCTTAAAAATTTGGCTTCTAAATTTTTACGCGCAAGATATATCAAACTTGGGTAGAAAAAAAACTATCGTTAGGAGTGTTGAAAAAGGGTTACAAAGTTTTGACCGCGCAACCATATAAATTATCAGCCAACGTAATACGAAGAGAATGCGCTGTTCTATTGTCAGTCATAAATGAAAAAAAAAAAAAGAAAAAATATATATAAAAACTTCCAGTCACTACACAGAATGTAGTGTAATGAAAATAGCTGTTATTTTAAAATAACCCATGGCTTATAATGAGCTAATTGAGGATTTATCGGGTGCTGTTTATTTAACCATTTGTGTCGATAAAGCGCATCGTTATAGGATGCGCAAGCGCAGCGAGCGGCGTAAATGGGCTAAGTTCGGGCTCCCCAGGTTATACATCGTGTTATCGTATATCTGGTAAGATAGATTGCTGGTATCTTTGTCAGCAAAAATGTTCTAAGAGCTTTGATCTTCAATATATTATAGTTCAGGTAACAAAATGGAAATTAGATCCAGTTTTATACGGTGTGAAGAACATTGTATATAGATTTTATTCGAGTTCTAGCTTAACCACCGCAGCAGCTGGCACGAATTCGCTATGTAAGCAGTTTTACTTGGCTTTTCTGCCGGAAATTCAATGAAATGGTGAATTCACTAGGTGAGTTCTATACTTGTCTCAATTTGGCTCAGTGCGCTACTACTGGCTGGAAAAAAGCGCAAAGAATAGAAAAAGACACACTTGAGTGGACGGCCCCTTTCGAGGCCTTCCACACGAGAGAGAGAGAGAGAGTAGAGAAGTCCCGCTGACTATGTCAGCTATCTCTATCGACAGCCCACATTATGGAACAGGAAGGGAAGTATAAAGAACCTACCTAACATGACACACTAGCCTTCGCCTTCTTAATAGGGACTGCGGCTTGCTGCAACATCCCCTGCGGAGAAGGCACTAGGGAGAGCCCTTGGGTTCGTGAGGCCCACATATATTGTGACAGGGAGAAGGCCCGTCAGAATACAACCCTGAGGACATATAGGCGTTAATCATTCGTGTCCTATACTTACGCTTAGTCAGTAAAAAAAAAAGAAAAACGATGGCGAAAAAGGCATGGATACCACTACCTTGATGGAAAAAGTGAGTTAGCGTCAAATTCGATGACAAGTTAGCTTAGGTCTCCCTAAGAGCAACGCGGCGATTCAAGGGACAGGGAAACGGAAGAGACATGCAGTACGCAGAGAGAAAGTAAGACCCATGCGCGAAGAAGTTGTTTCTTCTTTGGATAACCACGTAAGGGTTCAGATGGTCGAGAAAGAAGAGGGAGAACAGAACAACACATCATTAGTAGGAGTATAAATATGGACGAAGGAAAGTGGGCAAGAAAGGAAGACCTCCAGAAGGCGTAGGAATGGTAAGATTATCCAATGGGTTTCGCTCGGGGTATGGGTTACCGAGCGGAACTAATGACAATATGAATCCGCCGGGACAAACACAGCACGCTAGGCAAGCACCGTTACCCGGACAGAAAACAAATAGCTAAATATACAAAGCCGAACAGATGCGGATACATCGACACACACATGAGAAACCGCTCTGTTTTTCAATATAGTCACGGTTCCGACCCTCTACAACGGGTAGTAAACTAGATTTACCCGTTGTTGCTGCGCGCGCTTTCGCATCAGAGTAGACAGAGTCCGACGGGATGAGGCACCACGGCGAGGTTTCGAGTCTGCATCATCACCGTGATGATCGGTTTCTTGGCCATCACCCCCTTCGTTATCAAAGCTGACCTCATCAGCGGTTTCGGAGGCTGAAATTCAGGAATATAAATTATTATCTATTGATCACATTACACACGTGTCAGTTGAACACTTTAAGCCTATATGGCATTGACAAACCATTTCCTAGGCTATTAATTAATGCTTTTTTTGTTACCATATCTATAAAAAAGAAATTAATATCATGTCGTGTTAAGCTGAGTTCTTATGATTGTGAAATCAATGGGGTTTATCACCTAATCGTCCGAATGTGCTACTGACCCTTCGTCAAAAAGTTTATAATATATTAGTTAGCCTGATTGTTCTCAAAATGTCATCAGTTAAAGTCTTGATATCTCTTCAAATAAGGAGGGCATCAGTATTCGTAGAACTTTAGATTTTTGGACCATTTAAACTGACGTAACTACCCATTCAGATAAGGATATGAGATAACTTGTTCATTGAATTACCACGTGTCTCCACTTGTAAGAACGGATTATACCATGTTTTCCAACCTTTCCGAATGATTGCCCAGTACTGTACTTTCGTAATTAGCGTTTACCCCATTGAACATATGCCGGCAATATCAGATGTTTTCCGTTTTTTTTTCGCAGTCACATAATGCACTGCAATGATCACACATCGTTACGGTTAGCCTATAACTGCTTACACAGACGTCCATTACTCGAAAAATATGGGTCCATTACATAGCTAGGGTTGGGAAACGTTGGATTATAATAGCAAACGCTGTAGCTCAGAGAATTTCTGAGGTGAAAATACTCTATTTTTAAAGGCTTCAGTACTTGTAGAATTAGTTTTCAATGCATTAGTTTAGTCCCTAACCAGAGCATCATAATTTTAAGATAGATTAAGCTATATACATGCATATTTGCGTATGGATTCTTCTCAACGACAAAGTGTTATATGAGGGAAAAGCATACGAAATATTCATACGTAAATAAATAAAGTTTTAATCAGAAGATACAGCGTGGATAAGGGCACAAGTTACCAAAGAAGGGAATGAAGGAAAAAAAAAAAGAGTACTCGTGCTGCAGCGTGAAGAAAAACGAGAGGAAACAGAACCAGCATGGAATTATAGAGATGTGACTGCCTAGCTTTAGCAATATTTAGCTGGACATGAAGGCGGGAATCACGTAAGTGAGAATGGATAAAATTATAAAATTTTCAGATATGTACTGCCATTTAGATAGTGTCAAGTTGAAGCTTCTTCAGACCCAATGTGGTGTTTAAAGAAAGCAAAAGTTAAGGGGCAGATAAATGCCAACAAAAATGTGGAAATATTACAGGGGGATTTGTTTACTCGTAGGATCAACAAGGCTCATGGGTATCTAGCTATTGGAAAATCGTAAGGTCATCCTATATCAGTGAGTATTACAGTGAACGGCATCAGGCGAAGGTAAGGTCAACGTGACTGCACCCTCAACTGGGAAAGCCACACGCACTGGTTCGTGCTGCGGATATAGGCTTACGGGCCTCAGAGGAGCAAATACAGTTGCACTCGAACACTGGTCGTCAAGAACTATGGCGCCGTCGACGGAAAATTCAGCGACCCGCGCTCTCTTTACTCTCTCCGTCTCTGAAGAAAGTTAAGTGCCCCACGGCAGCTGCGCATACTATAGGCCTATCTGCTGAGTCAGCGTGTCTACCGTTGCAAAGAGCTCTCATGCCTGGCTTGGCATGACAGCACTGGCCCACGAATTCAGCACGCAAGGCTGCTGCTGCTAACTTAAGTAGCATGACGCATTATTGGTGGAAAAGTTTCATTTGGCTGGCTCGGTGGAAAAAATGCGGAAGAGCAGAAAAACCTATTGGTAGAGGTAGGATAAGGGAGGAAAACGAAGTAGGCACGAAAGAAAGCTGTCGTGTTAACCTAGGCAAAGTTATGGTAATTTTTAAAGCCCTAGTGGGTCGCGACTTCCAATGTCCCGCAGGAAGGGAGAATCTAGCGAACCTACTCCTATATAAATAGATAAATATTATATATAAGTAAAAAATTAACGACTCATCTATTATTCTGCTTGCCCCTCCGTTAGCTAGTTACTTAGTTAGCTTATACGACAGCCTGCGCTTTCATCAGTATTAGATAGGAGAAAAATTAGGGCATCCTTGAGGTATCTTTGACACGGCCAGGGAAGGGATCAATAGGAAAAGGAGCTAAGTTCATATTTAAACTACTACTGCTGCTCGCAGGTTTTAGGTAGATGAGTCACTGCCTGACTTGGAACATTTTTCAACCTTCGTATGCATGATACAAGGAGATTGTAATGTTAGGAGAGGGCCTCAGCACTCTTTCGGCGAGTGCACACATGGCTGAGTCACGTGACGGGAGCTGATGTTTTAGACCCCCTAAACTGGCTGATCTGCTCTCATGCAGCGTGTCGAAGGCCATTGTCAGCACATACGAAGGAAGACACAGGCAGGCTGTTCTTCAATATTTTTGAAAGGAAATTGTTTCTGAAGATTGATACCACAGTGCTCACTTTGTTACTTTCATCATAAGTTGGTATACAGGATACAAGCTTCATCTACAAACCTCCAGCCTCTCGAAACTTCGTCGATGGCTAATGGCTGTAAAACTCAGGACTTCTTTCCATATGGGCTCCGTGAGGCAATGCGGCTCTCCAATCGGAAACGGCACTCAGCCAGTTCAAAGCCAGGAGCTTCTCTATAGAAGCTCCTTGGTTCAAGGGAAAAGTTTACTTGAAACGCTCCCATAAGGTAAATAGAGGCGGTGCACTCCTCCCATTATAACCTCCTTGGCATGATACGAGCCCGAGGGCATCATAATTGAGGAATAATACTTTTGTTCTGTAAGATTTCTACAGGTTTCGTCAGTATTAAATCGGAGAAAATTAGGATGATACGGGTGTGAGATGCCACTAAAGAACCTTGCTTTAGTTCTGTGGAATGTTCACAGGTTCCAGCGAGTGTGATAATAAAATTTGCACTAAATTTGCGTAACAAATCTGTGGAGAAAATTTTTGAATGACGTAAAGAAATGGAGGGCTATATGAGAAGAGCAGTAACGCTGTAGATTATACCCAACGTAGTGCTACACTAAGCGTACTAGTCTTCCAAATATTGCAAGATTTCAAACCTCCTAAAAAGTTAACTCTCATCGTTAAAAATCGTGACCAACTATGCCTCTAGGAACCCCCTCATAGTACCTAGAGCAGCCTCCTCCTCATCAGTGATAAGCTCTTCAGGGTGCTGCCATAGATCTTCTTCTTGATAGTCGGTGGGGGTGTCGGCCTCCACGGCGGACTGTTGAGGAAATTATTAAAAGCAACTCAACCTTTGTGTCGGAATGTCATCTAATATTATATAAAGCTAACGTGCAGAAAATACCACAAGCGGCGTCATATAGACGATGCAAAACGTAGCATCATACTCGTACGCAGCTTCAGAGAGACCATCATACATATTAGAATATCTACACATCATTCAGAGCCTTAGCCTCATATGATATACATCAAACACAACTTTATGGCATCACAATGTGCAGAATACTGCTAGTACACCAGCTGCAAAACACTACAAGGTCTCCAGGTGCACAGTGCTAGTGACGTACCAAGTGGAGAATACTCCCAGTACTTAAATGCTCAGTAAAACACCAGGAGCCGAATACTGATGATTCACCACCAGGAGCAGAATATTGCTAATACACTAAGTGTAGAATGTGTAGAATACTGCGGATTCTTGTGTTGGGCGTTACATTACTGATGTATCTGGCGTAGAAAATTTCTGATACAAGTTCAAAAGAGCACTTATAAATCAAGTTAGAATATTACCAATAGGAAAATTGCAGAATAGTCACGATACTCTCAATGCTGGGGAATGCTCTCTCTGCAAAATAGTCATCGTCCTACAGTACTACGTATAGACTTGATACAGCGAATAAAGACAAATTCTTATTAAATATAATTAAAATATCCTTTGTGAGCATTACTTAAGTTACATTTTCCTTCTCGACGAATCGTACCGAGCACAGTTGATCTTAAACTTTACATGTGCAGTAGAAGCGTTTTAATGCCACTCAGAATCCGGATATAAAGAAAGGGTTGATAAACAAAGAACGAGCTCGTGCTAATTTGGTTATGCTAGCGTATAGAATAAAGAGGAGCTAGGAAAGGTTGATAGGTTTGTAAGGATCAGCTCTTGTGAATGTAACTGAAGTCATCTTCGCACTGATGGCTCAAACGAGGCAAAATATATTGGGATAGGGTGACGACAAAAAAAAAAAGTATCAAGAAAACCTTCCAGAAAAAAACTAAGATACCCTTCCAAAACCACATTTGAGGGCCCTACAACAATAGGGGCGAAAGTGACACTTTTTATTTAAGATATACAGGAGAGCCAATTAAAGACAAGACGCTCTGTAATAAGGTATCTTCGAAACAATCTACTTTACATACGATTCTCGACCATTTCTACTCGGATTTACACCTTTCTAACTTCACAGAACGACAGGTCTCAGTCTGTACCAACCGATGGTGCAAAAACTACTTTTGAAAAACCTGTCGCTTACGTCCCTATTGTTCTAGGGCCCTCATTTGTAGACGCATTTTGCATTCAATAAAATATTTCAGCGTCGGCTTTCTAAGTGGTAAATTGATTAACTTCTGTCAATTTCTTTGACTGGATTTTATTCATCTTTTTCAATATTTTACAGCTCCAATCTTTGTGTCGTTTCAATTCTATTAAACCGTTTTCTTTGAACAAAGTCGCTCGTTAATTCATGGAAACCTAAAAAAGCCACAAGAGCAATTAAATTTATGGGTACTTACGTCCAAGGTTTTAGCGACATTTTCAGCCTCTGTGTCACCTGCAAGATAAAAAAAAGAACAAAATTAACTTCAAGAAGTTCACTATGCTTTTTTTCAGGTCTTGAAAGTGCATCTGCCGTTATAAATTGCGAGTTGAAGATAAATTTTCATGCTCAGTGCATTAACGCATAAGAACATCACCTCGTTTTAAACTTGAGGTGAATAGCATGGAAAAACAAACACTTTTCAAGTCAATACCGCATCGCGCATTGCATTCAGCATAATTTTCAGCCTTTCACATAAATCGTGCCAGCGACTGGAAATATACGGTACCGCTGGGGCATTGTGTGATGAAGTTGCACTATTTTACTACATTTATGATTATTATTATATTGGTAATGTCCCGCTTTTTTCGAATCGGAGACAATCAATAGCGATCTAAGATGAGGGATTTACTCGGCTAGACAACCGGAACCGCAACGTACTACATTTATGAAGATATTTTCCAAAATTATGTAAAAGGAAATTAGGATAATTTACAAACATATACATATATAGTTCGTCGACTCTGATATATCACTTGCTGTTGAGGAAGGTTAACTTGTCTAATCGAGTATATCAGCGTAACAACTGAACCTAACTTAGACAAATCCAATAAATAATTATGTATATATACGTATGTTTATATATTGAGAGCCTTATGGTGAATAAAAAAAGAAAAAAAATCAGAATGCCTGGATGGTAACTGAGCTCGACTAATTAACATTGTAGTGAATCAGCTGTTGTAGTGATTGAATATTCAGCGTAGAGATAGCTCACAGAATATTGTCTAACCGAAAGTATAACAAAGAATAAATTAGCACACAAAAAACAAACTAATGGATTGCACTGCTATATGCTCTGTAAATTTTAATATTTCTTTAGCGACATTTGTGGTAGCATGATGGAATTCTTAATTTATTCTTGAAAACATGCACTACTCTCAACCCTACGAAGATCATTCATAGAACGTTGACGTCACTACTGCCCCATTTGAGTTTTGTTTATCCTACTGCTATCCTCAAGAGAAATGGAAGTTTTGATCATGTGTTAAAGCCGGGGTACACACTATAGTCTTTTCTCCGTCATACGCAGTGCAATGCGTCCGAATGTTGAGATGAATCCAAGTGAAGCAAAACGGACACAGCTTTTTGAGTACTAGCTAGTTCACTTCCAATATAAATAAGATTTTCAAAATAACACCAGTGACATTTGCTAGAGACCAGCTAAAATGACGGCTAACATTATATAAAACATTTGGTAGACCTGCAGTTGTGTTGAGTGATCTGTGACACTTCCATTACTGTATTTTTGAATTCAGTCGTCGGACACGCGCGTATATTTCAGGTGCATTTGTAAGTTTAATATTCTTGTTTCCTGTGGCGCTTTCCATAGGCACTTGAGCACGGCGACAGCTTGCTTTAACAATTTCAAGGATGCGATGGCAGAAATTGAAGCATTTTCATTATCCTGATCCTGTGGCGAGTTAGGTGTTTGGTATATCCTGATCCTGTGGCGAGTTAGGCGTCTGGTAGATCTGCTATGTACCAGGTGCTTCGAGTTTGGTAAATCCTGGTCAGTGGTGTAAGATTTGGAGTCCAAAAATTCTTGGTGGTGCAGCAAATTTAGAGTCCGATGGAATTCTGGTTAGTATCACCCAATAAGTTTGGAGTTCAATAAATTTAGGTTTTTGCAACATTGAGGTCCTACTAATTACATTTGGTCCTGTAAGATCACAGTCCGGTGAATTACATAATTTCATGAAAAAATAGTTTGCAATATAATGGAAATTTTCCATACAACAGAGAGAAGTGTCACATATACATAGTGTGCATCACAGACGCAGAATGAAAATCTTGTTGAAGCCAATATTCTTCTCTTGACCTTCAATCGGTGAAAATCACAGCCAACCTGAAACGTACTGAAACAGGTTAGTTTTCACGTATGGTACAATGTCATAATTTTTGAATGGAATGTACTGCAGTAGATAAAGCAATAATGAGAATAAAAGAAAGAAAGTTTATGCTGCGACTGTCAGTATCGTGAAGCCTTTAATGGAAAAAATAAACAATATTCATTTATCGTAAGCGTGCGTTACAATGAAAAAGAGTAATAGTTTGCATTTTATACTGGAAAATGTTACATATGTAGCAAGCAGTACACGGACTCACATCAACATTACGAATACACAGCGATGTGCACTCTGTTGTGCACTTGAAAATTCACTAAATAAAGAAAATAGAAAGTTTCAGAAGAAGGAATTAGCTATTTTCATAACTAAATTTTTGGCCTCCAGATACTGCTTCAATTTTTGACACCTGCAGTGGTCAAAAAATTCCGAAGAGGAAAATGCTTACTTACCTTTGCAATCAAAACGCACGGGGCAGCACCTGGTCTTTTCCCAAATGGGTTTGCAACCTTTCGGAGTTTTGGGACAAGGTTGCGACTGGCATTTAATTGAACCCCCGAAACAGAAGCAGCTACGGCAACGGCCACTCATTGTGTCGAATTCCTCTACATTGGGATCGTCCGAGTTGGAATAAGAGCCATCGACAGCACTTTCGTCTACTTCTATTTCAATTTTCTTATAAATAGTTTGAGTTGGTGCACTTTTAGTGTGACTAAGCGAATCCTGGTGGTTTTCGATCTCATCTTTATTAAGTTTTGTCATCAGAGATGCATTAGATGCTTCATAGTCAGACGACGGTTCAGCTAAAGTTACGCTATTGTTGCTGTTGATGTCGATATTTTCGGTTTCAGTGGCGACAGCAGTGTCATATAGCGCCGGCTTCGTGGATGGAACGTGGACTTTAGTTTGAGAAATTTTGGAAGCGTGAGGAGCAGAAATTTCAGAAACTGAGATAGGGGATCCTTCCAAACGTGTTGGAATAGGTAAATTTTGAGACTTGAACAGAGATCTTCGGCGACGAGCTTTGGCGGTCATTCTTGTTTGGCTTTCAGAAGAAGTGGCTGGAGGTATTGTCTCACGGTGAAATGCAGCATGATCATCTTTTTCAAAATTAGGCACTTCCGAGCCTTCTTTGTATTCAACGCCGTTGACGAAGCACGAGCTCACTGAAAGTAAATGAAATCAGAAAATGCAATTAAATAAATGTGAAAGTATCAGGCAAAGTCAGGCATATAATTTCAGTTAAATTTTTTTATGTCGGATGTTACGGGCGGAATCTCACCAAAATAAAAAAAATAGTTCAATATGCCACTGTGGGTATGATGATGATGGCATACAGTTAATTAGAAAATAATTGACCGTCATAGAATACAAAATACTAGCAGTTGACGGTCTACTTCTAGCACACGAGTCTCAAGGCCAATCTAGAACATAGTTAAATCTTCGACTCATAAAAAACAGCTTACAGAGAAGTGAATTAGTGAGTTTCTTCGACTTGAAAAATGAGAATTATATTATCTACTTTACATGCAATATATACGATAAGCAATTTATGAAAACGGCTGAGTTAGATAGCACATTTCGCCTCAAATATGCTTAAAAACAGATTCATGTCAAGCTATTTCAGATTCTATAAAATTCGTAGCCTAAATGGAAAAATATTGTCAGTCCCATAAGAAAGACGGAACAACTCCTTTGTCATGTTAACATAAATTATGATTTATTAGTAATTAGTTTCTGAAATAGAACACACTGAAACTCCTATTGTACCATACATACGAAGATATATGTATATATTTGGCAAGAGCAGCTGACTAACTCAAGAAGCCAGCGAACACGACAACATTGCACACAGAAAGGCAATAAGGTTGCACCAAATCTAATTCGAAACTGAGGTCATGTTGTACGTCAGTCGATCAGTGACGCAATTCACCTGATATGTCAGAGATCCTAACAGTCGAAACGTGACGACAACTGCTGCCAAAAAAGTCCCAGCCTTTCTGGCTGGTCGGCGAAAACCTCAACGAAGCGTCCATCAACAAAAATTGAAAGTCAGTATCGGTGTGTGATTGTGTGGTATTGCAAAGGAATGCAGTGGAATGGATCCAGAGAAATGGAGGAGCCTTGATTCCCTGCGTTCGGAAAGTAAAAACGTTTCATTTTTGGAGAATAAGAGAAACGGACTCGGTTGTAAATATGGACAAAGATATTGCAGTGACTTGGAAAAATGTGCATCAATGACACAGACGTGGCTGTTGGTAGCAAGCGAGCCCGGTTTGTTGATATGACCTGCAAAAAGTGAGTACAGATACTACATTACTGGGACTTGAAAGCACTTTATAAAAATGAATGGGGTAATTGAGTGCTAAAAGTGAAAAAGATTGGCCAGATTACTTTAAATTGTTGTTTTAATATAATACAAGAGCAGTTTTTATCGTAAAAACAAAACGAAAGAAAATAAAGATAGAAAGAAGGAAGAGAGCAAGAAGAAGAAAGAAAAAAACACTTCGTTGATGCTCCGCTGCATAGCGTACCTATTAACTAAATGTGTAAATGAAATCTATGAGTTGATGCGTACATAATTGAAAGAGTTGATAGATGATGAGTGGAATGTCTAACGGAACTTCAATAAACACGAAAGAGAAAACATCAGTAATTCTCACTTATACCAAATAAGCAAATGAAATAAAAAATAAGCAGATGCGTGTACGTAGTAAGAATCTGAAGATAGACTGATACGCATTGGACCGCCTAAAGCCGGGTTCACAACACTAATCTTTTGACGCCGTCACAGTTCGTCACAGTCCGAATGTTCTCCGCTTCTTCGTGAACAAAACAACCAAGTGTGTATAGCTGCTTGAATCATTAAACTTACTGAATTTCAAGAGACATTCACAACTTCACTCGTTACACTTGCTAAATACCTGCTGACATGAAGCCTGCTAACACTTTAACAATTTTTTTTCTGTCTAAACTTGTTAGTGTTTACAAAAGGACGCAGAAAACGTTCCAACAATTTGTACTAAGTACGAAGAACAAAACACTTGAGTGTGAACCCGCCTTTAAGTCACTTGGGTACGTAAAATGTGAACACCGAAGAGGAATGTCCAGCGAAGCCAGAGGTCATGCATCGTCTAACCACGTGAGCTACGATAAGGACAATCGTACTTTCATGGGGCGTTTATCGGTTAGAAAGACACGTTTAGGCGTGGCTGCCCAAGGTATGCCTTCCACGGCGTATCTTTTAGGCAACCTTGGGAGCAACGTCCTCACGGACCAAGACCGTGGATGCTGCAGCCTTATACGTCACACTTTACATTTCTTTCGCTGCTTAAGTGAAACTTCTCAAGATATAGTCATAAACTAGTGCATCATTGATATTTCGCTCGCTTGACCTACGTACAGTGTTCATGTTATGAATACTGTTAACCTGTTATTCACTACGAGATTTCAGTGAATACAGCAATGCAGTTGTCATAGACACTATTGAGCTTTTTTCCAATATGAGGCATAAGTGAACAGGGCTCGAGCTATGGATACTTTTTAGGATATAATTCACTGCATGGAGCAACTGCGTAAATTGAAGTAATGAACTATGTCTCTGTGATTCCTTTCACAGCGTAGCTGATGCAAGACAAAGATCGAAGAACAAATTTAATAAAATACACATGAAACATATCAAAGAACATGCGCATATTTGTTTGTCGGCATCGGGATAGTGAAAGTAGCAGCTCGTCTATTCTAAATATTAAACTTGAGGTAGCTCAAAGATATTGTTCAACTGTTTTATTCGAACAATAAATATTACACGACAGAATAAACTTTAAAGTCATTAGTATTTTAACAATTTTAACAAATGCAATTAATTTTTTCAGTGCACAAAGTTTTTTTTTACTTAAAATCTAGATTAACGGAATATTAGTGGTTTACGAGAGTCCAAAGAAAGATATATACAAAATAAGATAAACTCACTCATGGTGTTGCTGGGCCAGGAAATATAAATTTGAAGATGAATTACCGCATAGCAATTACATATGCTCGATCCGTACATTAATGGGACTAGTCCTTACCTGCGATCCAAATTTACAATTTCAAAAAACAATCGTGACAGCTGCAATCACGATCGCAAGGCAAGGTAATGACCACAGTTATCGACTCATATTTGGGTGGAGGAATTATCACCGTATAGTGATTTCCCTTAGCTAACCTAACTGCGTCCTTGCCCAGTCAAAGGTTAGCTCTACATGCATGTAGTGAAAGGACTGGTGGATATCTTCAGGCTGTAGAGCAAGCGTACGCATGTCACCGTAGTGCATTTCATGGCAGTGACAGTGAGCTGTTGTGTGCGAGTGTGAAGTGAATCTAAAGGGTTCTCCATGCCAAATGTTGCCATACACTGGGTGCGAAATCGCTTTACGGTGACACACACACACAGACTACCAAACACGCACTCGCGGCAGGGTACCACTGTGCTGAATGAAACAAGGAGATGAGTTGGGCAACTGCTGGGTGGTACAGATTAGCGGAAAGACAAAATTTGACGGGTGTGCGAGGCATATCAATGCATACTGTTATTCATATTATTAAAACTGCACGTCCAAGCGTCATGAGACGGGTAATTAAACCCAAATGATTCTATTAAGGAAACCCAGGCCGCTGAAACGCTGCTAAGAAAAATCAATTAAGATATTCATTCACGCCTGAAGACCTGCTCGGCTGAACACGGACCCGGCAATTGATTTCACGCCAAGATATTGGTCAAAAATCTTCAGAGATGAGGACAAAGATCCACAGCAACACGAAAGATAAAGGTGATGGAGGACTAGTGTGCATCGGAAAAAAAAAACCGGCCTGAATTTGATCTTGTGAACGCTGCGATTTTTAATTCACTCATAACGGTGGAGTTCCATTACCACTTAGCTTGCAAGATGACTTCTCAAAGATGAAATACAAAAGAACTTTTTACTAATGCCGGAAACACGTAGTGCTGCTTGTCTCGACCACACCTAAAGCACGGCGGTATTTATTTTTTCTGATTATTTTTGTGCCGTTTTCATGGAACTTGTCAGAGCAATGAGAGAACTTTTCTTACGAGCGGGACAGATTAGAGATAGTGATGCAAATTCCTTGCTGTGAGTTTTGATTCTCCTCAGCACTAGTCACAATACATATAATATACGGGAGATAAAGGTTAAAGTTGAAGCAGCTTGTAATTAAATCTTATCCTTCTGTTAACCAGGTTATGTTACCTCACTATATTCAAAGTCATTTTCCCTGTAGGAAGATAGTACAACAAAGAGTGAGTGTAGGAACATAAAACTGACTGGTTAACATTAAGTGGTTATATAGGTCTAGATGACCTAAGCTTTCACTTCATCGTCTATCCCATGTGTTCCCTACTAGGTGGTGCTCTGCTCTGCCCTAGCCTAGTATGGGACACGTTGAAGGTCCAAATACCACTCAGCACTGCCCACTACAGAAGTGACATGTAGCGAACAGCCAGCAAATTAATGGTACCCTGCATGGGAATATCTGTACAACTTATAATTGGTATCAATACCATGTACTTCAGCCTGTAAGAGAATGATGTTCTCCAGACAAAGCGATCTGTTTGGTCACCTTTGCAGAGGAAGCGGAGGCTTAGACTTTTCAGTATTCAATTCAAATCGAGAAAAAAAAAATTGCCGGTAGGCGGGAGTGGCGTCAGTTCCAACGAACAATTTAACTTTTTAATTTCACTCCTGCGATTTATTTAATTATTAAGCTTTAAATCATTGTAGTGCATGTATCTTATCACTTTTTTCAGTCGCTGAGAACAGCCGCTGAGCCGCAGCGTTTAGTATTTATTTTGAGTAAAGGATGTGGACATGTCACTTAGATCAGTTTCATTCGTCCTAATATTTATCTGCATCGGTCAACGAGACAAATTCACATAGGTAGTGACGTTACCAGAGAAGGCCAGCCGTAACGTCTTCGGTTAACCCTATTCGTGCCAGTCTGTGCTACCTCACAACGAATGCTTTTTTTTCGAATGAAAAAAAAACCCTAGTAGCCAAATAACAGCCCGGTATGAATAGGGTTACTTTCGGCCAGCGAACAGGCCAGGCAAATTTGAGTTAATCTAAGCGCAAGAGGCCTGACATGTTCAGAATTTTAGAGAGGTGTGCTGGCTTCTCACCCGCAGAATGGAGTTTAAGCCGCTAACTTTTTATCGGTTAATTTTTAGATTTTCGAAAACTCAATCTTGCTTCGTAACATGGAGTCTTCAGTCGCCTCAAGTGTAATCGACTCGCTTCTAACACATGAAGCACAATTCAAAATTGCGAATTCAAGGCTTGTGCCCAAAGTTTCAGACAAAGCAGGCTATGCGTGATTAACTGAAACTTACAATTATTACAGTATGCTTCAGCGGCCTACCCACATCGGCATATTTAGGCTAGGGATTTCTCCCTGAATCTGCAATCATGCCGTTCCTTCTTGGTCACACTTCAATTGCATTTTTACGATGAAGTTTGCTCAGAAATGTCGCCCAATAAACCAGGTCACGTCACTCAGGTATGGCAGCCTCACCTTTTTATTATGTAGCTGTATTGCAAACCGCCATATATCAGTTCCAGTAACGTGGGCGAGGTCTCCCTCCTGGCGCACGCAACTCCGATCTACGTAACAGAGCGCGTCCTACGTCGCTTGCTATTTCAACTTGACATTCTCTCCCCAAAAGGATATGACCTTTGCTGGCGACGGTATTGTATCCTTTACGTGACAGAAGGGACGACGGTGCAACTCAAACAAACATCGCTGTGCTAAAAAATGTACAAGAATTGCCTGATTTTTTCGAGAATGGAATCTTTTTTCTGCACTACATAACATTGTTCTTCTCGGTGAAGAAGTGGAACAAGCTATACTTCAAATGGGCCTTATAGAATAAGTACGGTTAAATGGAGCGTCATTTCTATCAGTGTAATAATCCAAACTACAGGATAGAACTATATACTTCAACGTCATACAATCAATTTGTTACTAGCAGAAACTTTTTTGTATACAGAGATTCAGAGATTCCCGCGACCCAAAGAGAGGATAGAAGGAAGAACAGGTTGTATGCTAACTAATAAAAGGACCTCTTACATGGCAACATCAAACGGATAAAAGATGGAAGAAAAGTAGATCAGATTATAATTACTAATGATAAATAAAAACGATAAAGGCAAGGTGGGCATTAAAGAAATACGTCAATCTTACATCCGAATATGCAAGAGATGCTGGCTACGCATCAACAGATGACCCACCATGCACGCGATGTCTTAAGAGATACAACTCCCTCTGACATTACAACAAGATTGCATCACGCTACGCATTACCTCCCTTACCGTAGCATCGCTCAATGTAACTGTCAATTCATAACCACCGGTTAAGGGCGATAATTACATCGTTGAACCTTTCACTGGAGGGAGCAAGGTTTCGTTTCGAGTGGCATTCGGTTAGGAAGGCGTGACCGAAGTTAGGAAGCCGTAACGGAATATCTCCCCATAAGCACGCAACTTGAGGGTACCCGCCCAATCTTTGGGGTAAAGATGGACGGTCTGCAAACACACACATCGCGCTTGATACACGGACGTGAAGAAAACTATTCTTTTTCTCGTGTGGATGCTGTACTCGTGTGATAGCGCATATAACATTGTAAGGGCTAGGCAGATGGATCCTTGCCATGTGGATGCGGAAGTTCATATATTAGAGCGAAGAAACATGGCGTGAAACATGGAAAATGAAGTAATTAGCTCCTTATGTAGATGCTGTGCTTTTGTAAGGTCTACACCACTGGATCCCAACCTGAGGTGCATGGTACCCCTAGGGGTGCGAGAGGACCGTTACAGGGGTGCGAAATACGGTTTTGTTTCTCACTTATTCACAACTTAACTTAAATTTGTGGCACAAAAGTTAGTATAAACTTCATTCGCTATCATCATATGGGTACCTAATTTTGTATGGGGTGCGAGAATATGTAAAAAGTTTCTCCAGGGGTGCCCGGCATAGCAAAGTTTAGGAATCACTGGTCTTCACAGATGTGCAAGGAATACTTCTTTTTTCTTTACATTTATGTGACCCTTACAATGTTCTACTCGTTCTAATATGAACACATGATCTACATACGTCAATAATAATTTCCTTTTAATTCTTTACGTTACATAGTCCTTAATTATTATGTTGTATCCGCTCTAATATGTGGAGATCAGCATGCCCTTGAGAGCAAGAAAGACGAAGATACCGTCAGAAGGAAATACCGAAAAATATTCATTTTCTCATGCGAGTACTGTGTTCAACATGCTGCAGCAGATAGAAAACAAGCTAAATCTTTTAAATTAGCCGTTGTAATTAAACAAACTCAGGGCTTATGCTTCTTAAGTAGCTGAAGTTCACTTATTTTCAGTCACTTAAGTAAAGAAGCTCATTAGCGGACATGTTGCGTGAATCAGTAGCGGAAGTGGAAGTCGGCGCTCCAAGAGCGCGGACCTCCACCAAGTGCTGCAATGCTAAGTAAAAGACAGAATGGTATACAGAAAAGAAGAATAAAACAGACAGGCATATTATCACCTAAATTAGTACATAGAGCAATCAGATAATTTTCGCAAAGTTGCGTTCAGTAGAATTTTCAAAACAGAAGACATTAAAAATCAATTGTTTGGGTGCCGGGAGCACTCTCAGTTTGGAGATGACCAGGGGTACAGCATGTTTGTATCCTCTCGACGTTAGTAAAATACTTCCTCGGCTAACATGACATAAGTTCGTGAAGTCACTATCAAGTTTGAAGTAATTTCTTTCTAAGAACTTTCTTAGCCTACTCCGTCAGTTGAACGTGAAATCGTGTATATATGTTCACCATTTTTAGGTTATGCAGGTGAGTTTGACTGCACATTTTTCCTGGTCATGTATTTTACGAGCAACGATAATTAAAACTTCACATTTTTTTATGCACAGTACTTCTTTCGCGTGCACCAAAGACGTAAATAACACGGTGGGTGCAGCTTATGCGTTTTTATACCTCCTATAGACTGGGATAATCTGTGGGTGTCAACTACTTCCAAGTTCCAATA
>LQNS02278163.1:15297234-15352375 GCA_001587735.2 Parhyale hawaiensis
AAAACTTCACATTTTTTTATGCACAGTACTTCTTTCGCGTGCACCAAAGACGTAAATAACACGGTGGGTGCAGCTTATGCGTTTTTATACCTCCTATAGACTGGGATAATCTGTGGGTGTCAACTACTTCCAAGTTCCAATATAGACGGCAGGATGATTATTATTGAACTTATCCATCTCAGTGAAAGCTTACACAAGAGTGCAAGCTTTCGAATTCCGTAGAAGATCTTAGAGGTTTTGAGCACGCGAGGATGCATGCTGTTTTATCGCTCACGAAATGGGCTGAGGAATGTGCCATGGGCGTAAAGTCACAGTGGAGTTTCAAAACTATGTACTTTAACCCATTTATTTCCAACCTCCCATTCTCGCGACGCATTATTATGTTGGATAAGTTTGGTTAGGAGATAATTTTTAAGAATTTTTTCCGATTTCAGCAGCAACTTTACAATTTGTTTTAGGTATGGGATTAAATTTTATGAGAGTGCGCATTTTTACAGCGAGCTCTCTGCTTATCTTAAACATATGGTAAGAATATCCACAAATTTAAGATTCGTTCTACGCCATATGGCGCTATTTAATTAATATAACTGGGCAATTGTCAATATTCCAACAAAAACTGTAGCCAAAAGTTTACTTCTAATAATGCTTTTTTCTAATAAGAAATAGAAACAGACTAATTATTATCATACAGGTTAATTTAAACCTTATTAACCACTGTAAATCTATTGTTGTTGTTAATGTATTGAACAGTGTAAGCCTTCATCTACATAGCAAAGTTAATCTAACAGAGGAAGAAATAAGGGATATATAGTTTGTCGATAGAACTTGGAACCCATGCACAAGGGCGTTCCCATAAAAAATCATCGTGCATGGGAACAGTAAGTCGGGAACTATGAAGAAGAACAGAATACAGTATCGTCAGTGGGATTAGGCAAGCAAAAAAAGCAAATCGGGTACAAAGGAAAGGCGTACTAAAGGCCTAGGTAAAGTACCCTATGGGGCCTCCTGGGTTTGCTGCTCCCCATAACACAGTATGGGCGAATCTAACTAACCTAACCCTTTAGCCAATCTTGTGGTGTTCGCGGTGAGCACTCAAGACATCTTAATCTCTTACGATCGAAATTAGTTCAACGTCAGACATAGATTTTCTAAGCTAGTTCCAATTTTACAAGAAAAAAAAAAAAAGAATCAACTTCTCAACTTAATTTTGCAAGTTACTTCAAAGTAAGATTTGAACTGCATGAGTCAGATTTGAATTCTACTAATCACATATGAACTTTACCACAAATCAGATTTGGTTCCCAAATCAGATTTGAACTTCACAAGTCAGATTTAGATGCACAAGCCAGATTTGTAATTCACAAGATAGTTTGTATTCCACGATTCATATTTGCAACAACTCCAGTCGCCGAAATCCATCTCAAAAGTGAGGTGTAGTTGCCTGATGGCATAATCAAATATGATGCTGTTCAGCTAGTGCGTAGTAAACACTAACACAACTTAATTGCTCGTTGCTTCGCTACTCTTCATAGCACAATACTGCTGCTCAAAGTCTAGTTACTGCAGCATATTCAGGGCAAAATGGAGAACGGGTAAGGTGCTTAGTGCAATCTATACTATAACTAGTGTCCCAAGCCGTCATTGTAAATGACGGCATATTGGGTTATTAAATGACTGGTGCACGTGTGCGATAAATGACGGCAGTAAGTTAGCCCTTCAGGAAAACCCCCGCTGGCTTCCTCATTTTTCCNTTTTATGCACAGTACTTCTTTCGCGTGCACCAAAGACGTAAATAACACGGTGGGTGCAGCTTATGCGTTTTTATACCTCCTATAGACTGGGATAATCTGTGGGTGTCAACTACTTCCAAGTTCCAATATAGACACCCGGATGATTATTATTGAACTTATCTATCTCAGTGAAAGCTTACACAAGAGTGCGAGCTTTCGAATTCCGTAGAAGATCTTAGAGGTTTTGAGCACGCGAGGATGCATGCTGTTTTATCGCTCACGAAATGTTCTGAGGAATGTGCCATGGGCGTAAAGTCACGGTGGAGTTTCAAAACTACTTAACCCAGTTATTTCCAACGTCCCATTCTCGCGACGCATTATTATGTTGGACAAGTTTGGTTAGAAGATAATTTTTAAGAATTTTTTCCGATTTCAGCAGCAACTTTACAATTTGTTTGAGCTTTGGGATTTAATTAATATATATAACTGGGCAATTGTCAATATTCCCACAAAAACTAGCCAAAAGTTTACTTTTAATAATGCTTTTTTTTAATGAAAAATAGAAACAAACTAATTATTACCACACAGGTTAGTTTAAGCCTCATTAACCACTGTAAAACTATTGTTATTGTTAATTTATTGAACAGTTTAAGCCTTCATCTACATGGCAAAGTTAATCTAACAGAGGAAGAAATAAGGGATATATAGTTTGTCGATAGAACTTGGAACCCATGCACAAGGGCGTTCCCATAAAAAAATCATCGTGCATGGGAACAGTAAGTTGTGAACTAAGAGGAAGAACAGAATACAGCATCGTCAGTAGGATTAGGCATGCAAAAAGAAGCAAATCGGATACACAGGAAAGGCGTACTAAAGGCCTAGGTAAGGTAACCTTTGGGGCCTCCTGGGGTTGCTGCTCCCCATAACACAGTATGGGCGAACCTAACTAACCTAACGCTTTAGCCCATCCTGTGGTGTTCGAGGTGAGCACTCAAGACATCTTAATCTCTTACGATCGAAATTGGTTCAAAGTCAGACATAGATTTTCCAAGGTAGTTCGAATTTTACAAGAAAAAAAAAAAAGAGTCAACTTCTCAACTTAATTTTGTAGGTTACTTCAAAGTAAGATTTGAACTGCATGAGTCAGAATTGAATATTACTAATCACATATGAACTTTACCAGTCAGATTTGATTTAGAAATCAGATTTGAACTTCACAAGTCAGATTTGAACTGCACGACTCAGATTTGAATTCTACTAATCACATATGAACTTTACCACAAATCAGATTTGGTTCCCAAATCAGATTTAAACTTCACAAGTCAGATTTAGATGCACAAGCCAGATTTGTAATTCACAAGATAGTTTGGATTTCACGATTCAGATTTGCAACAACTCCAGTCGCCGAAATCCAACTAAAAAATGAGGTGTAATTGCCTGATGGCATAATCATATGATGCTGCTCAGTGCGTAGTAAACACTAACACAGCATAGGCTATATAATCTGTATTTTACTCGTTGCTTCGCTACTCTTCATAGCACAATACTGCTGCCCAAAGTCTAGTTACTGCAGCATATTCAGGGCAAAATGGAGAACGGGTAAAATGCTTAGTGCAATAGTAGTATTAGTTTCCTAAAACACGAAAATATATTAACGCAAGATCATTCGTTGCCAATGCTCAAATAGTTTTAGATGTCTCATAGGATCTTTCCAGTTATCGTACATCTGATAATGAATATTCTTGCACAGATGCATCGATGTCCGAGGGCTTAACCCCATTTAACTCAGGCTATAATACCTTGTTACAAGGCCTCTTTTCTCCAGAAAAATAGGGAGAGAAATTGTGTATTACATAGGGTCCACCAAAACTCCTAAAGTAAGCTATGGTTAATATATTAATGCTCATTGAAATAAATATACAACAACATAATCAGCTAGATGTTTATAAGCATTTTTAAAGGAATCCCATCAAGAGAAAAATTATTTTGTACCTATAAGCGACCGCTCACCTCTTTCACTTGCAGACATTACGGCATCGTCGAAAGAAAGTCCGGAATCACTGGACGATGCGGGTTCGGCAAGTGCTAGGATCTTCTCTCCAGTTTCAACAACATCAGCTGCAGAAACTTCTTTCTTCTTAGATTCAGCGCCTTCGGTTTGCATATTTTCATATGTAGATGTGCTGGAATTTTCTGAACTTTCGGGTATTTTCTTAGTCGGGATTGACGCTCTGTCAGAAATTTCTGGAGTTGTGGAAACTGGGGACGTTTCATCACCGATGTGGAGCATCCTACCGCTGTATGTCTTACGCGGTGGTGTCTTCGCGTCATCTGTTAGATGAACAAGAGAAAATATAATGAAGTTTTAAGAAATGTACTCACGTAATTTTAAGCTAACACTTTCAGTCGGGAACGGAGACACCTTGGAACTGGAGTAGCCTATGTACATTATGTAGCATCAGTGAGTAAATTTATGAACCCAGTCGGAGTCCTGATGCGGCAGCGAATCTTTATATAAGCAAATAAACTCACCCAGCCTGCAAACAGTGAAAAGTAGGGGAAGGAAAATGTCAAACACCTTAGGTGAGGACAATGGGTAAAGTTTCTTACAAAAGTTTTTCACAGGTAAAATCACTTATTTAACTGTAAAGATCTAGCCTACCTTGCTAAAAGCGGGAGCCTTAAAGCAGAAGCAGAAGATGAAAAGTGAGACAGACCCAAAGAATTTCTTCCAACCAAGGAATTTCTAACAGATAAAGTCAGTAGTAATTTCGATTCAAAGATTGTATCCATGCATAAACTGAAAAACAAAGTAGAAGTTGAAGATGAAAGTGAGGAAGATAGAAAAAGAAAGTTTTTTACGACCCCGGCAGTTTTCACGGGCACAATCTTGACACAAGCACGGCAGTTCTATGATCTTGACGACCTTCTTGCAAAACGTCGCTCTGCCTACAAACACAGTCGGCCTTGGCCCTCTGGTGGTGAGGCGGGGAGATCACAACGGCGTGATTACTCACGTGCGTTGAAAAGCGCAAGACTGTTGCTTAAATTTTCACTAATGCTGTGAATGACTTGTCTCCGTGACTTAAATACGGTAATTATGCAATGTATTTGGATCTTCATAGTAACTAGCTGCTTGATAGGGCACGGTAACGATAGATACGCCTGTTACCTCAAGTGCTAATTTTAATGTGCTATTAACCATTTCTTTCTCACAAATTAACCCTATCCGCACTAGGCTGTGTTGTCTCGCTACCAAAGCTATTTTTCCCGTAGAGATGCAATAGAACAAAGAACCCTTGTAGAAAATAACAAAGAGGTATAGGGTTAATCTGCCTTTCCTGCAGGAATAACTCTATTTAAAACATTGTTTAAAAGCAAAGTCATGAGAGGGTCAGCAGTATTTCTAGTTCAATCATTATTCTAAAGATAAAAGCTAATCTGAATGTACTCACATGAGATACATACCCTTAGGTCGAGTTTAATTTCAAAGTTAGCCCTTGCCCTAAGATATCTCGGCTTATGGTGCACTTAAAAGTCGAGATTACCTCAGATTTTAGTTTATTAACATCGATTTAGTTGTACGATGGCCTAACAAAAAGAGGCTCCAGCTTGAAAAGCGTTTTTCCTACGGAGTTCATAACTTGTGAACATTTATGCACTACGTTTAAGGTTTGTGTATCCTAATGATTAAGCGTTTCTTCTCAAGACAGAAGATCCTCGACTCTAGGCGGCTATTTTCTCACAATTTTTCTAATTACGAGAAAAAATTGTCAGCTACCTGGGCCGTGGGAACCTCGAGTTCAATTCTTTCACGATCTTCAGTGCGCGCAGAAAAGAAATTCAAGGGCCTATGTTAATGAAGTAGAAACTGGGATTTTTATGACATTTATGAGGCTTAAACTACGAGAGTTCAAAGGAATTTTATCCATCAATAACGCCAATTTTATAAAGGAATTAAATGATTTATAGTATTTTTATTATTACGACCAATGACAGAATCTTTATAAACGAATTCAGTTATGTCTGTTGAATGATTTTCCTCATGGCCTTCTGATGGGATCTTTTGTAATCCATAACTCCATCAGATTACATCGCTACTTTTATAGAAAAGGTTTTTCCTGAACGATTGCATTGGGTAAAAGTAGCAAACTGACAGTCCGGTACGAATATGGCTAAGTTATTATCCAAATAACTATAAAAAATTCAATTGACTCTTAGGAGACAGTTACTCTTCGGGGTTATTTTTTTGAGATTCAATTCAGCGAAAAAAGTCGTGAAGAAACTAAATTACTGTACAACTGAATTAGTAATTACTTTCATACAGGTGCGAGAATGTTTATGTTTGAAATAAACATGATATCAGTTGGTTGAGGAGGTTAAAAGGAGGAGCAGGAGGAGGTCATAAGAATATTTTGGCTTCATTTGTAATTTTTCTTCCATACACCTACTCGTCTCTGCGCTAACAAATTACGCATAATGAGTGGCATCATCTTGCCCAATGTCGCAAAAAAATGTCAGTATTTTTCCCAACACGAACTTCGCATAAACTTAAATACAAACCTTTTAATGAGATATAAAAAATCAGTAGTCCTTCTTACACGTACTCCCTAATGACGTAAGTACAGAGCATTGTTTTGCCTAATTTGACACGAAAAACACAATAATTCTTCTGACACGAAATTCAATCCCCTGAGTTACACACGATTTAACGCTGACAGGAATTAAGCGTTAGCGCCAAGGACCAATTCAGCTGGCAAACACCTGTTATTTTGGCATTTTAAGGACGATATTTTGGACGAAATATCGCCGCAGCACAAGGTGAACTGGAACTCTGGCGTCTCTGAGCCGTCCTACGCAGCCATTCCTGCCCGTGAAACAAAAGAACTCCGCCATACTTTACAACAGGGTCAGGCGCTCACCCCAAGGAGAATCTACACAAGGTTATGTGTTCATACACGAATGAGTGACTGTGACTCCTATTGACAGACTAATTGCTATTGAGTGATTATCATCACAATAAAACGATTATTCTCAATGAAATGAGCAATACATTTTATTTGAGCGACTATTCCAAATAGAGCGGCTTCTGTGATTATAATAAAATAATGTTTTTTTTTACAGTGGGTGATTATAGGAGAGTGAAGGCATTCCCATCGCAGTGGCCAATCACGATTATGGGACTAGACATTCTTCACTTAGTTAATTTCCCAAAGAAAAATAATTCACCTCTCAATATCAATCTTTGAAACGTGATGAACTGGTCCCTGTGGTCGTTGTAGGTTAAGTAAGTGCACATTAATTTTCTTTTTATCATTTGAAACGAACAAAAAATTGAGGAAGAAAACGCAAGTTACTAAAGGCAGCTTCACGCTATAGATTTTTGCTCCACTCTCGCAGTACAAAATGGTCAAACTTATTGATGCTCCCTTGTAAACACCACTTGTCGATCAAAAAGTGCTAAAATGTACGCCTTCATGTCAGTAAGCTTTTAGCAAGCACTACGTATGATGTTATAGATATTTTTGAAAATATGGATTGAATCAGAAAGCTGTGCACTTGCCTGTTGTTTAAAAGAAACTACAATTTTGGACGTTTGGTACTGTCTACGGATAACAACAGACTACAGTGTGAACCCGGCTTCTAAGACGCAGTACTGGCATATCACTCAATAGTCAAAACTGAAAATAACGACATGAAATGTAAATGCAGGAGGAGGAAAAGAAAGACTTAAAGGAATTAATCAAAATAGGCAAACGACTGACCCCCAGTTTGAAACCTTGAAAGACTCCACACTACTGAATGATCATAGCCAGGGATGAGCCGACTATTATTATAAAAGTTAACTTAACCCTTTCTCTTATTAATTTAAATTTGCCTTTCTCGTGGAAATAGCTCTGTTTGAAATGTTGTACGGGGACCACACTATAGGAGAAAGGGACAAGCATCCCTAGCTATAGCTAAGGCATTTCAAGAGAAGAATAAAGGGAAAAATAGTATGACATATAGGCAGAGTGCTGATAGATATGTGGAACTCGTACACGAGGGTGTTCACACACAGGATCAATGTGTATAAAAAGAAGTCAGGAGAGACGAGAAAGAACAAAGTTTCATCAACAGGAGTATGAAAATGTAAGGAAGCAAAGTATGCACTAAAGACAGACGTCTCAAAGGCCTAGTTAAGACTGAGATAAAGTAAGGGAGCTCTAGGGGTGTGACTCGTAATGACATAAGATGGACGAACCTAACCATAGGGTCCATCCTATACATCGTCTGAAGGGTATACCGGGTGTTTTCTTTTTAGGCAGGCAAATTTCAACCATAGGTAGAAGAACTCAAAAATAAATCGATTTTCATGAATAATAATATGCCCAAAACTCCTTAGTTTTCGAGTTATAATGACTTATAGAAATTTAAAGCTTTTTAAGTATATTTTACTGCGGGTGCGCCAATGTTAGCACTAGTTTTGCTAGTTCAACACGTTTCTGACCCCGCCAAAGCAGCTTACATTATTTTTACAATAAAAACTGCAAATATTTCATGGGTAGGAAAAAATATCTGCAGTTTAAAGCTTAGCATTTAACGTAATCGCACTACTGTATGGCTGACACTACGTCGTCAGAGTTACATTCGTGTCGTTTTTAAAAAAAAAAAGTAAGAGTTGCTGCCACCAAATTTTGAACCTTGTGTACAATTTTCAGAGTGGCTCATGCAACAGAGAACAAGGGATCCCAACTCCTCCAAGCTGATTCTTTTCCACAGATGAAGCGTATTTTACTCGCGACGGGGTTTTTAACATTCACAATAATCATCATTGGACTCAGGCCTAATAATCCTCATGTCATTCGCCCAAATAATCATCAATATCGATACAGTGTAAACGCATGGGCAGGAATGTGGTCGGAAAACGTGCTTAACCATCAAAACTAGTGCTAACATTGGTGCGCACGTAGTATATATACTTAAAGCTTTGAATTTATTTAAGGCATTATACTGTAACTCAAAAACTAAGGAGTTTTGGGCATTTTATCATTCGTGAAAATCGATGTATTTTAAATTTTTCTACCTACCTATGGTTGAAATTTATCTGCCTAAAAAAACACCCGATAGCCGATTGTAACATTATATTATTGTGGGACTGTCATAACTACTAGTAATGTTAAGATTCTAATTTTGTTGCACTAGTACTTTTACGAGGGTCGTTCCAAAATTAATGCCTCCTATTTTTTAACTTAAAAAGTTAAAGCGCTAAGAAGATGGAAGGGGCACAATTAAAACGAGCGACCTTTTGTATTCCAGAATAGTGATAGGTCGGATGTCATTGTTTGGACATCCGTGGATGCGCATCTTTTAGCGGACTATACAGTTCTGACATCCGCGGATGCGATAGCGGATATTACGCTCTCAACGTCCGCCGATGTAGAAGCGGATATTCAAAAAGGTGCGGATATCCGCGGATTCGGATATTCTCCCCAACACTACTTTATCTATGTAGTCCCCACCACTCTCAATGCACTTTTGCGAGCAATGACCGAGAGTCCTGACAGACATCTCGTCGGTGGTCCTTTTATTCCTAAGTGAGCATTCCTGGAGCCCACCTAGCACAAACTTTACTGTATCTTGACACCACACACTTGTTTGGATGCCGCGCGTCAACGGCGAGGGTATTAGCGTCTATGGGACTCCGGAGTGACTTTGTCACACACATCTCTGTCGCCACTCTAAGATCAATGAAGCCATCTCCTATAACTGTGCTGACATCAACTGCAATGACTTCGTAAACGCTCACAAGCGCGAGTGAATGTTAATTGGTTCAATTTTTTCTGCATGGAGAATTCACTGGCGCATCTCTTCTTCTGCCGCACGCCCACGACAGTGATTGCTTTCTTAATGTGTCACACCGTCAATATCTACAATAGTTAAATGAAACTTTCAGGCCACGAGTGCATAAATTTAGTCACCATAACAATGTAAATTGTCATTCCTTGAAATCGCTTCAGGTACAATGAAAAACAAAAGGCATTACGTTTGGAACAACCCTCGTATATTTTCGACCGCTTCTTTGCCTGATGGCTAAAGCGAGTGGAAACAAATAGAAAGTACATCAGGTACACAGCTTGTCGAATTTTGGCAGAGTTAAACTATTTTGCGGTGTAAGGGGTCATTATTAAATTGACAATAAGAAGTTTCCACCTATCAAGATTGAGAGGAATAGTAAATAAGCACAGAAAAGCTTATTTAAGTAATGTCAGCTAATCGAACCAGCAGTTGCACAATATGTAGAGATAGCGAATTTACGTTGAAGAAAGCTTGTAGCGAAAAGCACAATCGAACAAGAATACCAAAAATGTTAACCATAAGAGCTGAACAAAAATAAGCATTTTTTAGTCGGAATTGCGTCGTTTTAAGCATGAAGAAAAATTGGGACTCTGTGACAAGTGACAAATGCGTTGCTGTTATTGCTACACTTCAGCGCCAAAGACGAATAGTTTTGAGCCCTCCCATGCACCAGAAAACTGGTTTCCAGCTCTTAGAAGCGAACCATCCCTTCGACGCCATCAATCAAGTATGCAAGTTTTTCAGTAGGAAATTGCATTCACATCAGTTTGAAATAATGACCCCCGTTCTCGCAGGAATAACATAGGCCTCGAGGGGGGCCTCGACAAGCACGGATTAGGAGAAAAAATGAAGTTGCATCAAGAAAAACAAAGTGAAAGTGCCGTGCCAAAAGATCGACAGTCAGATGGTGAAAGAGTATGTTTCAAAATAGGTAGCTTACTTTTTTGAGGCAATTCATAATGATCATGCAGAGGAAATCGGGGGAAATGATGGATTTACTACAGTGTAAAGAAGCTGTGGACATAAAAAATGATGTAATTTCGAATGAAAAAGCTAAAAACATACTGTGAATTAATTCGATGGATCAGTAAAAAGAATGCGTACGTAATATATTGAAATTCAAGACGTATACAAACTATGAGCATAAAATTGAGTTCAACATCACCGACAAGACAAGAACCAAACTTCTTTCAACGTTTCCCAGAGCAAAAAATAAGCCTTTTTACGTGGACGAACTTGCAGAAAACTGACATTTCTAGCGTTCAGAGGATTCAAACTTGCTTCAAGAATCCTAACAGTGCAGCAAAGAATCAGCTAGGCTACAGTCACTCAAGAGAAAAAAAAAAGGTGATATATACTTGTATTTAAGGCATAACAAAAAATTAAACTCGTTTCAATGTAACGAAAATCAGCAATACCAATGTCAGGCATGGACAAGCTGAAATTTTTGACTTAAGAAAGACAAACTTGTTCCAATAGCTGACAAAAGACAACTCTTCTGTCAGCCATGGACTAAAACTGAAATTACGACCTGAATAAAGCTGAACCTCGTCCAAAATCAATAGAAAAAGAACAATTCCACTGTCAAGCACGGACTAAGACTGAATTATGACAAACTTGTTTTGACGCAACTAAAATCGACCGCCTCATGCAGCTGTAGGTCAGGAGAACTTTCATGTTCAGGGCAGACGGCCTAAGGAGCCACCAAATAAAGAAAGGTTAAACACGCGTTGGACATTTAAAGGCGTTGCGCTTTCTGTTTTGCGGTAAAATGAAAGGGAGGAAATGGCATCATCGTTCTGCAGCTCGCCTGGAAGGAAATCTGGCAATGGAATGGGACTGATGATGAACTGCCCCCTAGTGATGGTGCTGGGAAGGTGAGTAATCATCGGGGGGCGTTGGTAGGTGCGACGGGGTGCCACTAGTGTGCAGATAAAAAAATGTGCATACGTTCTTCTAGCTATTGCTTTAGGTGCCGTAGCCATCATCAGATTGAAAATAGTTCAAAATATCTTAATTAGGGATTACGTTGGCCATATGGGCACCATTGACCGTAGCTGATTTTCCCTAAATCACCAGCTAAGCCAATTAGTCAGTAGTTCAATAGGCATGTTACTATAGTTATTATTACTCTTGTATTTCGTTGTATTTTGCTAAAATTGCCTAGAATGTAGTTTATTTATAAAGAGCCCTTTTAAAGAATCAAATACGGTCAATATTAGCTTCTCGTTCAAGATAACCGCTACAGTTATGAAATATATTAGTTAAGCCAAGGATGGTGCAAAGGGTGACGGCATGCTCGATTGGCCGCCAGAGTTAAGCCTTCGAAGCTTGACTTCAGTTCGAAATTTCGGTCAGGTGCGTCGACATCGACCGGTTACCATTGAGGTTCACACATTGATTGACCCCAATCGGATACCCTTGAAACTTCCAGAAACTCAATCTTGCTCCTTACTTTGGAATTTTTAACAGTCTCGACGTAATCGCGTTGTTGCTAAAACTTGTAGCAAATTTCAAAGTGACAAATCCAAAGCTTCTGTCTGTAGTTTCGAGCAAGTCATGCCTCGTAAGCTTAATTTCTGTGCCCAACCAAAAGTGACCTTAGTGTCAAACTCATGTATAATCCTCCCTTGGCCAGCCATTGCAAAATATTTCGCGAAATGATGCAAAAAAATAGATAGCTAAACAATTAAATAACTAAAGAAATAAAAGAAAATATCTCATAATTTACGGAAACCTTCCATGAAAGATCACCACAGAGAGAGAACAGCAAGTCAACGAAAAGAAATGCAAGCACTGTGGTGGGCGTAGAAGTTTCTTACCTTTTAGTGCCCACTGGGACTGATGGGCAAATTTCCAAGTAGCGCTATTTATATGAAAATTACTTAAGGGCACGCTCGAATGGGCACCGAAACTGGGCCTTCGAGGCTTGACTTATCCGATATTCAACATTATTTGAGTCAATGCATTGGCTTTAGAGCTCCGAACCGTGCAGCAAGTGTTAACATCAACAACCGGATTGCATTGAGCCGGCTGAGAACTCCATATTAAAGAGCAAGGCTGAGCTTCTATTGAAGTCTCAAAAGTCAGCGCTCGAAGCTCAATTCAACAGGTCGAAGCCAGGGCACTTGCTTGAATTTTCGGACAAATTAAACCTTGATGACTTAACTTTGGCGTCCAATCGAAGATACCCTGACCATTTATCTAATAAAATACATGTATATTCTTAGGAATGACACTGTTTGAAACTGACCCCCTTCTTAAATAGAACTTTCTGCCTCTCCGGAATTGAATTATAGTTCTAGCTTCTGTGGCAGTCCAGAATTCTATTACAGTGGCATCAAATAGTGCGGTAAGGCTTTACTAAGGGACTCTAATGGGCTAATGACAAAAGAATGTATACTTACGACAGTCGTAGTGCGATGGGCAGCATGTGAAGGCCCTGTAGCGCGGCTTGCAGCCCTCCATGGGCAACAAACACTTGTGTGCCACGCACTTGCGGCGGCCGCGGATGCAGAAGCAGTAGGTGCAGCCGTCCGATCCCGGGACCGCTGACCCCTCCGCGAATTCTAGCCCGAGGATTGAGCAGTCTTCCGAAAAAGTAAAATGTTAGTAAATGGAGCGATGCAATTGAAATTAGAATTTCATTTTCAGGAAGCAGTCGACAAAATTGAAGCTTGATTTCAAATGAAAAGTAGAGTTTCATTTTCAGGCGGTAGTCCCCAAAACGAAAACTTTTATTGAAACGGAGCGATGCCATAAAAAGGCGTGTTTCTTTATTTTTTTTTAATCTACGGAATGTAAAACTTTTTACATAACAGCTTTTTGACTACCTATGATATTTTTGGAGGAAAATGTTAAAATTGATAAATAATAGTTGCGTATAATTTTTTTTACCTAGTTTTGCCCCAACATTGTTCAATAAACTATAGTCAAACCAGTGTAAGCAGTCCTTTAGGGCCGGGGCGAAATTGACCGCAGCAGTGCCAAATCTAATGTATTGAATAATGCACTTTGAGTATTCGAATATAAATATAATTTTGTCGATTAACACAAGTTATACCGCGCGCTTAAGTGAGATTTGGCCAAGTTACTTTGCGTTCTTAGCCACACCCATCGGACACTTTCGCTGGTTTGACTATAGAGACAATACCTTAGATGCTTTACCTACCGTTATCGCTAAATTTTTACCACGTTAAGCCCAATATCGTTAAAGAAAATACATAAAGTCAGCATTTTCGCTGTTTTTTTTTTTTTTTGTTCGGCAGAGATAACAGGGACTCTCATTAGGAATAACATTTTCCCCAATATGTTGCTACCCATAAAGTACATATTTATCGAGAGAAACCTTTCCTGTAAAACATTGGCCCCACATCTCGCACACTAGATGAAAATAACATTTTCTCCCGCACTGACTTCATATTGAGATTTAAACTTATATACAACAGTCATTGGTGTCGAAGTTTTTTGCTGTATTGCTGTACGTAACGCAAAAGCTGGTGAAACAAATATTTTCCTAGTATTTGTTCTCGTATTTAACCTCTCATATTGATTTTATTTCATGACGAACAGCCGCTTGGGTCGAATTTTTGCCCCATATGACGCAAAACTGGAAACTCACATTTTTTCTCGCACTGATTTTATATTGAGATTTAAACGCATAAAGAACAGTCATTAGTCTCGAATTTTTGCTTCACATATCGCAAAAACCTGGTAAAACAGTTTTTATTCTAGTATTGTTTTCTCGTACTTTATTTCACATTTTGATTTAACGTCATGAAGAACAGCCAATTGTGTCGAATTTTTGCCCCACATCACATCAAATTATAATAACTCCGGAAGAAGGGCGGCCACAGTTGCCCCAGAAGTCGAGGGCTCCTGTCGTTACGGGCGTGAACTTTGGCCTACCCGACAGGGCGGTCGCGGAAGCCGTAGCACCGCAGCTGCAGGTGTGGGAGTCGAGACGTGCCGTTTTTCGTGCTTTTAAGTGGCGACGTGCGGGAGGGCATAAGGCTAGCGGGAATGCCCTACTCTTTTATTCTGAATAATATTAATGCGCCCGAAAAGGGTAAATGAGTGCTGCGAGAATATCTTACTCTATTGTTTGTAATAATGCGAATGGGTGAATAAGATGCAAGGGAACGTCCTGTTCTTTTATTTCATTGCTAAGGTGATTGAAAAGGGTGCAAAAGAGCAGCAGGAATGTGCTGCTCTTTTAGTTTCTAAGGTATTAAATATGATAGAAAACTGAATGAGAGCTCCGGGATTGTTCAGGTGTTATTTTTCAATGCTATTAAGGCAGGGACCTTCAAAGTTTTTAATTCGTTGACTCTTTCTGAGAATAGTCTCTTCTTCATCGACCCCCAGCTAAGTTGAATCAAAACATGAAATAATTTTTGGTATTCTCGATATGTAGTTATTGAGACTGACATAAATTGTCGATGGCCAATTAGGATGACATCACGAGTAGAGATTGAAAATGAGTCAGATTCACATTTCACATTAAAACCTAAAAATTTTACAAGCGGGCACTCGTTGATAGATGGCATCAGGTTATAGAGAGCGAAAGACGTTATTGTTTTGAATAAAATTTTTCAAAAGCAAGCAGTTTATCCTTTTCAGTATAAACTTTTAAAGGGCAGCTGGAATATTTTAAATTTTTATTCATGGATGCTAATGATTTAGCTCGTCAATAATGACTAAGTTGTGATTCTGGAGTAAGATACCGAGTGGACGATGGCAGTGGTAATAACCTACCGCTTCATTTAACAAACAAAAACTTTTATGAGCGTCAAGTTTAAAAACGCCCTGGGAGTGCGCAGCTATATCAGGCGGCTAGCCACATCTATATATGACAAAATAATTACGCCTCTTCTGGCGCTCACATTCCGTTGTGCAGAAAAGATCAGCCTCCCACAAGGTTATTTGTTTTGGTAGAGGCTGAGGGTGTGGTTCTACCTGATGGTGTTCGGTCGGTCAGTGCAAGTCTCTACATGACATCAAAATGCGCAACTGATGCAGTTCGTACTGTCGTTTCCGGTACATGACCTAATATGTACCTAAAAAAAGACGCGTACCTTCGCTGGTAAGCGTCTGAGGCGCTATATAGTCATAATATCATACGTAATGTTGCTAGAAAAGTAGATTATGATTGTGGGTTGTGGTTATGATTACGATGATTGCGACTCATGCAGTTGGTTAAATGTATACATTTTAGTCTTATGTCAGGTTTGTAGGAGGTAATTGCGTGAAAATTGGCCATGAAGATCCACCAACTGAGGGCCATGGAACAGTACAAATATAAATTTTTAGTTGCCTTTGCTCCACCGTGAATTTTATGAGCTCGTCAGAGGACTTCCGCCGCATGCCTGAGGTTCAGAGACACGGTAAATTATCCTTAATTTCCAGACATTATCGGAGTATAAAGAATGCGTGTAATAATTTGAAACATCAAAAACAAAAACTTGTTTTACATTCTGAGTTGAAATTAGAGTCTGCAGTGAATTAAAAATACGGAACGGCCTTCTCATTTCAGAAAGACCAATTAGTCAGAGAAAGATTTGTTGGGTTCTGACTATTTTATGCCATGTTCCGTTTCCAGCTAAAACACGTTGTTATGGAAAAACCAATGTGATATTCAACTCAAACGGAGTTTGAAGGAAAAGCGACTCGACAAATTTGACATTCTCGGTAGTAAATTTGAGATTAGCTCGAAAACGCTCGTCTGTGTCTATGACGTCAGTTCGAATGAGTTTCACGTCGCTTACTTTGATTGTTCGTTGCGATAATGAAAAGAATTCCTACTTTTACACAGCTATTACCCTTATCAATCGTTTTATGTAAAAGTGGGGAAAAACGGTGGTGTAAAAAGCCGGGGATGTTCGGAGACTTTGAAAGAATGGAACAATTTAATCTTTTTAGAATGGAACATTTCCTACATCCCTCTCGCGATGCACGAAAAAGATTTAAAGGGCAATTCTCTTCCAAACACCGCTACCAATATTTACTGTTAGTTTAGACCTGAAGTTAAACAAAGAGTCGTACGAAAAACAAGTTAAGATTTAAGAACTCACCTTTCCCAGGTCGAAAGTGGCTGTTGCGCTGTACTTGGAGGCCGCCGCCAGGAGTCTTGTGGGACGATGACATCTTCGATGAACCTTGCGGGTAGCTTCCATTTGCCGATGTCGACAAGTTCCCATTAACTGAAGAGCTGTCGACCGTCACCGGAAAACTTTCGGTCGTGGTTGACGTGACACCGAATGAGGAGTCCAAATTTTTGGTGGTTGTCGACAGAAATTCGTCATTTTCGGTACCAATGGATTCCGTTAATTCGGAGCTTTGAACCTCAACTGAAGTTCTCCTTAGGATGTCTATTAACTTGTTGACGCTGTTAAACGTGTCAGGATGCGTGGTCTGATTTACAGGTAGAATGTCTCCACCCTTACGAATTTTTATCCTTTTTCTGGAATTATCAGGGGACTGATCAACGTCAAAATTGATAGACAGTTTATCCGAGGCTGTATTTCTGTTCGATGCCTCTTTATTGTTACTATCATCTCTATTTTCCGTGTTGGAGTTACTTATTACAGGAGATCCAGTGGTCAGAAAGATATTGCCAGGATTTTCATATTTGGGTGTGCCCAAGGCCGGTGTGGACATGCTGTACAAAACGTCATCCAGTTTTGGTAACTTGCTTGGCAACACTGGGTCCTTGTTTCTAACTGGATTTTCCACATTAGATACTCTGTCACTGTTTATGCGAGTACGTATTGGTCTCCGTCTACGTTTATTAAATCTATTGGATATTTTTGCGCCTTTGCGACTGAAATGTCTTTGTGAAACAGCCTCGTTCTCACTAGTAGTATTGTTACCATTGCCTTGTACCTCACTTACCTCATCTGCTTTCGTTTCATTATCTGACGACTCAATAAACTCACCATCTGTTGAAAGGAACGAGAAATAAAGCAAAGATTAGTGCAATGCAATGTAGCAGGTCGGATCTGCTTCACTCAAACAAAGTCACTTTGTCCTGGCCAGTCAGATATCAATATAGAGTTGTAGAATGAGAATACAATGCTGAGCTATACTTTTCTCGAATATATGATTAAGGCACACCATGATATTCCGAATACTGACATTAAAAATGTGAATTACGGCAAATAATCGAAACTGTAACCATATGAAAATTACATAAACAAGTCTAATTTATTTAACCCTTTAAAAAAAATTGAATCCACGCAACACCACACTACGGTGGATGACACGCGGGGGGGGGGGGCAGCAGCTTTAGATGATACCGTTTATTGAATAAATTAAGTAGAGATTTAGAAATTTATGAAACATGCATTGGACTGCAGGCTATGTACAGCTGTAAATCACATGTTAGAGAGCTATAGAATATTTTTCAAACACGCATGCTTGCAGCATTCATGTGTTAACTAATGGCATGCAGACAAATAGATGGTACATTAAGTATATAAATTCTTCCCGTCCAGGTGGTCCAGCAAGAGATGGTGTTTTCATTTTGAAGAAATAAACTTTGTTGCATTATAGATGCGGATGAAAAAAGCATGAATTTTTACCATACTTTTGCTTCTAATCAATGAATTAATTGCAAGGAAGAAGCCACAATCTTTACACTCTTTGCTGAACATTACGATGTTGACAAAACGATAATATGAATTCTACGGTCATTATAGTGCAGTATATTGCACATATTGTTTCAGTAAAGTTATAATCAGAGAAATTGTTGCTCACAGTCATTGTATGAAGTTACGATTTTTGTTGTTTGAAAAAATACCATCAAATTTTCTGGACTAAACCCAAATATAATTCTTGGCTGCCCTAGAAGAAGATTTATATTTTAAGCGTTTAGGGAGGCCCAGATTTTTATCAGAGTATATATGATAGATCAATTCATTATAAATAGCGATTGGTTCATGAATAGAAATGCAGCTCCAGTCTTGCAACACATTTGTCAAAGTGTGCTTTGGAAATCGGTGGAAAAACTGACAAAATACGCTCAAAATCCAGCTATCACATTTTTCTCTAGCCAGCTGAGTGTCTACATAAGGCTGTCAACATCAAATTCAAACTATGCCGTATTTGTTTCTCAAACCAAGTTTACGTTCATTTCCCAGTAAATACATATTGTAACTTTTGGTAATTAGCGCCTTTTGCAGTTCTTTTTTCTACTGAGGGGTTTGCACCTTGGCGGTAAATAGCTACCTACTGTCCTTTTAGCAGGTGTTGTAATTAAAAGAACGTGAATACATACATCATGAAAAGTGCGACAACAGTAAAAAATGATTATTTCTTCGATGGCATTCCCGATATTTCATCATTCAGTTCAATATATTAAGCTCACCTAAGATGACCTATTACGACGTACACAATAGGGTTAAAAAATTCTCGTACTGATAGATGCCTACATCTACGGCGCCTCGTGCCTACAGATAAAAGGTCAAGCCTGCCCTCAGGAACGCCATCTTTTAGATTCCAGGCTTGGACAGCCTTTGGAACTTAACAGGGATGCCGTATATGGCGTTTGATATACCAAAGGTAAACTAAACGGGCGCCTAGTTATATCTGGATCAACATTAACTCAAAGATACTCTTGTTTTTGTATTGTCAGAAACAGCCTCTGGAATGTCAACAGTCCGCATGTTTACCGGTGTAATTGAGGGTAAAATTAGCAAGAGGTTAAAGGTCTGTAAACAAGATATTTATGAGCTTGAATTATATATATATACATATGGAGAACTACAGATAGCATGAATATCCAAGGACTGGAGAATCTGTGTATGCTACGCAAATTATGTAAAGTTGCATCCAGAAGAATATTAATTATGCAATAATAATAAAAATGATAACAAAATTCGTAGAGGGAATTTCATAGAAAAAATCATTATTGTTAATGAAACAAAAAGCTTCAACTAGCCCTATTGATGTTTCTGGGCTAAAAATATAGTTCATAGTGTACGTGTACGCAGAACTAGTAATTTGGTTCTCAAAATCGAAATATTCAATGTGCTTGAGGCAATTTGGGTCTTTCAGCTACATACGTAGATATGTCCCTCTCTGTATCAGCTCTACATCGGGTGAGACATGAACATTTGGAGAAACTCTGTGTTTCTTTACCACAAGCATCGACACGATAGAATCGATGCTTAAGTTTCCATTATAAGACCGTTCTATGTTATAAAACTAGGAAGTGAGATTGTTTTAAATACACAGACTGCATGGTTACATTGTCTGAAACTTTTAAACCGGAAGTGAAGTCTTAGAAAATAAACCAGCCTGATAGAGCATAAACCGGAAAAGACTTTAGGCCTTTGTGGCGGGATAGTTTGTTCACGGACAGCATTGAGCGCCAACGAGGCAAGGTCGAGACCAAACGTTTTTGTCTTTTTTGACCTTTCAAAGAGCAAAAAATACTGGAGCTGCACTTGTATTCAGTAGATACCATATTTTTTATTTACATTTGACTGTCTGGTTCTTACCCCTGGTTTGGCATTTTATGTCCGGGCAGCATTTGCCTTTTGCCTTGGTGACTTTGCATCCATTGAGCACGTCTTTGAAAAAGGAAATTTTGGGGCAGACCCTGAGGCCACAAATGATGGTTCTCTCATAGCAGATGCACTCGAGGCAAGGTTCAGAGGTAGGCACCTTGTCACCAACTTTGTAGCTGTTGCCTTCGTAAATGCAGATCTTAGATTTGCGGTGAATTATATACGACTTGGCTGATCCATAATGAAACAGATGTCGTTCAGCTCTGGAGTTGGCCATGTAAATTTTGATTGGCGTGTTGGATGTTGAACGATCCAACATCTCCAACTTTTGCAGTATGCTCTCGTCAGGAGGGTTTTCAGTATCCGAAACAAAGACAATACTACCGGTCTGGTAAACATTACTAACGGAAACCCTCGACGGGTTATAATTTTTGTTTTCAGTGTTGCTTTCGATGATCAATCTTCTCCGCTGCGATTCACTGGATTGCAGATCTCCGTTTTCGTGAGTCAATGTCGTGAAATGAGAATCATCGAACGAGGCCCCAATTTTGGCATTAACGTTTCCGGACACAGGGTTAACACTAATTTGTTTGTCTCTTGAGTGGATTGTTTCTTGTCCAGGATGATTTTTGTAAAATTTTTCGTGATTATAGCTTTGTTCTTCCGAATGAGACTGACCGTCTTTCAAAATTTGGTCTTTTTGGTCAGATTCTATGGGGTGAGAATATCCACTGTTATGTTCATGGTAGATCGTATCTCTAGGTAGAAAGTCGGAATCGGAATACCCGGTTGCACTAGTCTGCAATATTTGCCCCAACTCAGTCTGGTCAGTTTTAGGACCTCTATTCTCGTAGATCATTTTCCTGGGCTGGAGTTGACCGACATTTGAAATTTTGCCTTCGTAGACCGTTAAGGTCAAAGGTGTCGAGTCATGGCTTCCTTCTCTGGTAGACTTTAATGAGTAGGGATGGCCACTTTGTCGGGCGCTACGCACCAAGTCATCCTCTCTTCTCGTGGGTGATGGAGATTCTATTACTCTTACCGGTCCAGTCAATCGACCATTGCTGTTTTCAGATTTGATAAACAGTACTCGTCTTAGGTAGTCAACTCCATCTGCTGCATCATCGCCTTTTCTTTCCGTTCTCGGTAGTCCTTGTTCTTCATGAACGGTCGAAGTCGCGGATTTCACGTCAGAAGTATCATTATTTGTATCTACGCGGTCACCTTCTCGTTTTCTTCTGATTAACACGTTGTTGCTGACGCTGCTAAGCTCTGGCAAAAATCTTTGGAAGAAAGCTCTGCCAACACCAAACTCAGAAGTGCCTTGTTCTCGTTCTCTTCTTTGTCGTCCAGGAAAGCCAAAGTTCGTTACCGTGCCCGGTGCCAAACCACTATAAAGATCATGTGCCAAATGCGGCGAAGACTTTTTCCTGAAGCTACTACCCTCCCTGCGAGGATCACCGTCCAAAAGTGAAGGATAGAATCTGGCATTCAAGTCTGCAGAGCATATACAAAGCATTAGCAATGAAGCAAAAACTAGGGTATTAGTTAGGTAGAGGATATAGCATTAATAGATGAGTATGTACATTCCTTAATGCTAAGAAAACGTGCAGGAATATCATGGTACAGATAATATCATTGGGCAAGCTGCCGGCTCAGTTAGTAATGTTAGTTTCAAGTATTATAGGTTAAATTAGTGGATGATATACCTGGAAAGAAAAATAAATGCACAACGAGGCATAGAAATTACATAATTAATTTTCAAGAGAGCATAAAATACCCTTAGAATTTATACTTTAACCTCATAGGTTTTTATTGTGTACTGTACATAAATAATTACGCCAGTATGCTACTCATAACCAATCAGATTTTTTTTTGGCAATTATCGGATGCCGCCTTTTATTGACGCCAGACGGATGCCTATGATTTTCTAGTAGGTAATTGGCAGTTACGTGTAAAAAAGTAGCAACAATCATCATCCAAAAATTACAGAAACCAATACATTGGAGGAGCGACAACGTGAAGGTAAAACTTGGTCCATTTGTAAACATTACACGAATGAAATTACCAAAGCTTCGCTCGTATTTTTAGCAGGACTTCTGGAACGCATCAACTCTAAAAAAACGAAAAGTTGAACCACCACTAGAATTGTGGGCTGTCCCAGAAGCTAAGACCTTTATGCAGCTTCAGAGGTGGTCGAAAATTTTGTTTGGGTAAGTGATCTGAGGCAAGTCCCCAAAGCTCTCCTTCTCGGTACCACCCAAGCCAAGTCTCTCATTCCTTAAGCTTTCTGTTAGAGGATTTTCCTTGCATAAGAGATCATTTTTTTTAGACTTAGCTGCATTTTGCTCTCAGGGGGAAAGTGCTATGACACGACACGCTCGCCTCGTCATTCTCTCGTCATGATTTTCCTTCATTAGATGCGGACGTGTGTATGTGCATACAAAAAGTAGCGGGAAAATATAAACTATTTGTAGTTTTCTGCTAGTTTGTGTAACCAACTGTTGCCCCAAAACGGAAATGCTGGGTTTATAATTTTAATCTTAATCTCCTTAACGTGAATATTTTAAAAACATTTCTGAGACGAAGTATTCTTTTCCTGAAATATGGAGCAAATTTAGGAACATTTGTTCTAAAAAACTTTTAAAGTTTTTCATCCAGGAGTTTGTTCATAAAAATAACGACCTAATGTAGGGTAAAACAGCTCAGTTTTGGTTCGTACTCTACTGTTGCCCAACATACACAACAAGTAACGTACTTAATCAATAGATTAGCACGTGAAGTGCAACAAACTATTGCTAGTATCATGTCCTACCATAATTATGATTACCTACAATATTAATACACCCTGTTGCAATTCAACTTAGGCCCCCTAAACACTCGCAGCGAAAGTGCCAAAGACCCTTTAGAAAAGACACTGCCCACAGACAACGATCACTCGGGAGCACTTTTCGCTGTCATGTCATTAGACAGAGCGCCGCTCTGATGCAAACCGTTACGTAAGGCCAAGTTGAAAGTAATGCCAGAGAAAGCAGGGGACTTGCACATAGAAATATGCGCTCTCTTTAGAGACATATGAGACATCTAGCGGGCAAAATTTACATGGATTTGAATATTTAATAAATTACGTCAGAAACCGAGATGAAAGCTCAAACCGAAACCATATTAAGTATGCTCTGGCAATGCATCCTGAAGTACATGCTGGGGTCTCGAAAACAGTCTTATCACCTACAGACCCTGGACTTATTCATAAGGCCTGTCCATATGTTAGTCTTTTGAACGCTTTCACTCATCCACTCGCCCGAATGCTTTGCAGTGTCGTTGTCAACCTAATTTCGTGCACGCCAAAACAAGTTATTAAAACATTAGCCGTCATATTAGTTTAACTGGCAATTTTAAGTGTCCCATGGTAAGTTAGGGATATTTTTTTTTTCAACTTTGGTGTGCTGTGAAGCTCAAAGAACCGGACACTTTTCTGCTGTGTCTACGGGACAGAAACAGTTGATGATTGAACACGTTCAAGAGACTAACGTGCAGATGGGCCATCAGACCAATCCTGTTATTTTTGGTACCTATTCTGTTTCTTTAGAGAAAACTTATTTCAACTACTAGAAGGTTAAAAAGTACAATAGTTTAATTTTTTCATTCAGGCAAGCTAGAAACGCGTAGAGTAGGTACAAATAATTCCAGGCTGCATCTACCAAATTGTCCAGGGGTTGGTGCTCAGACATACTTCGTGACCTTCAGACCCAGGCCTGCACTTCAGGAGGCCAATATTGGCTCTGCAGTAAAGGCAAACCGGCAGTTTATTGAAGATACGACAAGCTTGTCTTCGACTGAAATACTTCCATTAAAGCAATGTACAGTATGCCGCTTAGCTTTAATTTGTCCAAAGCTACATTTCTGCCCCTTGGATTCGGTACCTTGGAGCAAGCATCTGCTGTTAATCCCAAATAAATTACGCTTGATGCATGAAATTCGATCCAAGGTGATCATTCTAAAGCTCGCAATTGCAGTTTTGGGTAATTTAAGGCTAAATGGATTAGATTATCCTTATAAAAGTAGGTCAAGAAGCCACGTCGTGACTGACTCCGAATGAGAGCGTTCCTTTGGGACAAGGACGCCAGAGTAGCTTGAAGTTATCAAGAATACTTTAGATGCAATTGAGTTCTCATGCACATCAGTGAAGTTGTACGTTACTGGACATTGTGCTGATGTGACGTTACCACCAGAATCACATTCCTGACGTCACATTATCGATGCAGTCGTTTTCTCTCATATATTTCAACCGAAACGTAATCCTGATGTTACATTATCATCGCGATAGTTTTTCTGATGCAAACCTTAGCCGAATTATATTTCTAACGTACAGTGTCACTGGAATCGCGCTCCCAACGTAATGTTACTAACAGAATCGCGTTCCTGCTGTCACGTTACCATCGGAATTGCATTCCTGACTCTACGTTAGCACCTCCTAAATCACATTCCTGTCGTACTGCAGCGTACTGTGGAGTGACCTGCACAGCGCCCAGCTGGGTGTGGTCATAAAGACACTCAGGCTCTTAAGATAAGTCCCACATTCATCACGCATTTCCATCACTGATTATGTCAAGGTCAAATATCTCTTTAGTATGCATATACATATGCATATGTACAGAATAATCGTCTCTATCTTGGCTGCATTGTAAGCATTATACTTGAGCTTTAATTTTATTTCAGGGAAGGAAGTGATATACACGGTGAGATCTTTCTAGTCCTTTTTTTTCTTGAAAGGGGGTAGGGTCTCTTTTTTTAAGGGGGTAGGGAGGATAGGTTTTGATTGATAACTACCGCTTTTACATTCTATATATGCTAATCGGGCAGAACAAAGTTAAGTGAAATATTCGCTAGCCTTTTGTTTGTTACTATTTAAACTGAGGATTCAAAGAGATGATTTACCCTAGACTACACTACAGGTCGCGATTTATAGTATATTTTATTATGCTCTCGTGTAAATTAATAGCAAATATAGTATTGCAAAGACAAGAAATATGAAGTTTCTTTCAGTAGCTGAACGTCAATCAATATTCTTTCACTTAGATAGAAATTAAATGCTAATTACCATTCCATTTCACACGTTCATTTCAGATCGGCACGGCATGTTTTTGTCTTGAAAGTGAACTTTTCAGGAAATTTACATAATTAGAACATTTAAGGGTAATGGCTTGAGAAGGCAAGCACGCTTATCGGATTAATTCAAGCTAAGTGTTTTGCTTTCAGCTTTAGTAATTGATAATTGAGAGATCACCGCATCTCGGAAAAGATTTTTGACTTATCAAACGAATACAATACCGAAGCATATTGCTGAGATTCTATACAGATTTATGTTGAATACTGACGCATTCTAAAAGAAAATTAATCACTAACGGTAGATATGAAACTCAACAAAGTTAAGACTGAAAAAGAATCTACCTACGTCTTGAATTCGCCACACAACGTCTGGATCGTGTCACGGCATGACCTCGACATGCATTCAAAGGGGGAGGGGACACGTAGATGGTATCAGAGTTCCACGGTCGGTCAGCATGGCGCCCGGTTTGAACGCAAAGCGAATTTGCATTTGCGAAAGTTTACACAATGCGCCCGGTGCGAAGTGTTATGTAATATGGAGAATCGAGATCACCGGGAGATTGTTTCTTCTGATACCGACCTGCTACAACGCTGTACTTAATTCAGCACTTAGTACGAGTTTAGAAAAAATGGAGTGTTTTTCAACATCCTGGGTTATCTGAGAAGCTGAAACTGTAATCAGGTTCTGGAGCGGTCAAAAATATTGGTAGGGAAACATGAGCATTACCTACCTGGTAAGAAAACAGTCATTGTTATTTTATATGCGTCGCACGTAGAGGTAGCATGGTAGAGTGCTGGTTTGTAGGCTCCCCACTTGCAAGCAAGGGTAGAGAATATCGCGATATTCGGATTGCAGAGTCAGCGTTTCTGACATTCACAGCCCACTACGAGGCTACTGACCTAACTAGAAATGGTCGTAATTGTCATATAAGCCTACTCTCTCCGACACTCCTAGTGCATTCCTCCGTTACATAGCGGACATCCACTGCAGCACGAATCAGTGCTTTTGGGTATCATAAGTTGACGTGTACAGCCAAGTTAATTTCATCTTCTCTTTCGTCAACCCTCTAAGTTCAAAGCAAAATCAACAGCTTTCATAGAGGTAACATGTTTTTTTTTGAACCGTGACTAATAATGCAATGAGTAAAACAAAGAAAATCGTTTGGATTATTGTAATGTATAATGTTATCATCGCCTGATGCATTTTCTATGCTTTCGTATGCCAAGACAGTGACTTAATCTAATTTTTGCAGCACATTTAAATCATAATTGAAGAAAGGAAACATCGTTTTTCTAAGATTAGATACCCGGCAGTAGACGGACCAACAGGCCCATTCTCGGAGAGACACCGGGACTTACGCCTCAGCCCTCTGTGAGCTATGAATGTTTTGTCTCCCAGTTGTGTATTCAGGTTTTTCGCATGCTGCACCTTTCAAAAATAACAAGGAAAAGTATTCTACCAACCAGTCTATACATGCTATATTTTTTCATCTTTTCATTGCGCTTCTTTTGCAATGTAATCAAGAACCAGGAAAACTTTACCTAGTATGGTAGGTAGTTTAATAGATACGACATCAAGCTGCACCTTTCTAAATGATATAAGGAAAACTTCAGCCTACTGCATTTCTGCGGCAATAATCAAGCATAGAATTAATTTTTGCTTCAGAGATGAATCGCTATTCCAATCATAATTTACGGAAAGGGACTCTACTCAATACGTTCTCTTCATGTACTTCTTTGATAAAAAGCCTTCTTTACTTTTGTAGGTTCTGCCATGTAACGCCTTTCCGTACGTAATTAAGGTAAAGAAAACTTCAGCCTAACATGCACTTTGCGTTTCTGTGGCAGGTAACCTGGTGTAGTTTTAATTTTTTCTATACGCCCTCTGGCGACGTTTGGGACGAGCTCGCCTTCACTTTCGCTGTAACTGTTAACAGGAGAGGGTACGTTGAAAACGGAGCCCAGGGCACGGTCACCGGCCATGGGCTGTTATGGACTTTCTACCGAGAAGTTATAGCTCTTCGTACCAGGTGCCCTGCACGGGTAGTTTTGATCTACTTTGCCCTTAAGCCCTTCGATTGGATGGAAAGTATTTATGCACTAGGGTTGATTGAATTTGCAATTTCAAAATGCACAGTAAAACTGTTGTTCTCGTATATAAATAGGGCAGTGGTCATCTTTGCATGCAGTAGAATTTAAGAATTAATAATAACAATTAGCTTTTATTAAGAACACAATGGGTTCACAAAATATGCTTACAAGTACAAACAAAGTAGCCAAAATTCAACCTAGTAATTAGGCCCAGTCGTGTAGAAGGCCATGCATAACATCGTCGGATAGAATGACGTTAGTTACTGTTTTTTATACTAATAAGATGTTTTTACAAACCCAACATTTTGTGATGATATAGGCACATGAAGACTACAACATTGAACTGTGATTGAACACAGTCATGCAGCAATGACCATTAGTAAATATGCATTAGCACGCGACACACTCGTAAGCTGAACATTGATGAACGTAATGTGGTCTACCATTTTCTGCACTGATACGTCGACCATACATTACCCTGTGATAGCACTAGCTGTTCTCGGGTACGTAGAAGAATCCTGCTACTTCTGGTATATCTGACACCTTATGGTAAAAGCTAAAGCACCCACATCATATCGAACTGACACATAAAAGATACTAATATACAAGATAACCCATCGAACTGGCACATAAAGATAACCCATCAAGTGTTGTGTAGATTAGATATGGAACAATGGGCGGACGAGAAGGTTGCATTCCCAGCTAGGAGACGATAGCTAGGTTCCGGTCTACTCTGAGTTTCCCGCTCTGTAAAAGAAAGCTTGGCAGCTCCTGCAGTTTATGAATATTTTTCGGTTTTTCACTACCACTAAAAATCTATAATGACTGACTTACAGAACGTGATAAAGCTTATTACGTGTTACAGTAGAGAACAACTAGTGAATGATGCCAGTCGTAGCATATAAAATAATTCATATTGTGTGGATATGGTACAGTGGTTTCATATTACGAAATCTGTATTTGCTTGCTGCATTAAACATCAACCGTTGAAGTGAATCTTATAATTACAAAAAGTTCGATCTCTAAACACGCTCACATGATTATCGAGAAATCGGGCATTGAAACAGGTTAGTTACGTCGAGAAACTGCCCGGGCATCCATAGTTGTCTTCAGGTATGGTGATGCCGAGTCTGTTGGAAATTGGGCATCCAAACAAGGCATCATTATGGCTTTAGGGTATTTTGAATCTTCAAGCAAGACACTGGATAATAAATAGAATAAGTAATCACTCACACACTATTATGAGTTTGTCAATAGAGTGAGTAATGGGGTATCTAATGGGGTGTCTACGCACTATGATGACTCTTTGTTGAATATTTTAGGTTCAAACAATTCACTATTCTTGCACAATTTTGAATTTCCTATTAAGGAATTGGGCATTTAAACAAGTTTCCACTGATACACTGTTATGGGACTTTCAGTAGAGCAGCTAATAATATGTAAACAAAGGCTCCTAACGCACTATTATGAGTTTCAGTCGAAAAATTAAACATTCAAACTAGTCAGCATTTTTGAACTATTTGAACTTTCTATCGAGAAATTGGGTATCCAAAACAAGTTGTCACTCAATCACTATGATGAGTTCCAGTCGAGAAATTCAAAATTCAAACACGTCAACGTTCCTGCATTTATTTGACTTTCTATCGAGAAATTGGGCACCCAAACAACTCGCCACTCACGCATATATTATGAACTTTCTAGTGAGAAGTTTGGCGTCGGAAAGGGAAAGCGTCACAGTTTCTCTATCTTGAACTCACACAATCGAGGTTAAATGAAGTGTCAGTCCATGCAGTACCGGAGTCCAACAAATATGGTCACTGATCTATATGCTGAAAAGGTCAAGAAGTTCATCGGAGTGTGGGCAGGAGAAGGTGCGAAACTTTCTGTCATAGGATCGGAATGTTACGCGTGAAGGGTGCCGGAAGCAGACTTGGTATTCTTATCAGGTGTTGTTGAAGTATAATACAAAATATGGAACATCGAAGTTCTAGTTTAATCTGTTCTAAATTTCGAATAAGGTATACGTCGCTCTTTTGCGGGACTGAGGTCTTCGAAAAAATCATCTAACATAAAAAATTAAAATTGTTGAAAGTAGACACTTCAAACTGAATAAACTAACTGGTGCAAAAAGGTAAAATGAAAACGCACCACCACATGAAAGGATATGCTTTCAGGTTTTAAGTGGCTTACTGTAAATGCATGAAATGGCTATACTGGGGCTCAGTATTTAGAACAAATCATGGATATTATGTTGAATATATGTTACACTGGTAAGCTTACACATTTTGTTAACACAGTGTTTTTTTGTAAAATATTTATGAAGATAGTGATCTAATAACAGAATCGAGGTGTCTATGTTGCGAAATAAAATTGAAAACACATTTTTTTACGTGGGTGTTATTTTCTTTTTTGTTCTCATTTTCGCCCATCAACACCATTATAATAAACACCGTCGTGTGTTTATTTTTATCTATATTATATGTTTATATATTTATATGCCTCGGGTCACGCTCTGAAAGAAATAGATAGGCGAAAAATAGGCCAGGTTGTAGATTTTGTAATTCGACTGCCTTTTCCTGGAGATCGATGACCAGATTGTAGAAGATGATGAAAGTAGGATCCTTATTCTCTTCTGTATCTCAATGTGTTTCTTGCTTGAAACAGTTCTTAGCATCGAAATAATTAAGCTAATTTAAGCTTCTCTTAGTGCGATTATGAACTCTGTTTTTTATCATTTTTTCCATACATCGAAATATATTTTTGTTCGCGTCAGTGAAAACTAATTGTAGAAAATAGGCCGAGTTGCAGATGGCAAACGTTCATCTCAGTGCAGTTCTTTCTTTTCCAACGTTGAAGTTTACTCAATGCAGATACATATAGCTTCTCTACGCACTCTGTTACATCGTGCTTCGTACTCTTTTCTGGGGTTGCCTTCATTCAAACTTCGACTGCCCTAACTTTACGCTGATGCTCTTACTGGCTGCATGATCTTCGAAGCAAGTGACAAGATATTTCTCAGCGCCAATCAGCGGTCAGAAGGCGAGAAAAGACCAGGATGATTTCTTGGCACCAAATAATTTTCTCCAATTTGGGTTCTTCTTCAACAGAACAATTCACTTGAGGGAAAACTTCCGAGCTATAAGACAGCGTCAGTATCCAGGATACAGAGCTCAGTATTTAGTGGGTGATAGTAGTGGATGTGGGCAAATATCATCGCTTTTTCAGCATATAAAGGAAGGTAAGCTTGGTGCTGCTCAGTCCTAGCATTAATAGGAAAATTATGATGAACTAGAGCATTCTGAGAGCGCATACCTTCGCCAAGCAAGGCAAAGGCTACGAAAAAATAAAATTGGTTCTGAGACCATGATTTTCTTTGTATCAACACCAAAATCTAATCGTTAGTGCGCTTCAGTAGTGTTAACAGATTTAGCAATTTCTTTGGAGATCCGTTCATAACCTATTGAGTTATGGTGCTAACAAACATTATAATAAACATGAGTCAAACATACAAACGAACTAACTGATCTGTACCAAAATTTAATCGTTTATGTCTTTTAACATTACTAACAACTCCAAGATCCATTGATATTTTTTGAGCTATTGTGCTAACAAGCATAAAATCAAAAGCAGTGACAAACAAATGAACCAACAAAAAAACGGATCATTACAAAAATGTGGTCATTTATTCTTTGTGATAGACTTAACAACTCATGTAAATTTCATGAAACTCCGTCCATAACTTTTTGAGTTACGGCATTGAGAAAAATGAGGTAGACAAAGAAACAAACAAACAAACAAACAAACGGACTGACGGATCTTCACCAAGAGTTAATCATTTGTTCCTCTCAACATACCTAACAACCCCCTGTAAATTTCGTCCAAATCCGTCCAAAACTTTGTGAGTTATCTTGGTGACAGAGAGCGAGAGAGACAGACAGAAGAACAGACAGACAAAGCCGACGAAACCATAACCTCATTGGCGAAGGTAATGAAGGCGGATCATCACAAATTCTTGATGTTATATTTGACAGCACGGGCACTCTAGTTTTAAATATTCAAAAATAGGAGTTTACTATCGACCAGTTTTCTTTTGCGTCACAGGGTACGGAGCACACAATATTGCTTACTTGCAGTGCGGTACACTGCATGTAGTCATAATAAACATCAAAAACAGCGCGACTAATGCTGGGGCCCCACTATGCATTCAAACACACAACTATAGATGCGAGGATGTGCAGCTTGCACGTCGTTCCGATATAAATTTAAAAAAGTCGGCGTCATAGATACGGTAGCATGAACACCGTACGAGCTTCCCATTCTCGCATTTAGCAGTACATTCGAATGCATAGCATAGCGGCGGCAAAGAGACTGGGATAATAAAGTATTAACTACAAACAGACGGAAGAAAGAATACCCCTGCGAACAATGAGGCAGCACTCTAATAACAGCATCAATTCTAAAATCAAGTTCACTATTTACTTCAGCAGATATATCTTTTTTCCCTAATTTGAATTGCAACTGAAAGTACCCTAATATAAAAAATCAAGGGCTATGTGATATTTCCGGTGCTCTTGGCACACTGCCGCATGAATCCGTTACTCTAACAATGCCAGTAGCCATGACAATATCGTCCATAATATCCTCGACTTCGATCAAGAGCCCAACGTGGCGGCACAAAGAGCAAATAATTGAAGAAGCCCCCAGGAAGCCCCGGTAACATAGCAACGGAATCGGCACAGTTGGTTGGTTTCGCCTATTGTCCCTGAGCTTTCGCAATTATTGTTCCGTTAGAGAGCAAGAGGTTCTGTGTACACCAAGATCAGCTCGCCGACCTGAGAACTGTTATACGCTGACACGCAACCCGCACACCTTCTGCCCTCACACTCATTTGACTTTAGGACGCTAAGAATAAGATCGTGGTAAGACCGAATTGCTATTTTTTTTAAGGTTACTTTCGGGTAAATTGGAGGGTTTATGTGATGATTAAATTTCACGGAAGAAGTGATATATTTTTATGGAAGTTGCTACACTACTGTAATGCGTTCTTCAACTGAAGGTGTTGTACTCCAAGATACGATATTCTCTCAGTAGATTTTAATTCAGCAAATAGACTTTAAAAAATTGGTGCGTGGACGGTATAAAACATAATTCTGAGCAGTCGTGGGCGTTTTATTCCGTGATTAAAAATTTGACATATCTATAGCGCTTGAAAAAAATTTGTGTTTATGAAAATTAACGGAAAAAATTTGAGATTGCGATCATGAGTGAGCAAGTAAGGCAAATTCGAAAGGAATTTATCGTTTGATGGATGACAACTCCCGACTACCGATTTTTAAAAATTTGTATTCAATTACGAGCTTATGATTGCAGTCTCGGATTTTTTTTCCTTTTTCCTTTTCGAATCTGGGATCGAAATGGCGACTGCAGGGAAAAACAAAATTCTCTCCCACGCTACAAAAGGCCAACATTTTGGTAGATGAATAGATTGAATCGCTAAAAAAATAGCGCAACACTGATTCTGAGTTTCTTTGTTTATGCCTTGATGCCTTGATATCGTATCGTAAGCATTCTTTTAACGCACTAAAAGCAGTGTTAATATTATAAGAAATATTGCATAGGGTAACGTCAGATTACCATAAAGCGTCAAGTCAAAATATAACTGCGTAATGGTACCTGAAAACCTAAGCGCAGTAGCGCTGTGTCAATTACAAAGGAACTTTGAAGCAATGATTTCCTTCAAGTAAAGTTTTTAAGAGTGTCACGAATACATATTTGGTAAAAAAAACACTTTCGATCGTTTTGGTGCTGTTTTGGTTAGACGCTACTTATATATATCACCCGCGAGCGTAGCGAAGCGTGGTGATATCGTTTTCATTGTTGTATGTTTATTTTTCTGTCCTCCCAAGAGCAGGCAGAAGGAGTTGCGCCATCACTACAATATTTTCAGGCAGTCAGGTGGGTTGACTGAGATGTGAAAAATGCTAAAATTTTAGAGTAAGCTGGCCATAAAGAATGGCAGCGTGGAAATTGTAACTTCTTCATCCCTTCCCGGGGACGATGGTATCACTCCACGAGGCGTTCTAGTCCAATATCTGAAGGTCGAGCTCCGAGGAGTTTAAGTAAACGTTTATATATTTTCCAGCCAAATTTGATATCAGATGAATTTTAACTTTAATTTACAGTTCATTTAACTTAATTTGTTTAATAAATACCAGATGGAACATTAAACGTGACGATTTCATTCAGAAATTTTATTTTTTTTTTGAGCTTTTGGATATATTTACAGCGTTAATCATATACTGGAATGAAAACTTGAGATAGCTACGCTAGAGCTGGCATTCAGGCTGAAGGTAGCGAGTACGACGATCGTGTAATTCCAGGATTTCAGTACTTGATATTTTTAGAGAACATTGTCCAAATATTCATCTCTATGGGCATATTTACAGAAATTGTATAACTATTACATAGATTTAGCAGGTTCATGTTAGTGTTATAAGTAATATTGAAAAAAAAACAATGGTTATTTTCACGAATTAAAAATAGATGCAAATTTACAATGCAGGTTTTGTAGGACTATAAAAATGCAAATAAGGACTATTTTTTCATACAGTAAATGTGTACTCATAAAAAGTATGGGTACACAAAGAGTGGGATGAATGTATATGAGAACGATATAAGAAATGTATAAATGTACGCTTTATTGTGTAAAAAGCAGCTTTTAAGTACAAGTACTGAAAATTAAAGGTAAAGTACAAAAAGTTTCGATAACTCAGGGAGTCAGAAATACGGCTGCAAGTGGCATTAGAATGGAGTATGAGGTATAAGAGATTTAAGGTATGTAGCAGCACGTGCGTAAGCTTAAAACTTAGAGTATTTAGATCTTCAGGTATAGGTTTAAATCAATAATATGGACACTGGATGCTTAAAATAAAGCTATGAGCAAATGTGGGCGTGAAGTAACAAAATTATTGCATGAGATTAGCAAGCATATGACACTAGAAGTAAGGGTAAAACATAAAAAGTACGTACCAGTATCTAATTGAAGGCCGTCACCATCAGCTACCACCGCTGCCTCTACTGGTACTTCTTCTGAAAATAAGAAATAGCGATCGCTTATCGTTTGCCTAGTGGAATCATAGATTGTTAATGCTTTGTAATGCGTTCATAAATCAGACAATTTTAATTTAGGCTATGACAATTGTATGCTTTAAATTATTTTTTTTTTTATGCAGGTATAAGGTGCCTCATGGAGCTGTCGGGGACCTTTCGGTCCAAATTTGAAATTGTCAGATGTTGATTGTTGCAACTAATTTATATAAACTGAACTAGTAACTAAAAAGCTATCGTGTCAATAAATTATAGTTTATAAATAAGGAGTTCAAAAGCTATCAACTCAGAAATTCTCACGGGTGTAGGATGTGCCAAACCAGCAAGAAATGAGTATCAAAAATTTTATTTTAAAAATTTGGTGAATAAACTATCTAGTCAAAAAACTAGAATCGTATGAATTATTAGCTTATATTTTTTCTTTCTTCTTCCTTTTTTTCTCTTCTCCTTTCCACAGTCCTCTATATCCTACTAACATAATGGCAATAGCTCATAGAGTGCCGGGGTGTAAGTTCCGGTGTCTCTTTGGGAATGGGCCTATTGGTTCGTCTGCTGCCGCCTATCTAATCTTTTATATGCTAGTAGCTTGAAAAATGTTTGTAAGCTTAGCGGATAAACTATGAACGTATACCCTAATATTAGCTTATAAACTATGAACGTGTACACTAGCAGTAGCTCATTAACTATTAACTTATACAGTAATGTTAATTTACTCATAGACTAGGTATTGGCTATGCACTAGTAATAGCTCATAAACTATCAGCGTGTTATACAAGCTTGCAAACTAGTTGGTCATCCTCGTGCTTTACAATGTGATTTTCAACTCACAGTTCTGCACTTTAGAACATTTGTACTTTCTATTGCGGCACTTCTTACCATCATCCAGACATGCTCTAAAGCCCTTCACGCAATTTAACTCCGTGTAATAGCACATGACTTGAGTTACCTCAGTGAGGTATAAGCTCATCGAGTGGAAACAAAAGAACTCAGCTCGAAAGGCCAAACCAGTTTAGCATGAGAGGGCAAAGTGCTTTCTTTTTGTTGACCTTTGAGAAGAAAGTTCAGGAGTTCAAATGTTGAGTGGCAGCATGCCAACATCGCCCACTCATACACGTACGTAGCCCACTTAATTCTGCAGTGCCCACTTGAATTTGATGAGTAACGTTCCCTTCGTTTTATGACATCCGGTTGTGCTTCATGTGGTGCTCATGTGATAACTATGTGGTGTATCATGACTTCATCAAATGCATTATCATCGTTTCTGGCGTTAGGTTGTGCTTCATGGGGTGTGATGGTTATGGTGTATATCATACCTTCGGATAATACATTATCTTTATTTTACACGCAGTATCCTAAAGTGCTTCACGTGATATCGTGTTGATCTTTAAATAGTAGTATTGTTGCTTCACAATTGTCCCATTTTTACATCCGCCAAGAAGGTTATGTTTTCGTCGTGTTTGTCTGTCTGTCACCAAGATAACTCGAAAAGTTCTGAACCGATTTTGACGAAATTTGCAGGGATTATTAGGTAAGTTAGGAGAAACAGATGATTACCTTTTGGTGAAGATATGTCCATCCGTTTGTTTGTTTGTTATTGATGGATTTTTATGAAATTAACATGAGTTGTTGTATATAACAAAGGGTAATTGACCAAATTTTGTTAATGATCCGTATTGTGCGTTTGCCACTTTTTCTAAATTTATGCTTGTTAGCACAATAACTCAGATCGGTTAGTTCGTTTGTATGTTTGACTCATGTTTGTCATACCGTTTATGAGCAGTATAACTTAAAAAGTTATGAACGGATCTTCCAGAAAATTGCACAAGCTGTTATTACTATCAAAAGACACAAATGATTAGATTTTGGAGTTTATACTATGAAAATTACGGTTTCAGAGCCAATTTGAAATTTTTGCTACCGTTGCCTCGCTTGGCGGAGGTATGCGCTCTCAGAGTGCTCTAGTTCTTCAAATGGCATCACTGCCATAAGGAGGAAGCAGTAATTTTTCCTTAGAAAACCCAATTATGCTTGATGTAGGGCTCAGTTTGATCAATAGGGAAGTTTCCTTTACTTTTATGACACTCGGCTTGTACTTCAGAAATTGATCAACAGGGCGCGTACATTTTATCTCGAGTGAAGGACAACTTTGTCAAATTGCTACAGATAACTAGACTGCCCGTGAACCGTCGGGTTGCTAAAAACCTATCCTAAGCATTCCATTTCTGTCTACCCGATTTGTGGATTTGGAATAGGTTATACTAGATTTTTTAACAACCAAAATACAGGGATATGAATGTTTTCCTGAATTAAAAGTACTGCCGGGAGTCAGTGCTGACAGATTTTTTCCGCATTAGTGATGAATTGAAATAGTAAATTGAAGAATTAATTATTATTCTCAAATTTCTTAGCTCCTCTCAGTTTATTCCCTACGTCTAATTGCGAAGATCGCGTACACGGTGACAATCACGCAAGCAAGATTGTTAGAGTTCTATAAGTAAATAGATAATGTATCTCCATTATACATCGACAGCATTGATATAATTGACTATTGGTATAATATTCATGTACTAATCATTCTCGATTTAGAAACACGGCTTACATTCACAATTGTAGGAGAACAATTATAGGAATAAATTCATCTTCTTAGTAAAATCGTTCACTTAAATTATCGACCATACTGTATTTAAATAATTATTTCCAAGCTCATGGCAAACGTGTGGTATCTGTGCTCTTACGATTAGGATAGCAATAGAAATTATCAAAGACGGGTTTAATATGGTACTGCAGTCTTCTTGGTGAAGCATGGATATGATGTAGTTTTCGTCACCATTTCCGGAGTAGCATGAACCTAATGTATCATGCTTTCGCCAGTTTTGTTGCAGCATGAACGTGATATATATCTGCTTGTCTCCAGTCTCGATGTAGCATGAATCCAAAGTATTTATGCTTTTCACCAGTCAGATAGTGTTCAGCTCCCTCAGGAGATACTCAGTTGGCCTTTACAGGAGCATGGCATGTTTACTTTCACACCGGTCGTCATTGTGATACTCGTTATACAAGGCCGGTGCCCGATATGGCGAAAGGGAAAAGGAAGAAAAAGCTTGTGCTAGGATGGGTTTGGTTATGGTAGGGAAGATAAGCTTATGAGGGAGAAAGATAGAGCAAGTTATGACTTAGAAAAAGGAGGATATAGTAAATATGAGCAGCATCAAGTTAACTTACTGGGTAGATATGAAAAGGACAACTAAGAGTAGAATGGAATAAAACAAATTTGCCTAAAGTGAAGGGCCAAAATTCAGTAGTCAATTGCAAAGAGAACATTGGCTGAAAAACTTGATAGGTTAACACTCGAAAAAATGCCTAGAGTTTGATGCAGGGAAATATAGTAAGATAAGATCATACCATACGAGTAGGGTGCGGTAAATACAGTAGGTTCAACAGGAAAAGGTCAAGCTAAATTAGAATGAGTTAAGTTTCATAGGAGTAGATGCTTTTAAACCATGTAATGTCAACCTATGTAGTTCGGGGCATCATTAAGAGACATAACATAGGGTCTGTCGACATCAAACTCGGGTTAGATGATACCTGAAACAAATTTATCAGGCCTACATAGAACACTACTGAGGCAAGGAAATGCCTTAAGTAATTTTGTTTCAGAGGAAAGTTACACGGACATGAAAGTTAAACCAATTTTCTTCCGCTTGGTCCCGGAGGAACATCTTTCACCTTCACTGGTCAACCATATGTAGTTATCAGCGGGTAAAATGATACCGCGCGCCAAACCTGTTGAGAGCGAGGAGGGTACCTGTTGAGCGGTTTCGCTCGAATGAGAAAATGGAAACGAAGCCTAAAAGACTCCCTAAATTGAGGTAGTCTTGGCCAAATGATATCTAAGTGAACAGGGTGTACCTGTGCTTAACGGGCGAGGGAGGATTGATGTGACAAACATGTAAATAAATAAAAAGAACTTAGTGCATAAAGTTCCTGCCTATAAAAAAGTAAATTCAGCCGATGCTTAAGTACACTGTCCTTTGAATCTTAATCATTCAGAAAGCAATTAAAGATAACTATTGCGCAAGTAACTACGTTTGCCAACTTGGAGGCAATTGCATGACAACTTAGCTGAAGAGGAGGGATTTTATGAAACTGTTACGTTCAACTGCGAAGAAGAAGAAGAAGCAGCGAAAAAAAAACTAAGAGTTGATTTTATCTCGCATAAACGAGCAAAGTGGCCGAGTTTTCACGTGCTACCAGACTGAAGCCCATCTAAAGTCGCCCAACATTCTAATTCTCTAAATGATACGGTCTCATAATCGTCTAGAAAGCACAATCAGTAATTTTTTTGCGGCATGTTCGCTCGAATATCGTGAAAGGACGCGTAGTCATGAGCGTCCGAACCTGTCGAGAGAGCAAAAATTGCTCAGGTTTATGGCCGAACATTAAAGGTGCAGCGGAGCAGGAGAGCATAAGGAACCTTACCTAAAACACAAAGCAAGTTTTTCAGTCGCCCTTTGCCTTCGGTTATCGGAGAGAGAGAAAGCCAGAGCGCCGTAAGGCAGTCTGCTTCGTATAGATGCTTAGATAGTTGATGACATCGTCGCGACCGGTGTGGATGATATATTGTAGACTAGTGCATAGGTGACAACTAGGCTGCTGGTATACAGGGCAGAGTAGAGTCTGGTGTGGATGAGGTACTGGAGACTGGTGCATAGGTGACTACTAGGCTGCTGGTATACAGGGCAGAGAAGAGTCTGGTGTGGATGATGTATTGGAGACTTGTGCATAGGTGACGCATTGACGGCTGGTGTACAGGAGTCCATTAAATTTTCTAGAGACCATATTGCAGATTTGTTTGGATAGTTATTGTATTAGATTAATAATAGATGTTATTTTTAAGAGTAATGTAGATGCTATGTTAGAGATTGATGCCGACAATATGTTACAGGCTGGTAGAGATGACGTTAGAGACTGGTGTACATGGTATAACCTAAGGTACAGATGGTATGGAATAAACCATTGAAACAGCAAATGGAGACAACTGGAAATGACAAAAATGAAGATGTTAAGTGTTTAAATGTTTCCCGTTAAAATTTTCGCGACGACAGAGATTACAAAAAGAAAGAATAATGAGTCGTGTAGTATGTTCGGAATAAAAACACAGAACCTTCACGTTAGAATGTCAAACCAGGAACAACATATAAAGACTAGCATATAAACATAGATGTCAAATACTATCTTGATAAAAGTGAATTATAGACAAGTTTCATGGATGATAGTTTGTAGCCGAAGTGTAAATGATGTTCGTAACCGTAATGGCAACCTCTCACGAGTTTGAAATGAATTCAAAATCATTTTAAGGGAATGAATTCATAATTAAGAGGTCATTATGTTGCTAGCTAGGTAGGTGAAGCTAGTTACAAAAGCATCATAGAGATTTTTGAAACGCAATCCGCAATGTATGTTGGCAACAAACACGACTATGTGCGTCCATTCCTTCGATATTGTGCGTGATGAACCTCGTTAAGTTTAACTTTAATTTGTCATAAGTAAAAATGGTCCAAGCTCCGTCCTCTCCATGGGTATTTTCCAGTCTGACATTCACTGTTCAAATAAAGCCTGATATTTAGACGTTAGTTCAAGTTTCTCAATGCGCTGCTCTTTGTGCTTCAAGAGAGGAATAGGAAGGGACATATATACTGTATAATAAGTCGTCGAATAAGAGAACACAAGCACAGATTGCCGGCAGCGTAAGCTTAGTAAGCTGGAAATGAAAACGAAAACATTCGAATGGAAAAGAACGATTGATGGTAGCAAAAAAAAAAAAAAAAAAATATAGGAAAAGTTGGGATAGAAAAGACTGCTCACAAACCTAAAAGCATGTTAGCTTGCGTGCCAAAATTAAACCTTCCAGGCTTGGCGCTCGAAACTTCACGCTGGTACGCTGGCTTCGACACAATTAATTGAGTTCCAGACTTCTAGATGCTTAATCTTACTCCGTAAAGGAGAGTGTTCAACCGGTTCACAGTAGCCATGTTGCTTCGAACACTTTCAAGACGAGTTAAAGCAGCAAAAACAAAGCTCATTTTTGAATTTCCGGAGAAGTCAAGCCTCGATCGAAGGGTTAATTTCGGCGCCCAAATGAACGGGCCCTAATTTAGGCTAAGGATACTTGAATAGTCACCCAGAATGCTGCAGTTTACGTTAATATATAAAAACTTTTCAAGTAGAGTCTTACGCCTTGGATTGCTTGAAGGCGTCAAGCAACAATATAAAAGTGTCAACGGTGGGCTTGTCACAGTCGAGTGTAGTCAAACCAATCAGGATTTACCTGTTCGGAACTGCAGACAGCAGGATTTTTTGGCTTCGCAACTTCGAATCGTGTTGCAGATGTGCAAAGCAACTCAGTACCGCACGGAGCAGGTGGCAACTTTAATTTTTGGAGCAAGATTGGGTTTTCGGAAATCTAAAGGGTAATCGATTAAAAGTTAACGTTTGAGACTCAAGTCATCAGTTCAAAGGCAATGCTCCTGTCTGAAGTTCCGGACAAGTTAATCCTCTTAATTAGGGTGAACTTCACGGGCCAATAAATGACGCGTTACATAATTGACAAACCTAGTTAATCTTCACTCCTACAGTTCGTCCACTCCTTCCTGAACACTCATGCGCGCAGCAGCACAGTCCGTCGACAGTCTATCGGTAGTGCAACCGCAGTACTTACAAGTACAACCACGATATATTATCAATGTAGAGGTAGTCCTCCATATACTGTACTGTAGACAGGTAAGCCTCGACTCGATATAGTGCCCTCCTCCTTTATACGCAGTTTCATTGTTTAAATCCAAATGTTTACTATCATGAGGGGCTCGATACAGTATGTATACAGTATATATACTGAGTACCGTACTTTGTACGCTTGAATCAATAGTACAAATATCGTGTATCTGGATGTAAAAATGATGAATTTAAATTGAATGTAACTGATGATTCGGATAAAACAAGGGGAGGCTATGTTAAAGATTGACTGTATAATACTGGCAGTTGCGGACGCGGTGCTGGGTAGCGGTGCATAGCGCAAAAAAAGAAAAGTCAAACCCAACCGGTTTTAGAGGTTAAGGGTTCACCGCCGGCGCCGTCGTCTTGGTCACTAACCTAAGCCCTTAACCTTGCTGCTGGTGACAATTGTTTCCGGAAATGCCTTTGATAAAAGTTTCCCCAGGAGGAAATAACGGTGGTGATTATGCCGTACAGGTTCTTCAGGAAGATCACAACGACGATTTCAACGACCGATGTTATTATACTTTCAGTTCAGCACCGAAACAGAATGTGGTATTTTGTTGAAAATTGCGTGCCGAATCGCATCTAATTTTTTATTTTGGAACTGAAAATGCAAGCATAATATATAGACATTGCAAAATATTTAAATGACATCTAATCTTTATTTAATTTAGTAGTGGTATCCACTATTGGACGAACGATAGCTCATACAAACAGCCATCTACTGAGCTTTTATTTCCGAGTTATTCTTCGACTGTAGTTGTTCCAACTAGTCTCATTGAAAAACCCGCTGTTTAAAGAATATTGGAATCTCCAGGAACCAGTTATCTCCGCAGTGTACGTAACCGCTTAAGGCAGGTTTGTCTGGTACTTTTCTGACAGTATTCCTCCAGCAAGTGAAGAGCCTACAATAGTGAGAATATAGACTATGAAATAGTTCGTAAGAAGCCGAATTGCTTTAGGAAATAGACTGCGTGAAATCTCCTATGACGTGAAAAAATTGTAAAAAGATACCTCGAGATATCTCGGGCTGTTAAGTTGAGGAGTTAAGCTTCTCTGTCTATAGAATTCACTGCAATTAAAGCGATGAAAATGAACAGAGGTGCACTCGTTTATATAAAAATATCAAGTGATGCGTACTCGCATGTACAATAAAATCAAAAGACGTATCATAAACCCAAATATACAAAAATATCAAGAGATGTGTCCTCGTATACACCATAATATGAAGACTAAATGGGGGAACTAGAGCAGAACAGAAGAAGGACTGTCAGTAGGAGTGACTTATTTACTGTGAGAAGGTGTGGTAAATAGTGAAAGAAAGATGTCCACAAAGCGTCGACTGTCTGAGAGAACCGGACTGTTCTGTGGTAGGCGTGGTTAGGTAAGATTTCTATTGCTTATGTAACAGATAAAGAATACCAACGAGGAGTGCTTATTAAAACCTGTATCAATAACAAGGCCAGGCGATTTAAGCACTTAATTTAACCTAATGGTCTATGCAAACAAATAAAAACAGTAAAAAACATACGCAGGAATGTCAATGTAAAACTTGAAGAATCACAGCAAGAAAAGTTATGAAAAGATAGTAAAATACGTCACTAAGTACGCACAAGCTCGGGAAGGAATCTGATGGCTAAAATCACGAAAAAAATCGAAGAAAACTCAAAGAAGACGAACAGAAAGTGTACGGGATGCGTAGTCTCCAAAAACTCCAAGTCTGTAAACTTTCAAGCAAACCGCACCGTCTGCAGAACTGGTTGCGCAATGCGCATTCCACAGGAGGCCCGCATAATTCTATTAGTGAGGCCGACAACGCGTGTCTACTTTATGCATTTAGAGATAATCTTTTACTGAGGAGGACAAGCGCATCAGACCTTCCTAATGTCGTTTGGAATGCATAATGAGTATAGTAATGAGGATATATCCCTGGGCTGAGATGCATGCAGCTGCCGGGTGCAATGAATTCAGGAAGAAGTTGGGGGCAACGCCCGCCGGGCGTTACACTTTGACCCTGTACCCTTTAAATATGTTTTACATATACAGTATATCTGTCAAACAATGTATATACATACATATAGGGGTAGCCTTCACTGCAGAAAAAACGTCACCAGCTGTTAACCTAACCTGAATGGGCTGAAACGAGTCGACGACATTTTAATCATCACCTGGAACTGAGCAACATGGCCGGCAGCCTTGATTTGAAGACCACAACAGGGGATAGTTATTCAATTTGACCGAAGATGAGACCCTTATTTTAAAGCTCCGACGATTGGAACGAATAAATAAAAACATAACAAACTTACAATTCGACCTCATCTTTAACCAGACAGGTATATACATTTAAACCGACGCATCTGTTTAAATTCCCAGACCAAACCCCATGGCATGACCGCCTTGTGCATTTATATAATTTGCAAATTGGAGAAGATTGTGCATTTCCATTCCCCATATTCAGATGCATATATTCCATGTACTGCGATGCGAATATTAAAGCATTTCCAGGAATGGGAGCGCCAGATATTCTTTAATTTATATAAAAGGTCCCATCATTATAGATTTTTTCTTCGACTCTAATTATATTGCAATAAAAAGCTTCGGTTGGAGAGCTCTCCTTAGTTTCTAATCAAAGCCTCCGAGAAATTCCTCTAAGCCTCCTGGAATTTCTTACTGACTGGAATTCTACAGAGAAGGTTTCATCTAAGTGCTTTAGAAATCATTAATACCTTCTGCTCTAGGCTAGAACAACAGTCGCGTTTGTGATAAGTGCATTAAATCTCTTAAAACATCTTCATTTTTTTTCGAACAGAAACACAACAAAATTTGGCAACATGAGCCGAATACGTTCATCTTAAGCCGAAGTCAACCAAGGTTGGTCACAAGGGCTTAAAAAGACCGATTTTCTTTACCAGAATTCAAGTGGAGAACTCTCTTCACCATGTTTGAAAGCCTCAAATTCCTTCGTCGTTTGCCCACTCGAGTTAAAGGTTCATAGCCGATCCTCTTTACTGGGTAGTTTAATTATATGTACTCCACGTCTCACGCGAACATGCTGCAGTTCATGATGTCATCGGCAGTTAGGTCAACGACTGCCGACAGGTAGCCATCATGGCGGCCATGGATGACACATTCAGGAAGCATCTCTACCATGAAACCCATTACCGGGTACAATTGTGGTATATAATTAGGCAATAGGTTAATACAGTGGTATTCTAGCTATTACAATAAGTTTTTGTAGCAAGTGGAACAACAATATTCACTCGATGTTTGAGATAGCGATAGAGTCTTACCACAGTACATTTATTGATGGCTTTCTATACATAGAGGGTGTTTAAATTCTAACTCTCAGGATCTGCACTTCAAAATGAACTCTCCCTATTTCGAGTAAGTCTACCATTACTGTTCAGTAATAAAGTCCCGTACGTTATGATATAAAGCGTTACTATCTAGCTCAGAGCAGTGACAGTCATCCAAGAAATTCATGGTAAGCTTCTTAATTCTATCGCGTGGTAAATGTATTGCAGGTCTCGATAAATTTACAAGACCCTGAATATACAAGGTGATGAATTCAGTGGGGATGAATTTTCCGCCATGAATCACTAGCCAGCGAATTGTTCTACGCTCGTGTTGTGTGGCACTTCCACCCTAGATGCTTTCAATGAACTACAAAACACAATATTTAAATTTTATTTATACATTGCCCCTCCGTAATATTTTACTGCATAGTAACTGAAGGTAACCAACCTAAATCCTCAAGATAACAAGTATCAACAAGTTTCAGGTTCTTAGATTATGTTAGCCTAGAGAATCTTAGAATTAAAAAACACTACTATAAACAATAATACCCATGATCATTTTTTTAGTGAAGTATGCCAAAACGGTGGGTTATTCCGTAAATATATAAATTGTGGCGGTTTAAAGTATATACGCAACCATATAAAATAACATAATACGTTGACTTTTTTGCTGGATTCGAGTAACATTGCGAGAACAACGTTTATTGTCCGCTTGTCCGTAAAAACACGACAAAAGATGAATTTTAATCCGTTGTTGCTGTAAAATAACTGTTGTATAGCCTCAATTTTGCAGACACAAGCGGCAGTTGGCGTGCCCCGAAGTGCCACAACTTTCTCGTCAACCAAACACTTCAAAACTGGAGATCTCTTCGATCATAGAATAAAATAACGCGCCATATTTTCTGTCAAAACAACATAGGACGTCAAAGCACAAGACTGAGTGCGGGGTCCCGGTATAGTAGCTTCATACCTCAGGGTACATGTTAGGTACGGATAAGTGCCTCATCCTTAAATTTTACATTTTGAACTTTTTCTAAGCCCCAAAATTTGATGTTTCTTTGGTAGAATAAGCAACCTAACCCATGAGTCCAATTTCGTTGTATGACAAAATTTGCATAGCAAAATAAAACTATTTGGTCTATTAGGTCAAGCTAAGTTAGGTTAGGTAGACATTTTCATCGGGTCAAAGAATATTATAAAAGGTCAGGGTAGGTGCAGCAGGGATTGGGTTTCTAGAAATAAGAAAATCTAATTTCGTAATCAGGAAATTAGACAGGAGTAAGAAGTGGTTAGGTTAATTAAGAATATGTCAAGATAGGTTCGTTTAGTTAGAATAGGGTCATAACCTAACTTAGAGGCACAATACACAAGATACTGGCTTTGGATGATGTCATTTCAACGCAAGCTACGTCGTTTATGGCCGGCTTCAAGTTTCGCTGGAACAACAGTGTTTAACCTCTTAGTGAACTTAGGTCGTATGTGATTGGCCGGTGAATATTAGAATTTTAAGGCTTGGCTTGTCTGCCACGCTATCAGCAGCACTGACTTTGCCATTTTTGAATAGTGTTGCAAGTTTTAGAAATAACCCGGTGTTGTTAAACCGGTTACAAACCAAATTTTATGTAACCTGACTGCGTCTTTGAAAATTTCATTGGCAATTTCACCTCCCAACCAAACGCGCCGGAGGATTTCTCTATAGATGAGAACTAATTTTGTCTCAAGCTTTAGTATTAAGTACCAAATTATTACATGTAAGCTCAAAAAGAAAAGCTGGACGTATGAAAGTACTTACACTTGTTCACAATTGTTTAAATTGCTGATATTGAGGGGTAATTAACTGCCACGCGACTGAAGAGTAACTGTGAACAACCACACCACGCCTAATGGTAGGAACCACTGATAGTACGGAATATTAGTATTTGCAATGAAATTCTTACACACAATTCCATTTGATCAGTTTTGTTTTTCCACTCTTTCTGAGTTCATGAATAAATTCTAAACTTTAACGGCAAGCCTTATAGGGGCTAAAATTAAAGGGAGCTTCAATTTTTTTTTCAGCTTGGTAAATTTCTCTGTACCGTCCTCTGTATGGAAGAAAACCGTTGCTAACTTAGATATTGTCATAAAACTTAGATTTAAAAGTAGAAGGTGCTTTAATTTCCCTAATCCTTCAGTTGACAAAAAAAAAATGAAAATAAAGAATACGCTATGCAATGGCAGTACCAGCGGAGGTCAGTACCTACAATATCGCACGGTCACGTGACTGACCTTATTGGAGTGACCTCTATCGATGATACAAAGGAACGTGAAGTTTTTGGGAAACAGATGTGTGTAGGGCGGGCTTCTCTTGCAGTTTATAGAGGTTCCTTGGTTGCATCTTGGTTGCGAAAATCAGACACATATTTGGTGTCGGCAATTCGCTTGCTTAAATGGATGAGATATTGGAGCCACTAAGAAATGCTTACCATATGAAAGTAATATAAATACAACTGGAGCTGCACTCCAACAGAGCAGACCTCCGCCAAGCAATGCAGAGCAAACGAAAATTTCAATGTGGTCGAGAATCTAGAATTTCTTTTTGATTCTCATCAAGGTTTAGTTATCTGTTCTTAGTGCCATTTCTAACAGTTACTGTATATTTCGTGAAGATCTACCTTCAACAATTGAGTTACGGTCGCAAAAATTTGATCGTCTGTTTCACGTGACATTCCAACCAGTTTGTATAAATTTCATGAAGATCCATACATAACTTTTTGAGTCATGTATCTAACAGACATGTAAAGAGGCAATCAAACGCCTGCAAAATATTACCTCCATGGCGCAGGGAATAAAAAACGTTTGTAAAATTCGATTTTTACCTGGTTATTTGTCAAGGCGTTTCAGTTTCATTTACTTTATCTTACTATAGGGCTGTGGTATGTGATTCGCTTCCTAGTTTCATTTTCTCTTACAATGGGCTAACAAAACCTTGTAACGAAATAACGCAGCCTGAGTAAGGTAGCGTTGGTCGAAAATCGCAAAGTTTCAACTATATACTGTATTTCAAGCAACACTAATCCTAAGTGAAATAAAATTTTTGTTTTTCGTTTCAGAGGAAACTTATTTGAGATGAGGCATAGCTGTACCGTTCATAAAAACAACGTGTTTTTTAGTGCAGTGTAAAAATTCTGCTAACATCTACGGACGCTATAGACATATATTTCCCAATAGGTTAAGTAATGCAATCGTGGTATGTTATGGATCTATAGTTTTGAGAATTGGACTATAGAGACATCAATAGGTTAAACAGAGCATCTTTCTATGTATCTATTGTCCTGTAATTATCGTGTTAGATATCTAGAATCCTGTTGTAAAGCGATGGACGTGAATAATTAGGTACCTTATTGATGTATCTGCACCCATGTACAATTCACTGTCCGGTAATCAATCGATAGACGCAAAAAATTAAGTGCAGTATCGAAATATCGGCTGCAGTGTAAAATTCACGGTCCTGTATAGTAACACGATGGGCTGAGTAAATTCACCAGAGCAACCTTTGAAGTTATCTTTCGGCTGAGAACTAAGTAAAATCTCACGAGCACGACCCCACACTACACTAGGTATCGGCGGACCCGTCTGTTGTTTTGGTTCCAGTCTTACGTCATCGTCCAGTGATCCCTGAACGCCTCAAGCGGCGGATGTTGGCTATGCAGCGATGATTTAGGGCTTCGGCTTCAGCAGAGAACGTTCACCCTTTTGGGGACAGTGGTTCTCCGCCCGGGGCGAGAGACGCTCCTTGCAAAGGTGCATACTTAAAGACATGTGGGCAACAACACACAGAAAAGTGGTTGTTTGCCATTACGCAAAATTAGTTAACTGTAAACTACCGTGTTGTTTGAATTTGCGTCAATGCACATTGTCGTTTGTGATGAACGACAGATGAACAAGAGCGTTGTGATCAACAACAGCGTTGTGATGAACAACAGTGTCTTCTACGATTAATTATTATTGCTTTGTAGCTAAAATATTACGTCGTTAGTGATAAGATACCAGGTGTTTTTTTTATCGTTAAGAACATACTTTTCTGCGTGAAGAAGGTTGGAAACTCATAGGTAATTGCCCGATGTGGATAGGAGTGATATCAGATGATAACTGACTTCGCTTATATTATCTGAATGGCGATCTTTCCAGCATAAGACAATTGTAGTGGATTGAGCTGCTCAATGCTATTCATGTCTGCAGGTGTAGGCTGAGTGTATCTATTTATTCTCATTGTACGTGGCCACCAATAATTGTGACTGGGCCTAATTACTAGGTTGAAGTTTGGCTACTTTGTTTGTACTTGAGAGCTTGTTAGCGTATTTTGTGAACCCATTGTGTTCTTAAGAAAAGTTATTTATTTATGTATTTGGAAATGCGAGTAAGCAAAAAAGAAAAGATTCTGCACTAATTCGTGTTTACCGAAGAAATGAGCAGAGGTTCTGCGCTGAAAAGTGTTGACTTAGGAGGAATACTGAATTTCTGCTCAGTAAAGAAAAACAAACTAAAAGACTTACATTCTGCAGGGAAAAGTGTTTATACAAGAGTAGAACAGAGATTCTGTTTTGAAACATGTTTGCCCAAGAGAAGAACAAAGATGCCCCGATGTGAAAAGGATTCCAAAGAGAAGAAGAACTGAGATTCCCCCTAAACCGAGGCTATTAAACTTAGGTGTGAAATGAGAACATCAGCAAGAAGCCATAAATTCTGCACTAACAGGAGAATAACAACATTAGAGCAGGCGTTACACGCGGCGCCAGCTCATAGACGAACACCCGCAACAACACAATTATTGTGATAAAAGTCAAACAAGAAAAGCCCCATTCGAAAAAATCCCAGACATGAAAATCCACAAAACTACCATATTAAATAAATGTCAGTCAACCTTGCGAAACACCTCGCATCATGTCAAATTTCGTCGTTGTGGAACATCAACATTCCAAAACTCTGGTATTCTATTGAGGTCAAGCTCGTCATTTTTTCAAGGATGAGTTAGAAAAGTTTCGAGATTTACGACAGGATGGAGAAAATCGGATCCGTGCCCTGGTCATTTCAGCGTCGCGGAGAAACGTGATGTGCTTGAGCAGACAAGCGTATATGGAGGAAGCTGAGATCTGTGTCGATTGTGGACCTTGGAGTAAATCAGTCTTACGACTTCTTTGTTCCTGTATGGGGGAAGTTTTGGGTAGTTCTGTATCGAAACTAAACCAGAAGATGGTAAAACGCAGCGTGTTTAGAGCAGAACAAGGCACTGAATTTTACCGGTGAAAATAAAAATTCTATACGAACAATAATCTGATATCTTGTTGGTTCTTGCATGGGAGTAATACTGTATCAAAGCTGGATCATAAGATGGTGAAACACAAACCGTTAAAATTGAAAAAAGGCAGTGCAATTTACCATTCAGTAGCATGCAGACCGTACCTATAAGACTTATAATCTTACGGGTCGCATATTTTTGCACGACGAAAGCTTTTGGTAATTCAGTATGAGAGTTGAGCCATACAGTGGTAAATCAAACCTTGTTAGGGCAGGAACTGGCAGTGTAACTGATTGGTTTAAATGAAGATCGTACGTGACCGATAATTTCACGGACTGTCTCTTCTGGCATGGTAGAAGCCTTTGGTTGTTTGGTATCATAACTTACCCTACATGTTGGTAAAACGATTTTTGTTAGAGTTGAATAAAAGCACTTCTCGTAACAATGGCAAGCTACTTGCTGCTTCAACTAAAAAAATGCAGCGCTTAATATCATAAAACATATATATTTCCGCCATCCAGGCAGTAAAACACCAGGATCACGACTTCTGTAACGCTTCATACATAACAACAAGATAAACCAAATTATTCCCAGTCGCCCCCCCCCCGGTGGCAGTGATCAGCTCCACTCTAACACGTCGTATCTTTTCTCTAACTCCACACTATCCATATAGTTACGCAACCTAAACATTTTTATATGTTTATTTTACTGAAAACATTTGACTATATACTTACACACGAGTGAAAACTATTCTTTAAGGGTGAATCTTCCTCAAGTGTCAATTGAATGCTTCGGTTTGAACGATATTATTTACAGTTTTTTGGAAAATTTTATATCATTGTAAAACTACACATCAATATGCTGCATCCATTGCAATAATTTTTACCCGATAATATTAAACTGGTGGTTGTGTCCAACGGCACACCAAAACATTGCATTGATTACAATAACCCCCACTCAATATTTCATTACAAGCGCTAGGGCTCAACGGTACTTCAGAACTTGCATTTATTACAATAACCTCTACTCAATATTCCATTGCTGGCGATAGTGCAGAACGTTGCATCCATAACCATAACAATAATGCGTTGCAGCTGGCGCGGGCTGGAGAGCATAGCTGAGGGCCGTTCACCTCGACCAGTCGGTGGAGATCACCGGGAGCCTGGAACTACCCGCGACCATGGACGGCTTCCATCCTAAGCAGCCTTCAGGATCAGCGAGACCATGAGCGCTCCCGACTACTTGTGGTCCATTGTAATTTAGGGCACGTTCGATTGGGCCGAAATTAAGCAGTCGTGGTTTGACTTATCGGAACTGCTGACGGGTGCGCTGGCTTCGACGCGGTTAATTGAGGTTCGTGGTTTGACCCTTAATGCACTACTCTTGAAACTTCCAGAAACTCAATCTTGCTCCATGAACTAGAGTTTTCAGTCAGTTCAACGTACTAGTGTTTCCTTTAATACCAGCAACACGATTTAGAGAGACAAAGCCAAAGTTTCTGACTAGAGTTTCTGACAAACTAAACCTCGAAGGCTTAATTTCTTCGTCCAATCGAACATGCTAATTATCCAAGTTTATCATTATCCTTTACTTCCATCCATCTATAGCATGGGATTTACCACTTTAGCTTGGCATAAATCCTCCTCATCACTGATTTTTCGACCGTCGCAAACATTACCGAATTAGTTTGCCCTTTTCGCAGGAAAAACACTGTATGAAGAGCAACATTTACTGTAAGTTACGGCATGAAAGAAAGGGCGAATTGGCCAGGGATAAAAGCCTAAAACGCGATCCCAATAGTCACCATCAAAATTCAGAACTGAAGTTTTGGACAAGATAAAGTTAGCTGGAGTTGGGTCTGTTGATAGAACTGGGGTAATCGAACGCTCGCCACATCCGATGGTAAAATAATTCTGCTTGTACATATTTCCCTTGGTGTATAACGTACATCCGCTTGTCTAAACTAGCGGTGTAATGTTTCCAGCAGTACAAGGGGGGATATCTGGTTTAGTACTAGAAACAATGACTCGTACATGTCAACGTAGAGTAAAGATTGGAGGATCGTAGATGAACTGCGGTTGTATAGGGGGATGAGAAAAAAAAAGAGACGGTGGTAATTTTGTCCAAAAATGCTTCCATGATATTAATCACTGAAGCCATGGAAGGCCGTCTTTAAAAGTAAAGAGCACTATCGTCTGTTTGGTCACACACGGTTTATTGTTAGGGAATGCACCAACATGCAAGTCGTACGTACCTGTAGCACAGTATAACTTCACGTCACAACAGTCGGAGACGCACGGAGCCTGCAGATACTCGAATACTCGATGTATTTAATGCAATCAAGCTTCAGCAGTGAATGAATGTAATTACGTGCTTATGCTTATAATAATCATTTTGCTATAGCAAAGACAACTCCACGCATAATTTTTTTATTGACAATGCTAATATGCATTAGCTAAATTTTATCACTTTTTGTTCCTTGGTGAACTTAGTATTCTACTAAGCTAAAGAGAGCAGCAGTATTAAGCAATCTCTTCCTTATGAATATCTATTTCTGAATTTGTAGTAAGAGTTTTTCTCTCATATAAATATTAAGCGCTCAATAAGCAGCAATAAAAATTCTTTTTGCATGGATATCCAGTGCTCGAATAGTATGCTGTAGCAGGAAGTCTTGCTTAAGAATGTCCACTTTTCAACCAATAGTAAGAAATTTCTCCCCTGTGAACAACTTGTACTCCGTTCAGCAGAAACAAGACTTCTCTCACCTGTGAGTACCAGTTATTCAAGGAGTTATCGTGTCATGACATACTTTTTAACGAGGAAAAACAAGTCATGCATAGGTGTGCACAAAAAACTAAGATCAATGTCTATGCCAATTTTTTTGTGAAGATTTGCTCTCAAACTGGTGCTCTCTGACAACTACATTTTCAGAAAAAACACAAAAACTTGATGTAGCAGTGAAAGAGAAAATGTAGCGAGGGAAGTACCTTGTATTGTAGTTTTCGATGTTATTTGGGCATTCCAAAGTCATCATTTCTGAAATTTCCTGAGAAGACAACAGATTAAGTGAAATTTTGAACATATGTCTCACCAAATGGAGTACATTTCACTATCTTTGCTGAGTGCACACTTGAAATTAAGATTATTTTATAGATCGCGTTGACATCAACAACTAAGACAAAGGATTCGAGGGAGTACAACTTTTTTTATTGTAATATAACTACAAAATGTCAGCTTGGCTGACTGAAACTAATTTTAGAGTAAGTACAATAAGTTAATTACCTCCACCAAGGAGGTTATGTTTTCGTCCGGTTTGTCTGTCCTTCTGGCATCAAGATAACTCTAAACGTTATGGACCGATTTTGGCGAAATTTACAGGGATTGTTAGATATGTTAAGAGGAACAGATGATCAACTTCTGGTGAGGATCCGTCCACCTGTTTGTTTATTTGTCTGCCTCATTTTCTCATTGCTATAACTCAAAAAGTTATGGACGGATTTTTATGAAATTCACACGAGTTGTTAGTTATGTTATGAAGAGTAAATGACCAAATTTTTGTAACGATCCGTATGTTTGTTCGTTCGTTTGTTACTGTTTTTAATTTTATGATTGTTAACACAACTCAAAAAATAATGACTGGGTTTTTATGAAATTTATAGGAGTTGTTATTCATTTTAAAAGGCATAAGCAAATTTTGGTGCAGATCGGTTTGTTCGTTTGTATGTTTGACTCATGTTTGTCATAATGCTTGTTAGCAGCATAACTCAATAAGTTATGGACGGATCTTCAAAAAAATGACTGAAGTTGTTGACACTATTGAAAGGCACAAATAATTAGATTTTGCTGTTGATGCAAATACAATCATAGTCTGAGAATCGATTTAAATTTTTCGTAACCGTTGCCTCACTTGGCGGAGGTATGCGCTTTGAGAGTGCTCTAGTTGTTTCGATTTAACCGTGTAAATTTTTACAGTAAAGTGTAACACATGTTAAGGTATGCCACAAGGACACAACTGATGCAAGAGCATCAACGCGAGAAAAATACTCTAATAACTAAATTGTATCACCGCTAGGATAATGCTGGATTTATTTCAAAGAAATAAGATGGCGATTACGGAGCTGGATCTTACTGTACTGCATATGCAGGAGATATGATTACAGTGATAATACTGAACAAGTTACAATTTTTACCAGTGGTGGACAAGAACATCTCGTGTTCACTTCAGCTACTACTTTTGGACTTACCAAAAAATTTATAAGGTCATCGTTTTGCCATTTCAATCTTTTCGAATGAATTTGGATGTTTGATGTTCAAAAACGGCCTATCTTTATATCACGAAGCGAGAAAATGATGACCCAATTTCGACTAAAAGTTAAAAAAAAAAACATACACTACTTGACGTACATAAGAGGGTTAAATGAATCTGCGAATCAACTTTTTTTTAAAGGATTCTAGGTAATGCAAAAACATGCCTTATTTTCAAATAAAGCGTTGCAAAATTCGTTATGGTGAGACACGCAACGTTGGAAAATAATCTGCTGAATACTCATGCGTAAGTTTTTCTCAAGCTGCACTTTCCGCTATTAATGTAGTTAAAATTTCAGCTCTAAAAGGCGAAGAATTAGCTCGTACAACATACATAGGTTTTTTCAAGAGACGCTATCGGTTGTTGGTACACTACTTTTTACGGAAAGGAATGCGGGAAACCAACTACAACACACATAAGTTTTCTAGAAAAGACACTTTCTGCTGCTAGCGTAAAGAAATGGGGATGAAGAGCGGAGACTCAGTTACAAAGATCACAATATACCATTATGTTGGCACGCCCGCCCTGTATGCAGGACTACCGCGACGAAGACAAACCTGAATCGTTTTACAACTATTTCACAACGCCCGAACCTTAACGATCAGAAGCAGCCATGAAATGAACTGCACGATCGCTTTCCTCTCCAATTAGCTCAGTCTTAATGGCAGCATTGTGATGGCACAAAAAGTGCAGTTGTAATAATGTTAGAGACACATCACGACTCTGAGGTCACCACCTGCGAGCTAGTGCCAAAACTGGGGGGGGGGGATGGCAACAGGATGTCATATCTATTCAGATGAGTGAAAAAAAAAGTGTTTTCGCTTTTGATATTTATGACTATCGTCGGCAGTTTTCATTCCATTTTCGGTTAACGGAGTCAAAGTTATCAATTCAACGGTATTAGGGTGATAATGTTAATTCATTCCTGTATATTATAATAATAGGGTTGAGTGTTCGTAAGTCATGATCTCGATGAGGTGTCTCATTGCTGCGTGGGGAGGGGGGGGGGATGTTAAAGCATGACGTTACAAAAATGTAGAGGTGTACAGCTGCGATATCTTCCCGCCACCGAAAGATTATATTCATTACATGCACGCAAC
>LQNS02278163.1:15352475-15371563 GCA_001587735.2 Parhyale hawaiensis
CCACTCCAACGCGTTGTATTATTTCTCTAACTCCACACGATCCATATAGTTACGCAACCTAAACTTATATGTTTATTTTACTGCAAAACATTTGACTATAGATATTCATACGAGTGAAAACTATTCTTTAAGAGTAAATCTTCCCTAGGCGTCAATTGAATTTTTCGATTTGAACGGTATTTACAGTTTTTTTTTGGATAATTTTATATCATTGTAAAACTACACATCAATATGCTGCATTCATAACAATAAGTTTTACCCAGTAATTTAAAACTGGTTGTAGTGTCCAACAGAACGCCAAAATATTGCATTTATTACAATAACCCCACTCAACATTTCATTACAGGCGTTAGGGCTCAACGGTACTTCAGAACTTGCATTTATTACAATAACCTGTACTCAGTAGTCCATTACAAGCATTAGTGCTCATCGGTACTTCACAACTTGCATTTATTACAATAACCTCCACTCAATATTCCATTGCTGGCGATAGTGCAGAACGTTGCATCCATAACCATAACAATAATGCGTTGCAGCTGGCGCGGGCTGGAGAGCATAGCTGAGGGCCGTTCACCCCGACCAGTCAGTGGAGATCACCGGGAGCCTGGAACTACCCGCGACCATGGACGGCTTCCATCCTAAGCAGCCTTCAGGATCAGCGAGACCATGAGCGCTCCCGACTACTTGTGCTCCATTGTAATTTAGGGCATGTTCGATTGGGCCGAAATTAAGCAGTCGTGGTTTGACTTATCAGAACTGCTGACGGGTGCGCTGGCTTCGACGCGGATAACTGAGGTTCAAGCTTTGACCCTGAATGCACTACTCTTGAAATTTCCAGAAACTCAATCTTGCTCCATAAACTAGAGTTTTCAGCCAGTTCAACGAACTAGTGTTTCCTTTAATACCTGCAACCAGATTTAGAGAGACAAAGCCAATGTTTCTGACTAGAGTTTCTGACAAACTAAGCCTCGAAGGCTTAATTTCTTCGTCCAATGGAATATGCCAATAATCCAACTTCATTATTATCCTTTACTTCCATCCATCTATAGCATGGGATTTACCACTTTAGCTTGGCATAAATCCTCCTCATCACTGATTTTTCGACCGTCGCAAACATTAACGAATTAGTTTGCCCTTTTCGCAGGAATAACACTGTATAAAGTGAAACATATACTGTAAGTTACGGCATGAAAGAAAGGGTGAATTGGCCAGGGATAAAAGCCTAAAACGCGATCCCAATAGTCCCCATCAAAATTCAGAACTGAAGTTTTAGACAAGCTAAAGTTAGCTGGAGTTGGGTCTGTTGATAGAACTGGGGTAATCGAACGCTCGCCACATCCGATGGTAAAAAAATTCTGCTTGTACATATTTCCCTTGGTATATAACGTACATCCGCTTGTCTAAACTAGCGGTGTAATGTTTCCAGTAGTACAAGGGGGGATATCTGGTTTAGTACTAGAAACAATGACTCGTACATGTCAACGTGGAGTAAGGATAGGATGATCGTAGATAAACTGCGGTTGTATAGGGGGATGACAAAAAAAGAGACGGTGGTAATTTTGTCCAAAAATGCTTCTACGATATTAATCACTGAAGCCATGGATGGCCGTCTTTAAAAGAAAAGAGCACTATCGTCTGTTTGGACACACACGGTTTATTGTTAGGGAATGCACCAACATACAAGTCGTACGTACCTGCAGCACAGTATAACTTCACGTTACAACAGTTGGAGACGCACGGAGCCTGCAGATACTATATGTATTTAATGCAATCAAGCTTCAGCAGTGAATGAATGTAATTACGTGCTTATGCTTTTGCTATAGCAAAGACACCTCCACGCATAATTTTTTTTATTGACAATGCCAATATGCATTAGCTAAGTTTTAACACTTTTTGTTCCTTGGTGAATTTAGTATTTTAATAAGCTAAATAGATCAGCAGTATTAAGAAATCTCTTCATTATGAATATCTATTTCTGAATTTTTAGCAAGAATTTTTCTCTCATATGAATATTAGGTGCTCAATTAAGCAGCAATAAAAAATCTTTTTTCATGGATATCCAGTGCTCGAATAGTAGGTATGCTGTAGCAGGAAGTCTTGCTTAAGAATGTCCACTTTTCAACCAATAGTAAGAAATTTCTCCCCTGTGAACAACTTGTACTCTGTTAAGCAGCAACAAGACTTCTCTCACCTGTGAGTACCAGTTATTCAAGGAGTTATCGTCTCATGACATACTTTTTAACGAGGAAAAACAAGTCATGCATCGGTGTGCACTAAAAACTAAGATCAATGTCTATGCCAATTTTTTCTGAAGATTTACTCTCAAACTGGTGCTCTCTGGCAACTACATTTTCAGAAAAAACACAAAAACTTGATGTAGCAGTGGCAGAGAAAATGTAGAGGAATGTACCTTGTATTGTAGTTTTCGATGGTATTTGGGCATTCCAAAGTCATCATTTCTGAAATTTCCTGAGAAGACAACAGATTAAGTGAAATTTTGAACATATTTCTCACCAAGCGGAGTACATTTCAGTATTTTTGGTTAGTGGACACATGAAATTAAGATTGTTTTATAGATCGCGTTGACATCAACTACTAAGACAAAGCATTCGAGGGAGTACAAATTTTTTTTACTGTAATATAACTACAAAATGTCAGCTTGGCTGACTGAAACTAACTATAGAGTAAGTACAATAACATAATTACCTCCGCCAAGGAGGTTATGCTTTCGTCCGGTTTGTCTGTCTTTCTGTCATCAAGATAGCTCAAAAAATTAAAATATTACGGATCGATTTCTGGGAAATATACAGGAATTGTTAGGTATGTTAAGAGGAACAGATGGTTAACTTTTGGTGAAGATCCGTCTATCCGTTTGTTTATTTGTCTGAATCATTTTTCTCACTGCTCTAACTCAAAAAGTTATGGACAGATTTTTATAAAATTTACATGCATTGTTAGGTATTTTATGAACAGTAAATGACCAAATTTTTGTAACGATCTGTTTGTTTTTTCGTTTGCTTGTCACTGTTTTAAATTTTATGATTGTTAGCACAATAACTCAAAAATAATGAATGGATCTTTATGAAATTTATAGGAGTTGTTAGTAATGTTAAAAGGCATAGCTAAATTTTGGTGCACATCGGTTCGTTCGGTTGTATGGTTGACTCATGCTTGTCACAACGCTTGTTAGCAGCATAACTCAAAAAGTTATGAACGGATTTTCAAAAAACTACTGAAGCTGTTAACACTATTGAAGGGCACAAATGATTAGATTTTGGTGTTGATACAAAGAAAATCATGGTCTCAGAACCAATTTTAAGTTTTCATAACCGTTGCCTTGCTTGGCGGAGGTATGCGCTTCCAGAGTGCTCTAGTTTGGATGTAGGTTTTTACAGTAAAGTGAAAAACAAGTTAATGCTTTGCCACAAAGACACAACTGATGCAAGAGCATCAACGCGAGAAAACTACGCTAATAACTAAATTCTATCACCGCTAGGACAATGTTGGATTTATTTCAAAGAAATAAGACGTTGATTACGGAGCTGGATCTTACTATACTGCATACGTAAGAGTTATGATTACATTGATAATACTGAACAAGTTATAATTTTTACCAGTGGTGAACAAGAGCATCTCGTGATCACTTCAGTTATTACTTTTGGACTTGCTAAAAAATTTATACGGTCATCGTTAAGCCATTTATAATCTTTTCAAATGTATTTGGATGCTTAATGTTAAAAAACGGCGCATCTTTATGTCACAAAGCGAGAAAATGATGACCCAGTTTCGACTACAAAATTTAAAAAAATACACTACTTGACGTACATAAGAGGGTTAAATGAATCGGCGAATCAACTTATTTTTTTTAAGGATTTTAGGTAATGCAAAAACATGCCCTATTTTCAAATAAAGCATTGCAAAATTTGTTATGGTGAGACACGCAACGTTGGAAAATAATCTGCTGAAAACTCATGCGTAAGTTTTTCACAAACTGCACTTTTCGCTATTAATGTAGTTAAAATTTCAGCTCTAAAAGGCGAAGAATTAGCTCGTACAACATACATATGTTTTTTCAAGAGACGCTATCTGTTGTTGGTACACTACTTTTTACGGAAAGGAATGCGGGAAATCAACTACAACACACATAAGTTTTCTAGAGAAGACACTTTCTGCTGTTAGCGTAAATAAATGGGGGATGAAGAGCGGAGAATCAGTTACAAAGATCACAATATACCATTATGTTGGCACGCCCGCCCTGTATGCAGGACTACCGCCACGAAGACAAACCTGAATCGTTTTACAACTATTTCACAACGCCCGAACCTTAACGATCAGAAGCAGCCATGAAATGAACTGCACGATCGCTTTCCTCTCCAATTAACTCAGTCTCAATGGCAGCATTGTGATGGCACAAAAAGTGCAGTTGTAATAATGTTGGAGACACATCACGACTCTGAGGTCACCACCTGCGAGCTAGTGCCAATACTGGGAGGGGGGGGGGGAATGCAACAGGATGTCATATCTATTCAGATGAGTGAAAAAAAGTGTTCTCGCTTTTGATATTTATGGATATCGTCGACAGTTTTCGTTCCATTTTCGGTTAACGGAATCAAAGTTATCAATTCAACGGTAATAGGGTGATAATGTTAATTCATTCCTGTATATTATAATAATAGGGTTGAGTGTTCGTAAGTCATGATCTCGATGAGGTGTCTCATAGCTGCGTGGGGAGGGGGGGGGATGTTAAAGCATGACGTTACAAAAATGTAGAGGTGTACAGCTGCGATATCTTCCCGCCACCGAAAGATTATATTCATTACATGCACGCAACACGGGTAGCAATAACAGCACTAACTGTATTAATATTATAATAACTGAGCTGTATTAAGAACTTGACCTCCACTACGATATTGAAATGCCATGGGGCTCAAGAAATGCAATGTAATCTAAACGGCACGCGTACGCGCTATAGTCCTATTACATCCAATCAAATTTACTAGGTAGTCATTCATAAAATACACGCTCTTATGAAAATCAGTACAAGCTCTAGTTGTTATTTACATTTATTTAATCACTTTAGATTAACAACTGACAGCTAAAAGTATCTATTTACTTATGCATAGAACTGTGCTGGCATAAAACTACCGGGATTTGTGTCTGGCCTGTTGGGGCTGCGGGAGTTAAATTCAGTTTTTTACTGTTTTTGGAGGAATTTCCCGGCATTTACGGTGTTTTGGGGGTTTCTTAATGCTTCAGTTTTGTTTATTATTACCCGTTTCTTGAAGCCTCGGCGTGGAATTTCTTTCATTAATCATAACAGGTCTGTTTCGTCACTGTGTGTTGCTTGTAAATAAAACCACTTGGTCCAAATACGCTATACTTCGAGTTGACAGAGCGACAATGACTTGAGAGTTTCTAACGACCGCTGCGTGACCAATGACATAATTATGAGCAGCTTTAAAAGAAAGTGACTCGTAATGGTGCTGGACATTGGGTGGCAATTTCAGATGCTCTAGATGGCACCAATCACGGGGCCGAGTTGACCGCAACAGACTTAACCTATATGGTGGCAAGGGACCACGCGGCGCAGCATTGAGTAATAATAGTAATAAATAACAGAAGTAATAAATAATAATAAACGAACACAAAAGGTTCACATGTACGCCTAAAATACTTAGTAAATGATGTTATGAAATATACAGAGGCACAGCGGCACACTCACATAGAGAGAAGGCCATACTCAGGGAAAATATAATCAATCAGGGTAATAAATGAACTAGGATTTCTTACTAAAAAAATGGGAATTTATTTTATGCTCCTAATATGGGTTATTCATTTATTCCCCCGCTTGACTATACATGAATGCAGCTTGTGGGCAGACCTAGCTTAGCCCATCAGCCCAGTTTATACCAGGTTGTGTTATTTTGCTTCGAGGCTTCTTTGTCCCATTTGTATTTCTACAATGAAAAAGTTTTTCTAGCGAAGTAGCACAGGTAGGGGCTCGTCGAGGTACAGGTAGGGATAAAAATAGTTTGTTTGGGCTCGTCGAGACTATAATATATATTGAGATGTGGACTGCGTTATTTAATCCAAGATTTATATAGCCAGATATATCTCATCCCAAACGTTTTTCCATTTGGAAAGAATAGATATCTGATGAAGAACGTTTTTTCAAGGGAGAACCCAAATCTTGACCCAAATTATCGCCCAGGTTTGCCTAAAATACGTCTTATGAGGAGGCCACCTATACATTCATACGCCCAACTGGTTACTAGGATGTGTAACTCTTGTGTCGTTTCGATATGTACAGTATTTAAAATCGATAGCATAGATACGGTAGCATAAATGACGTGCGCGTTCCACATCCTAGTATGAAGTTGTATTCGCGAATGGATAGTGTGGCCTCGGCATTTCCGTTTTCCTACAAAATGTAAATAAAAAGTAAGTAAGGATTTTGTAACATAACTAAGAACCAAAGTGACCTCATAATTTGCGATTATTTATGAATAGGTTTATAACTGCCTAAGACTTCCTGTATTATGATAGCAGGCTGTTAATGTGTATCTTGGTAAATTCAGTGAACCTGTGAGAAAAACCTAAGGGCTAAATTGAAATCTATAAAACTTGGGGATTCTTGTTTGTGACGGGGGGATTTATGATATAGGGTTTCTTTGGCATGGAATTTAATAAGAATGAATTTGGTTTTTAGCTGGAGGTAAAATATATGGGAGTGCATCACCACGTAATACTTATTTCCAAATAAACGTCACGAATCTCGACGGTGAAGAAACTATTATTAGTTCTGTATATCAGCAAACTCCACGATCTAGAAAGTGATGGACTGAAGATTATGTTGTAGAGTGTGAGTTCTGTTGGACCGTTTCTGCATATGGCAAACTGAATTTTGATTCTATTTCTAGAGTTAACTACTATTAATATGATATATTTGATATTATTGGGTTAGCTAAAATGTTCTTTCTGATTTAGTTAAATTAGCGAATTCCTGAAATGGAATCGCTAGCGATCGCTGCAAAGTCTCATTCTTTATCCTCGAATACTGACATGCCCAGTGTCTGAAGATGGTGCCTGGAGAGTTAAAACATCGATGTCAGTATTTTAGTTTTTATGTGTTTTGATGTTGACAGAAACCGAGCAAAATTTTTGAGATGCCTAAAATGTAGCTTTAGTTAAAAGTATATACATACCTATTTTCATGTACAATGAATTCGTTACAAGGGCGACAAGTCGCTATCGTGACTTCCAAGGAAAACATCAAATTAAGAAGCGCTAGTGATCAAATTACAGAAGCTACAAGTACAAAAAAGTAATGCGATTAATTCGATGGAAAAGGTGAGCAGTAAACAAGCGATGCAGGGCCGATAACCTTGACCTGTGGGTATACGTGCTGCAGTTCATATAATCTAAATTGCTCACGCTTTTTGTCCTAGTACAATTGCAAGCGCCACGTCTGATAAAGGACCCATTCAAAGAAACGAAATAACATTAACTGCGTTTAAACATGCATATATACATAATTCAATTCAGCTTATCGTGAATTGTTGATGCTCTCTAATATTCATCTATAACTGCACGTTTCTGTTGAATTTATTGTGAAACGTAGATGCTCTTTATTGAAACAACGGTTCCACTTCTCTTTATAACTCTTTGACGATGAATTCTGTACAAGTATTGAAGCACGAGGAAGGTAGTCTATGCATAAAGATATATATTTATTAGTGCACATTTCCATCAAGTTTCTTAGCTAATAAAGGTAAGAGTTCTTATTTGCAATTTCTGTTTTCTTCACGATCGTCGTAATGTATTTTCTGGCCACTGGTTACAAATTTTCTTTTGATGACTGCTAAGAAAGTTTTTTCTTTGAGTAAGTTAAGGAATATAATTGGCAATTAAATGCATCTAGCACTCGCTACTTTCATTAAATTTACCATATCATAAAACATAAATAAGGATGAGCCTTTTCATTAACAAGCTTTTACAAAAACATTATCTAAGCTGATTTTTTTAGACTCTATATCAATGTTATTTCCACACTTACAAACTGGGCTCAATTTTTTTACCCTGGTCGTATTATACCGTCATTGTATAAACACTAAAATAATAAAATTGTTGAAAACGGTCCGAGTGGCTACAATGGATAGAGTTTGAAGAGTTATGAATTGAAAACAATTTCTGTAGATATCGTCATGCGGCAATGGCCTAAGGATATTGCTAACACTTTCAGATAAATAAATCAAAAATAATCTCACCAATACGCAAGCTTAAATCTTTATGCGAAGCAATACCACCCTCTTCATTAATAACGCTGAATACCTTGGAGAAAAAGAAACGAGGTATAATAAATGAAATCTAATATGCTGAAGTTTTCGTCTTTTCATTGTTCATCTTCAGCAATAAAACTGCAGAAAAATACAAAAAATTTGCTGTTATCAACTTTGTAAGAAAATTGAAATCTCTTCGAGACAAATGTACAACTGACATTTTAACTCCGTTTGTATGAATTATTTAGTATATATAGTGATGTAACTGCACACCCAGAGAAATTGTATAGTTAATTTGAGTCTCTAATTAAACCAAATTAAGCCATCAGTTGCGGCGACCGACACCCTAGTACTTCATATTAAATATTAGATGCGCAATGTTTTGCAGGTTAAGACTTTACCCGTTGGGACTAAAATGCGCTTTCGTGGAAGTTGCATTTTGGACGTAATCATATATGGTCACTTGCCCAGTAATGGTTTAATGCACTCTAATAACTGTGCACAAAATTGTTTATGCTTAAAGATCTATCTATATGTTACTACATATAGCTAGTACGAGGGACAATCAATATTGGTCTTCACAACCAAGTGTGTCTCGTTGCATTATTAGGTTACATTAACTTGGAATTTCTGTGGGTGCACGATCACGCTAATTAAAATCGCGAATAATCTACGTGATAAAGTTAAATCTTTGCTATATTCTACCTCAAGATCTTCGGCCGCAGCAATAAAGAATAGATGTTACGACGATATTTTTTCAGGAGAAATGGAATTCTATATGATACGTTTGTGATACAATGCGTCGTTACAGTGAATAGCCGAGGCGTAGCAGTCTCACAATGAGGAGTCATACAGAATACGGTTAGGTTATTTCTAAGAAATGAGGAGTTTTTTTTATTGATGTAATTTTTGCAAATCACGAATAAACGAATAAAGAATGTTATTTATACAAAAAATGTATTTCACTTTTTTATTCTATTTTACGACGAGCGAAACGTCTTTGCAGCAAGGAAGCCTCTCCAGAAAACAGGTTTTTGTCACCGCATCGAATTGCGAGCTTTCGATCATTGCTCAGTAAACATCCTGTGGATCTCTCAAGTCATTTCCAGGACAGAGCAAAACGAGACTGAAAGGAAAGAAGGATAAAGCTGGACTTCCGGAGCTTCAGAAGAAGCGACGGACCGGCGCTGGAAAATGACGCTTTGTAGTGGGGAATTTTTCCCACACGAGGCGTAAAAAATTTCTGTAGGAAATACGCGAATTCAATTACCAGTTAGGACTTGACCGAGGTCGCAAAAAGGTTGTAGGAGTTATGAGAACTGTGCTATATCTTTACTATAGTAACTGGATCGAAGCAGGAATTCCTGTAGTAAATATAAAGATTTCCTTACGAGAGTAGCAAAAAAATTTCATTTTCAATGGGAATTCTATGACACCCTAAAATAATGCAATTGGGATATAATATCAACGACAGAAATGAGTCAGTCTGAGAAAAAGTGAGGAATAGAGATGAATAAGGGTGGCTATACCACAGAAAGCTGGATGAGGTCAGTATACCTATGACACAGGCGAGTATATGGAGCCATGAGTAAGAATGAGTAAGACTTTCCAGCGGCCATACCAGCAATAGGGGACTCAGAATGACCGAACAAACCGGTTAAAGGAGCGCCGGGTAATTTTTGTTCTCACAATATAATGCACAATAGAAACTCCATCTCAGAAGAGCTTATCATTTACTTATTGTCATTTATAAAGAATTAGCAGCATCTCCACTTATTAATAACGTGAGACTTAACAATAAAGTAAAGGTAAAGTCAACTTTGACTGTACCCTCCCCTGCGAAACCCACACACACTGGTTCGTGTTGCAGATATAGGCCAGCTGGCCCCAGGGGAGTAAGTAAAGCCGCAGCCAACCACGGGTCCTAAGAACTATGGCGCCGAAACGAATGGTTCAACGACCCGAGCTCGCCACCCTCCCATTCCTGATCCAGCAGGTGCCCCCACCCATCTGCGCATAGCAAGCAATTGCCGACTCAGCACTCCGGACGCCGCAAAGATCTCTTGACTGGCTCGTCACTAGAACTCGGGACTTTGGGCACGGAAGTCAGACGCGCATGGCATGCTGCTGTTGTGGGTATAAAGCGACGGTACCAGTCTATGCTACCGCGATCGAAACAATTTTTTCCCCGTAGGAATACACTAGGATAAAAAAATACGTGTATCAATAGAAGTCAATCCTGCAAGAACAGGGTAAAAACAATGGTCAAGTTTTTAGCGTCGATTACAATTGTGGGTGCAATACTGTCTCAGTTATTAAAAAAAAAAGACACAAAGTGGAAAGCTCGAAACTAAAAAAAAAGGAAAAAATTGGTGCAAAAGCGTGATAACAAAACACACATGTAAGCCTTATCGGAACTACGTTTAATAGCATGCATATACATAGACCGCAATACTTGACTCTTAGGTCCAAGTGGCCTCTGATACTGGCGGCCAAAATGGGAGAAATGGGATTTTCTCAAGAGCTATTATGAACATGTCCAGACACGGTCATGTGGCAAGCGTCCAAGTGCGTCCCCGCCGTATCCAAGATACCTTCTTCACCAGAAAAATGTTGGGTACCTTGGAATTTTTTCTTCAGTAATATATAGGGGGAAAAGAATAGCTCTTGAGAAAATCTCATTTTTCCGTTGCCGACTTTTAGCCGCCAGCGTGAGACCTAAGAGTCCAGTACTGTTTCGGTCTAGGGCATAGATATAAGGTATTTTTTATTGCTGATAATTATTATATATGGTGGGCAAAATTTCTAATATGTCAATAGAATTAGTTTTATAAGACCAAACAAGATATCAAATTCTCGTTGCAATAACAGTGTTTGATCGCGTTTTATGAAGTATACTGGACCTGAGAAGGTTAACATTTAGAAACGTCTTGTCGGCTTACATCATATGAAAACACTTTACATTGGTCCCCTGAGGTTTGCTGTACAAAATATCCGCATGCCCTAAAATTATGGTCCGAGAAAGTCTGCTATTTCAAAAGGGATTTAAAGTATTTCACTCTGAATGTAAGTCTTTGTATTATTGAGCTATGCACGTATAGATTGCAGTTTCCTTCTGTTATATTACAAACGGCATATTTCCAATGCTAAAAACAAATCAAATGAACTCGATTGTCGTGCTTTTTTGAATTTTTTTTATTACTTATACGATTAAAATGTTTTACAATACCGCTTTTATAAACTTAACAAACAAGCTAATATGAGACATTTCTTCTGTTGGATTGCCGAGAAAGAGGTTACAGGCCAATACACGAGGTAGATTAAAGTTGTAAAGGACCTTTAAGCATTTTTAGAGAGCATATTTTTCCACTTAAGTCTTTACCCACAATGCAAAAAAAAAACAAGTTTTGCATTTCTCCTGTTGGATTGTTGCAAAAAAATTTCAAAGTCACGAAAAATAAGCTAAGCCCGCGTCACAGTTTATTTTTTATAAGTATTTTTTTTCCATGAGGTGAGGCCCCGGCGGTGTGGCTGGGCCGGTGGTCATGCACGTGCAGTTACCGACTCCCCAGCTAACCTTGAACTTGGCAGACGGTCCGACTTGAACCTTCTGTGGCGGACGCGAAAAAGGTTAAGACGAAATTATGGTGAAGAGAACAAATTCTAAGATTTCTACTGGCGACTTTGACAGAATTTTATAGAAGGATATCATTCTTCCAACACACGCAATTTTTTTTGCCTTAAAATAAAATGTTACTGTTATTGTGGTGATATCTAAGTGTACTTTACGTAGGACAAAGAAGATTTATGAAGCTTTTGAGTGTTTTGGCGCATATTTATACATATAACACAGTAGCTAGTGCAATACAATACATTTTTTTTTATCTCAAAGTGGTACACCAAGTTCCTATAGATCGATGTTAAAATGATTATTGTTTAATCACAATAGAGTATGCCACAGTTCTCACCGACGGATTTCAACCAGGCTAATTTGCCACGCTTTGGGTTGTGATATTCTGATATTTTTAAATAAATTAAACTTTTTTATTCGGACAAATGCCATGATTAAGTAAACTGATTCCGGTTTCGAGACCAATTTAATACCATTCAGGCAAACTTTCATTGTCTACTGAGTCTCTTGCAGTACGCTTTTAAAGTAGCACCTTTCCCACAAAATTCAAAGTTTCAAATTAGGACATTAGGGATCTGGCTTCACCGTTCGGTAATAGTAACAGTTAATTTTAGGGGCCAAGACCAACACTCTTAGGTTTACAATTTAAGCTTAAATTCATGCAAAGATATTCATACGAAAAAATTTTAGGGCAGGTTTGAGTTTAGCCATTTCAATTCAATGGACAACGTCATTGGGTACAGGGTGTGAGATGGACAGACTTACGCCGGGGAAACAATGTAATTCCTACCGTAAATCGAAACTTACTTCGTACAGTCTTTACGATTAAGAAGTGTTAGTTCAAAGAACATCGCTCTCACTATAGAGCGAGGTAGTACTATGATTTTTCTGAATGTGAAGTGAGAGGGTGTTATATGATGTCTCTGTACATAGAATGAGAGGTTATGCTGTCTCTGTCTACAGAGTTAGATTGTGTTATTCTCTTTGTATAAGAGTGCGATCGTGTTATGCTCTCCCTGTACATCGAGTGAGACGGTAATACGCTCGGCGTATCGTTTGGACTGCGTTACGCAAGGGTTAGATACACCCCGGTGTGTCGCTCTGAGAGGCGGTCGCAGGCCGACACGGTCGGGTTTGTGTTTTGTCTCGGTTACTGAAGCAAGAAAGCGTACGGCGCTGACTGAATTGTGGCAGTAAGTGCATAGCGGAAGCGTGAATTGTGAGGAAACTGGTTCAGGTCACGAGGAAAGGGACCCGCGTAGGTCATCCGGAAGGAAAAGGAGCAGATTGGTCGTAGGCAAGGAAAAATACGAGGTACGTAATACGGGACGTAGAAAAAAGGACCAGGTAGGTCACATGTGTGGAAAAGAACCGTGTAGGTAGGTAATCCGAAAGGAAAAATATCAAATAGGATATGCGTAAGGAAAGGGAAGGGGCGTGTCAAATGTACGAAAAAGGACAAGGTTGGTCGAAAGTATAGAAGAGGATAAATTATTTCGGATATTTTAAAGAAGATGGTGTAAGTCGTGCGGATGGAATGGACCAGCTACGAAATGCGCAGGAAAGATGGTCTAAGTAAGACTATCAGAAAGAAGAAAAACCAAAATAAATCATCCATGTTGTACGGAACTAGGTAAATTATACGTAATTGAAAGTTTACGAGCATGTTACAGACATTAAAGAAAATCAGTTACGTTACACTCAAGGTCAGCATTATTAATTACGAGGAAACGTTCTAAGCGTAGAACGGGACCGGGCTACGAGGGATGAGATCCAAAGGGATCTAGGTCATCAAAGTGGAAAAGAATGGATCAGTTACGCAGAAAGGGGGCAAACTAGACGAAACCGGATTCAAATCATTAAGGGCGGGGATTGCTGGTACACGAGAGATTGAATTAAATAAATTCATGAGGGAAGAGATCCCGCCCACAAGGGAGTTGAATTTAATTCAGTGAGGAAAAGGATGTAGTCCATAAGGGAGATGGATCTACGAATAAGAAAGAAAGGATGCCACTCATAAGAGAAATGGATCTAAGGCCACAAGGGAAGGGATGTTACCAACAATGGAGATACATCTAAATTTATGAGGAAAAAGAACATGCACACAATGGAAGGGGATCTAAAACCAAGAAGTAAGGGATTCTGCCTACAACGGAGATGGATCTGAAACCATGATCGAGCGAATGGATTTCATTCACGCTGGAGATGGATCGAAAACTAAGAGAGGAAGGTTTTCACTCACAACTGAGATGGATCCGAAACCATGAGCAAAGGGATTCCAGTTACAATGGAGATGGATTGAAAAACCATGAAGGGAGTCCACTCACTACGGAAATAAATCGAAAACCAAAAAGGGAAGGATTCCAGTCAAAATTAAGATGGATCAAAAACTATGAAAGAAGGGATTCTACTCACAGTGGAGATGGATCTAAAACTATGAGGTCAGAGATCCCACTTTCAAGAGAGATGGATCTAAAGCCATGAGGGAAGGGATCCCTCATGCATGTTGCTCTCATTACTGAACAATAAAATACGCAAACAATGCAAGATGTTACACAATGAAAAGTAACAGCAATAATATCTGAGCTTGCAATAATTCTGGCTTGCAATTATGGTGAGGATTCTGCAACAGAATTGAGACACTCCGGCACTTCGCTGCTCAAGGCCGAGTTAGGAAAAACAGAGAAGCTGAATAAGAATTTCAGTAATTAATAACAGGTTCACTACTGACGTTAACGCCAGATGGATGCAGTTATCATGTCCAAAGTGCTATATCACAAACAGCGTGATACTTTTTCTGGAATCTCCGACGTTATCAGCTGGATAAAAAAAAGTATCCAAAAGTGTCCGTGAAAAAATTCAATTAAAAATATTCATCCAACTTTGGACATTCTGTGTTGAAATTGAAGCATACTTTATAATACATTTTTATCATTAATGTTATTTTATTTTTTTGTTTCGAGAGCTATTATTATTGCCACTGTTCTTAGGTGTGTGATTGTTAAATGTTTCTATTATGATCATCGTCATAATTCTTTGCTCGTTTTAATAAAACGTTGTCCCTATTAACATCAACTTTTTTCAGAAACATTACTACAGTGTCGCAATTAACACTGTTATCACTTGTTTTTTACTTTATTACCGAATTATCAAGAACATTTAGTATTTTTCCCTCCGCTATAATTACGAAACTCATTATCCTTATATAATTAAACTCTTCGTGTATTTATTTCGTGTCTGCTCTTGAGGAATTAGACTGGCGAAGAATAGGCCAGGTTGTAGATTTTGTAATTAAGTTACGTTTTCATAGAGATCGATGACCAGGTTGCAGAAGATGGCCAAAGGGGAATCTTTATCCATATATCTGAAGACACTTCTTGCTTGAAACACTTCTTACAATTGAACAATATGTATGCAGCTTCTGGAATCCAACTTCATAACTTGTTCTCTCAGGTCACGACGTATAAATTCGGCAAATGATCGACGGAGCACTCAAGAATTGATGATTTTTCACGGACAGTAGACAATTATTTCTTCTAGCGCACGGTTTTTCTCTGACGGAGCAGATTCCTTCAAAGGCCAAAATTTCAGTACTTCAATGAAGCAGATATAATTAAAAACAGTATCATGGCTACGGCGAACTCACATATAAAGAGAATAGGAAATGTAAATGAAAAACTAGACAACTATACAGTCTCGAAAACGAAGACATGCTAACAATGGAGTGAGATGAGCGGCTATACGAAATAGTGTCAAAAAACCTTGCAGCAATGCAGAAAGATTACAAAAGGAAATAAGAGCTGCTGATAAGCGCGAGTGGGGGAATGTAGACCCGGTAAGTCAGACAAAGGAGGACCTAAGGATGAGAGCCAGACAGAGGATCAATGAAGAAAATGAAGAAGCAAGTCAGAGAAGAGAATATTCAGCACTGGCCTATATTAAGTAAAAATATCGATTACTGAGTGAATTTTTTTCACGCACGGGTCCACTAGTTATAACTGATAATGTTTATCGTTCACATTAACGCCGCTAGCACAAATTGCTCGTCTCAAATTTACCACAATTTATTTGCCTCATCGCTGTGGCCCAGATTACGGAAATATAGCATACGATTCAATTACGATTATTAACAATAATATAATTGTTTACATTATACTGAGACTGCAGTTTAGTTTATGAGATTAAAATCTATTACAACTTTACCACGTCGCTGTTGCGCTCAACGTTTCTAAGATAAAGAATCTCTGCGCTTTTCACTATTCATATAATCAACAATTTCGTAGTTATTCTCATCACAAAAGCAGAGATTATTCCCTTCGAATGCATCACATAAATTGTACTACATCATTGTTGCTGTCAACCCAGCAGAAACAAGGGATGGGTATAATTATGTTTACTTTCCACAATTTGTTGTTGCTCTTATCTTGACAGTACAGATTATTCGCTACAGATTTACCACAATAAGTTTATTCAGTCAACACACCAGCAATATCGGAAGGCTATTCTGCAGATTAGAGGAGCACTCCAAGAGAGCAGATTTTCGGCAGGCAGTGCAGTGCCAACGAAGAATACAAATTGGTCCTCAGTACGGGAGTTTCCTTTTATCATAGAAAAATTAAATCATCTCTTCATCGTGATATTCCTAGACGCTCCTATAAGTTTCGTGAAGATCCGTTCATAACTTTTTGATTTATATTGCTGACAGACAACAGAAACACAGCCAAACAGACAAAAGTAAGCAAAACCGTAACATCAGTGGCAGAGGTAATCATTGTTGTAACCCGCAACTTATAATTATGTTTTATTCTTATTGCAATATCAGAGCTTCTTATTTGCTTCGAATTTACCGCAATAATTTTACTACGTCACCGCTGCGGTCAGCGCATGTCAGAAACACCGCAAAGGTTGCCAAGAATTCCGTAACGAAGTTAACGATCCTTATCGCTATTTTTGCTGACACAAGCTCCGTGTGCGCGCACGCGCACACACACTCGTCTCCCGCCGTCTCATTCGCTCATTAACGTAGCAAAATAACGAGGTTCTTTAAGACGATTTCTTTAACGGAAAACGGCGAGCATAGCTGCGACAGTCCTGCAAGTGTCGCCGTGGTGCAGCGGTTGGAGGTATCTCGCTCAAGTATATTTCTTTCGGTTTAAGTAGCGTGAACTTGAAATCGAAAAAGGAGGTGCAGGTAAAAAAGTAACCCCGTTTGCACTCGTGGTGGAAGAGGGAAGTCAACATGTGTTGTAGAACTGTGGATAAAAGTAACCCCGTAATGTAATCGTTGTGGAAGGGAGAAGTCACCGTGTGTTGTAGAACTGGCGATAAAAGTAACCCCGTATGTAATCGATGTGGAAGGGAGAAGTCACCGTGTGTTGTAGAACTGGCGATAAAAGTAACCCCGTATGTACTCGGGGTTGCAGTGGGAATCCACCGTGTGTTGTACGTAGAACTGTTGATGAATCTCAACCAGGTATTAGCAATGCTTGATTTTGTTGTATAGACAACATGAATGTAAGAAAATAAATACCCAGTTGTACTTAAAAAGATGTAGTTGTAGGACACGGTGGTATTTATGCTGCCGTTATTTTTCTCCTAAAATTTACAACACATTTTACAATAATATCTTAAAATTGAGGACCATCTTTATACGAAATTTATGGATCCATACTAAGCTGAAGAAAGAGTACTCTTGGAAAATTTTCAGGAAAAACAAAAATGAAAATTTCTGGCATATTTACCGGTAAAATTTTGTATATTGTTAACGAAATATTTATTTTTTAGGCACTCACTGTACCGACAGGACTTGCAAGAAGTCCAAACAGGACAAGGAGCGGTACTAAGACACTCGACTGTACTGATAGGGCATGCAAGAAGTCCACACAGGACAAGGAGCGGTACTAAGGCACTCGACTGTACTGACAGGGCATGCAAGAAGTCCACACAGGACAAGGAGCGGTACTAAGGCACTCGACTGTACTGACAGGGCATGCAAGAAGTCCACACAGGACAAGGAGCGGTATTTAGGCACTCGACTGTACTGACAGGGCATGCAAGAAGTCCACACAGGACAAGGAGCGGTACTAAGGCACTCGACTGTACCGGCAGGGGCACGTTAGGAGAATGACCTCCAGTCGCCTGTGCAGAGGCGTCCCGTATGTCTGCTGCAGCTTCGGCACCTGGGACACCAGGGCGGTCTAAAGACGGCTGAGGTATTTGCTACAAGTAATGCAGGCAATGCTGCAGGTTATTACCGCCCTGGTAATAGGTAATGCTGTAACTTTAAGTTTTAGCTCAGGTAAAGCTGTAAATAATGTTGCAGGAATACTCTAGGTAATGTTGTTCTTAGTGCTTCAGGTAGTACAGCAGGTATCGATGAAAATAATGCTACAGCTAATACTCCTGGATTACACGGCAAGTAGTGCTGCTTGCGTGACTGTAGCTTATTTTACAGGTAACACGTTACAGGTAGTACTGCGGGGAAGGGGGACAACGCTGTATAAAATACTGCATAAAACCTTGTACGTAACTATGAAATTGATACTGATAGTATCTCTTCTTGAATTACATACAGAGGCTCAAGTTAGCTATGGTAATTGTCTTGAGAAGCAGGTTTGGAGGTAGGTAAGGTTTCAGGTAACGTTCCACGTAACATTCCAGAGAAGCATATTTATTTACTCTTCTTTTGTCTTATTGTGATTATGTGATTTGTAGTATAAGTTCAAAATGGAATTTGGCAATACTATTAAGTAGAGACTCTGCGCAATGAATTCTACTCTCCATTTATTAGTTAAGAGCGTACAAGATTTCACGAGCTGTTAGGAGTTTAAAGGCTGTACAGATTTTCACGAACTAAGCATGTACAGATTTTTATGAGTGTAGAGTGTGCAGATTTCATGAGTTAAGAGTGCGCAGATTTCAAGAGTTAAGAGTGTACGAATAAATTTTCATGAGTTAAAAGCATACAGAGTTCATGAGTTATAAGCGTACAGATTTTCATGAGTTGAGAGTACAGATTTTCATGAGTTAAGACTGAACAGATTTACATGAGTTAAGAGTGTACAGATTTTCATGAGTTAAGAGTGAACAGATTTTCATGAGTTAAGAGTGAACAGATTTTCATGAGTTAAGAGCGTACAGATTTTCATGAGTTAAGAGTGAACAGATTTTCATGAGTT
>LQNS02278163.1:15382734-15426104 GCA_001587735.2 Parhyale hawaiensis
GATCGTGATTTCCAGCACTGTCGGCGATCAAAGATCACGGACTTCGAAGGCTCTCCGTGTGTGTTTGGCGATCAAAATCTCTCCGCGATCACAAACTTCGACGAAAAAGATCGTCGTGTAGACGCGGCTTTAGTTGCCCCCTGAGTCGTCTTTGCTCGAGAGAGATCAGACCCAGTACCTTTAGGCGACATTTGTTCGGCTTGTTTCGCAGCTGAAGTGTCAATTTCGTTGCTCTGCGTTGGACTCTAGCCATGTTATCTATAGCTTTGCCCAAATGTGGCGATCAGAATTGAACAGCAAATTCTAAGTGTGGCCGCACTAATGCCTTGTACAGGGGAACGATGATGTCCTTGGACTTGTATTCAAAATTTCTGGTGATGAACCCGAGTCTCTGCTTGTCATTTTCACACTCATGTCAACTTGCTGACTGTGTTGAAGTTTGTTTGTAATAGCAGTTCCCAAGTCACGTTGTTGGGTGACAGCAGCTAATTCTGTCCCATTCATTTTCAATGGAGTTGAAGGGTTCACGAGCCCTACGTGCATTACTGAGCATTTGTCGACATTAACCCTTTGCCTCATGAAATTTAGATTTTTTTCACTTTTTTTGTTAAATTTATGAAAAATATGTTAGTTTAACACATATATGAGAAAAAATTTAGTTTTACTTGCAAAAACAGTATTTTTTGCATCGGTTACTAAGTGTCTTGGGTAATTTACATGATGCATAGCTTTTGTTAGGGAAAATAGAGAGTGGCATCTGATGATGTCGTCAGGAGGCAAAGGGTTAAAGCTCATCTGCCACGTTGTGCTCCATTCCATGAGGTGGTCAAGGTCTTGTTGGAGCTCGGCTCTTTTTGTGGCTGGTTGACAGAGTTTTGAATCATCCGCAAATTTACTGATTTTACTACGGATGTTAAAATCCGGTTCATTGATGTAAATTGAGAACAGAAGTGGGCCAAGCTCGCTACCTTGTGGAACCCTTGATGATACCTGCGTCAAGTCGCTCGTTTCTCCTTCAAGCTTCACCCTCTGCTGCCGATCCGTAAGCCATGCCCCGATCCATTGTAAGTAGTCTCCGTGGATACCATGGGCTTTCAATTTTTTCATTAGCCGTTGATGGGGAACTTTATCAAAAGCCTTTTGGAAGTCTTGATACACAAGGTCTTCACCCTTTTCTTCATCTTTAATATCCGTAACTTTTGAGAAAAAGTCCAAGAGGTTTGTTGAGCTGCTTCTTCCATTTCGGAAGCCATGCTGAGAGTCGGATATGGGCTGATGCATCCTCAGGTGGTCAGTGATGCGGTTTTTCAGGGAGCGTTCGATAGTTTTGCTGACCACCGATGTAAGACTCGTTGGTCGATAGTTACTGGGGCTTTTCTTGTCTCCCTTCTTATGTATCGGTATAACGTTAGCTAGTCTCCAATCCTGTGGAACTTCTCCCGTTCTCTGAGACCGATTAAATATTGCGAGCATTGGCTTCACGATGACTGGAGTCATTTCTCGTAGTACATGGGGAGAAAGATTATATGGGCCTGTGGATTTTTGTACACATTTAGGTGGGTGAGTGCTTGAAGGATCTCGATCTCCGAGAGCAACTTGCATCGGTGCTGGTTCAGGAATATACGTAACATTTTCAATAGTAAATACAGAGGTGAAATAGTCGTTCAGGATTGTGGCTTTGTCTCTTAGGTAATTCGTGATTGCACTGTTAGGTCTTTTGAGCCAACCTATGGTTTCATTTTTTATTCCTCTTTCATTTGCATATTGATAGAATCCCTTTGAGTTGCGTTTCTTTCATAGTGGCTACGGATACTTCGTTTTCCCTTTTTGTGGTCCTGACTATTTTCTTTACATCCCGACATGCCCTTATGAGACTGGCCCTGTTCTCCTCTGTTGGATTACGCTTCCTAGCTTTGTAACGCACTAGTCGCCTTGCAATGCAGCATTTGACTGTGCGATTCATCCAGAGGGGATCATTGTTGATACGAACTCGTTCATTTGGGATGTATCGTTCAGCTGCTCTCAGGATGCTCGTCTTCAAAATGAATGAACATTGTTCAACACTGGCGTCTCTAATCGGGGTTTCGAAGTCAGTGGTTATTGTTTCAGTTCCCATTCCCTGAAACTTTGCTCGTCGATAGTCTGGCAGTTTGAGACGACTCGTATTAGCGGTGAATTCATTGTGAGTTTTGAGCATTAATTCAATCATGTTGTGGTCTCCAAGCCGGTCTACGATGGCGAGGTCTACAATTTCACAATCAGGAGTGGAGAGAACCAGATCTAGAATATTACCGTATCTCGTAGGTTCATTACCGTGCTGGGTCAGGTGATGGTGGCTGAGGAGTTCGAGCAGTTTGCTGCCTGGGGCTGCCGCACACGGTACTCCAATCAATGTGGGGGAGGTTGAAGTCTCCCATTAGAATTGTTCCATTCGGAGTATTTAGCGCATTTTCGATCTCGTTGAAAAGTGCTGCATGTTTCAGTGGTACTGCGAGGGCTCCTATAGGCGAGCATAATATTTAACGACTGTCGAATGCCGACACCAGCATTGGTAGCGATAAATTCATATTCTTTAGTTGCTGCAAAACCTTTAGAGAAGATTAAGGTGTTCCTTGATATATATGATTAAACCCCCTCCTGTGCCAGTTTCTGTGGGTCGGTCTATATTGAACAGTTTGTAACCTTTCATGGCGACTTCCGCTTTCAGATTCTTGTTTGAAAGTTGATCCATGTTTCATTGAGTGCGATAACATCATACGCATAACATCATACGCAAGAGTGGTTGCTATAGCTTGCAGTTCATTCATCTTGTTTGTTATGCTCTAAACGTTGCCAAATAAGAATTTGACAGTAGTTTTTGCATTGATTCTCCGAGTCAGTGGTACGTTTGAAGTGTCCGATTGCTGGGAAAAGAATGGAGGTGTCAGATCAGTACGAGTATTTCCTGCGGCTAGAGCGTCTGTCTGAAGTTGAGCCGGGGAAATGATTTGTATTTCGACTTGGCAGTTGTTAGATTGTTTTACGTCCGCAGCTGTCTGGCGGACAACAGGTCGTTTCCCGCCAAGTTAGCCTTGCTTCTCGTTATTCTGGAAACTCCATTTTACGAAATGAGCATAGGTTTTGAAAAGATCCATGAGAAACAAGGTCAGGGCTAACGCCTGAAACTCGTCCCAATAAATCGAAATCAGTGCAAGCGTCAGAAGTCCAAATAAGTTAAATCTGAAAGGCATAATTTCGCTCATGCAGAAGCTGGTTTAACTGTTTTAGCTTGTGGTGCGGCACAGGATTCTGTTAGGGAGAATAGTCGTTATCTCGGCGTTGCTGCACACAGAGAAGTTGTATATAATGTGACCAAATAAATGTTCGATAAAAAACATTTTCGTGTGAGGAGTATTGAAGATTTTCTTGGACTGTAACTATAGATTACACGTAGTTAGTTTATTTAGCACTGATATCCAATCTATCGGCTGAATTATTTTGTAGCGTAAATAATGATTTCTCTGTGTTTGCTACGGTATACGTATGAAGGGCACTTTGGATTGGCAGTATTAAGCCATCGAGGCTTGTCTTGTCTGAAACTTTAGACAGGTGCGCTGGCTTCGACCAGTTGATCTAGATTTTAAGAATTTACCCTTAATCGATTACCAGTGACACTCAATCTTAGGTCGTTAAATGGAGTTTGCAGTCGGCTAAGCATAATCGGGTTGCTGCTAGCACTCGCAAGGCGATTCAAAGCGACGAAGCCAAAGTTCCTGTCTGCAGTTTCGGATAAGTCGAGTCAAGCGGACTCGGATTAGAAAGACTCTGGCGACTCAATCGAACGTGTCCTAAGTAAGAATTAGCTTCTTGGGTCCTTACAACCATGTGCTTTTCGATGGTTGAAGCAGGCATTGGTTTAGGCACTCCGGAGTCCAGGCTTAATACACAGTCTGCCTCTGAGCTTGTGTTAGGTTAGATTTGGTTATAATCAGATCGTGAATACAAGGTCAGGCTAGTTTAGAATAGGTTCAGTTCAGATTACCTTTGTAACCTTGTGCAGACGACTAAATACGTGGTTGCTCGTAGGAATACCATTGTTTTTAATGTTATAGCAATGTTGACGCTCTATGATACTCCATACATCGAAATCAACACAAAACTAACTTCAGAGTACAGCATCTATTTATCCAACGTTTAATTATCTCGTTTCTAAAAAACTTTTCAGATTTGCTCTGCAGGCAAAAACTTTTTCATGGAGAATGTCGATTGCGGAGATTGAAAAAATTGTTTGCAGTTCTGTCTCAACTCGGTGCTTTAGATTTTCGGTAACGCAATAAAACTCTTTTAGATGTGTGGAAAAGTGTAAAAAAACTGCAATAGTCGTCACGATTTTGCCGTGAACTCAAGTAACTTGAGCGTAACAATGCCAGGAAGCTCAGGCGGCTTTAATTACATGCTTGCTGTTTCTTTATGCCGGATAATTTCTTCTGCCTGCGCGCCGTGACAGCTCGCGAATGGGAATTGCATACAAAAAGTGCGCAATATATCACGTTGGCTTATTGCGTCACAGAACAAAGCATCTGGTCATAATTAGATTAATTTTCCGGTTTCACTAAGAAATTTTACTCGCACGGCTATTTCGCTAAGCTATCTTCCCGTACCGGTCACTGCATTAAGGGCAATAAAATATCTGAATCAAATTGCAGGCTGCAACAGAGGTGCAGTGAATGAGTATTTACATAGAATTTATATTTAGATCGAATGTGTTCAATAGTTAGTGTCACTAAAATAAATTTACTGACGAAAAAAAATCAAGTCGTAGAAGTACATTGATGAACAAAAATTTTGAAATATTTGGGTACTACTGTTGTTTTCTTGTTTCTAATCGCAATGTTAGTGCTCTAGGTTTATGGTATTAAATTTCAGTTGACGTTGATTAGTCGTAAAAAAAATGTCTGTCGTCAGAGTAGTACGAGGTCTGTTTACGGCCATTTCTTTATTACATGATTCCAATCCTACAAACCTTTTTTGTTGAGAATTTACGGTCACATGCATTCGCGAAATAATGATAAAAATAAAATAAACGCTTGTTTTTTCAGTGAAAAATTTTATAAAAAATACTAACATAAAAATCATGATAAGAACTTGCGGCATTGTAACCATGCAGGATAAAAAAAAAAAAAAATAGGAAAGAATGTGTCGCAGATACAGCCCATGATAAATAGGTCAGGATCACAATACCTAGGCTATGTTAAATAGGTCAGGAGGCTGTGCAGGGATTTATTTTTGTACAGACCACCAGTGACAGCAACGCTAAGTACTAGCCAATCCAAAATATATAAACATGGCGTAAGTAAAATACTGTGCATCAGTAATAGCAAGCTTTAATATTGCAATATAAGTACTTTCATTCCCATCATTTTTTTTCTCACAAAAAGTATCACTATCAAAATCGCAACCATATTCGTCCATTATCAGTGCTTCCATTAATTTTTTTCTCACAAAAGAGTACCACTCTCAAAATCTTCAACATATTATTCGTGCAATATTAGTACTCTTGTTCCCATCAATTTCTTGTTCAAAGAATCAGTACCAAGGCAGACCGCAGGAGCAAGACAATGAACATGTCTTTGGAGAAATGGATCTGTTTTATCGAGGTGATCTCGGCTCCTTGCAGACTCTTGAGCCAATAGGGAGCGTTTGTTTAGCTCTGCAGTGGGACAGCCTGGCGTGAGAATGTCAAGTTAGGGAATTAGATCACTGGCTGATACGGTTACCTAACCGGTACGGTTAGCTGGCACGGCTGGTCCTAACTGTACTAGAGCCTTTGATTTACCTAGTTAGAGAGAAATAAGCTGATCCCGTTAGCTCTAATTTCAATCTTGAGTTTTCGGTTCCATTCGCTATAGGAGTTTTACCCGTAAATTGCAAACAGATTGCACTTGAGACGAGTTGAGATCAGTTTTGTTATTAATGCCTCAAATTCGATGAAAACTGGTGATTCGAGGGCTTGGAAAGGATGTTTCGGGGAATTTAAATATCAATGGACCAGGTAATCTCTTTTAGAGATTGTGGGTGCATGGGTCGGGGGGAGGGTCAGGATAAACATGGCACAAGTAAATATGCTGTATCTGTAATATCTTCCCGTCCGATCTTGTTCTACTTCTGCGGATGAGCAACAAACTGCTGCCTCCGGTTAGAATGAGTAAAAAAATGAGCATATGAGTGAAGTGAGTAATCCGAGTAAAATGAGTAGCATGGATAAAATGAAAAAAGGGCGGTACGGATAACCTGAGTAAAATTAGTAAGTTTCATAGTATGATAATAGTGCATAACATTAATAAGATGAATAAAATGAGTCAAAATAGAAAAATGAGTAAATAAGTGAAAATTTGCTGGTGATTTGCAGCCTCCCACTTTTTTTTACTCCTGCGGCTGGATGAATGAACTGCAATCTTCGGTTGCAATGCAAGATACACTGGTGCGTAGCGACGCATCGAATACCTATTTTCGAGTTCAACTTAATACAGTTCTTTTCATGGTGCATGGAAGCAGTTTTCATTGGAAAATACTAAGTTGTAAGTAATAAACTTAATACCTGATGCGTGTGGTTTGTTTAACTTTACACAACCCTTCGGTATGCGGGACTGCTGATAGGAGCATGTCGGTTTAAACTATTGATCTAATGATGAAAATTTATGTTTTAAAAGATAAATATAAATATCTATCAGTAGGAACTTACAGTAAAGGAGATTTATCGGTGTGCGCTCACTAGGAAATTGGAGCACCAACTCAAAAAGAAGTTACGTTTTATTTTTATTTTTTTGCATCAGTAAATTTGCTTAGAATGTCAACGATTGGATGTTACTACGTTCCCGCAAGGGCGGGGGGTGGATATTGGATTATTTTCTTCATTGCCAGCCAAGTGACTTCGCGCGATATCTGGCTTTCGGTGTCAGCAGTTCTGCTCGTCACACTCTATTGCGGGGGTACTGGACTTGACCAGAAATGATGACGATCGATAGGTCGCAGCTGTCACTCCAGTCTTCCGTCTCCGCCAAAACGCTGACAATCTTTGGTCGATTGCAGCCGTGCACTCCTCTAGGGCCTAGCGGGGAATTACTAGGGCCTAGCGGTTTTACCTTGAGTAAAGGGTAAAGCCGCCTTCACAGCACATTCCAACCATGGAACTTGCGTTCACTGGTTCGTGCGGCGGTTCAGTTTGTTTCATCTTCTCTTCCTCGCAGGAGTAAAATTATTTGGAAAGTTGACACAGCATGGATGCGAACAGCTGTTAATACTAAGGAGGAAGATATTGGCCAGTTTACAGCTACTTTTATTTGCTATAAGTCATGTTCAATAGACCAGGGGTTATTAAATTTTCTCAACCAAGGACCACTTGTATTACAGACTTCAATTAAGGTAAGGTCCTCATCACATGTGTTCCCCAGCAAGATATAAATATATGTTCAACGCACTGTTTTATACCATCAGCAGTCATCTAAAACTGTAAATAAATGTCTTAACTGAGAAGTTAGTCTAACTCTATCTTCAGTAGGCAATTATGATAATATCAAAGGATAAGACAACCAGAGCACACTGAGAGTGCATACCTCCGCCAAGCAAGGCAAAGGTAACGGAAAATTCAAATTGGTTCTGAGACCAGGATTTTTTTGTATCAACACCAAAATGTAATCATTTGTGCCTTTTAACATTATTAACAGTTTCATTCACATTTTAGAAGATCCATTCATAATATTTTAGTTATGCTGCTAACAAACATTAAGACAAACTTTAACACCACTCACAAAAAATCACCGATGATCACCAAAATTTGATGATATACGTCTATTAACATTACCAACAACTCCTGTAAACTTCATTAAGATCCAATCCTAACCTTTTGTTATTGTGTTAACAAACTTAATATTAAAAACAGGGACAAACTAACGAACGAACAAACAGTTCAACACAAATAAATTAGTCATTTACTCTTCGTGATATACCTAACAACTAGTGTAAAATTTAATAATAATCCGTCCATAACCTTTTGAGTCATGGCATTTGAAAAATGAGGCAAGCAAGCAAGCAAACAAACAAACAAACAAACAAAAAACAATGGATCTCTCTCAAGAAATTAATCATCTGTTCCTCATAACCTACTTAACAATCCCTGTAAATTCCGTCAAAATCCGTCCATAATATTTTGAGCTATCTTTATGACAGACAGAATTACACACAGATAGACAAACCCGACGAAAAAATAATCTGCTTGGCGGACTTAACTATTCAAATGATGTGTAATCCAAAGGTAAATGTTCAAAAACATCCATGAAATGCCCTTGAATGGTATTTCCAGAAATTCCCTTCCCTCATCTTATCAATATCAGATGTCTTTTGTTCATTACCGCCGCCAAGTCGGTTATGTTTTCGTCCTCTTTCCCAGTCTTTTATTCTGTTTTCTGTCATCAATATAACTCAGAAAGTTATGGACGGATTTAGATGAAATTTACAGAAATTTTAAGTATGTTAAGAGGAAAGGATGATTAACTTTTGGTGAAGATCCGTTCATCCGTTTGCTTATTTTTTATTGGTCTGCCTCATTTTTGTCAATACCATAAATGAAAACATTATTGACAGATTTTAATGAAATTTACATGAGTTGTTAGATTTATTACGACGATTAAATAGCCAAACTTCTGTGATGATCTGTTTGTTCGTTCGTGCGTTTGTTGCTGTGCTTGATTTCGTGCTTGTTAGCGCAATAACTCAAAAAAAGTTATGAATGAATCTTTATGAAATTTGCAGGAGTTGTTAGTAATGTTAAAAGACTTAAGTGATTAAATATTGGTGCAGATCGGTGGGTTCGTTTGCATGTTTGAATTGTGTTTGTCATGTATATTAGCAGCATAACTCAAAGAGTTATGAGCGGATCTTCAAGAAAATTGTTAAACCTGTTGATACCATCAAGAGGCACAAATGATTAGACTTTGGCGTTGCTACAAAGAAAATCATGGTCACAGCACAAATTTGAATTCTTCGTTGCCGATGCCTTGCTGGGCGGAGGTATATGCTCTCAGAGTGCTCTAGTTATTGATGAGAAGGATGGGCCTGCCTCCCAGTACACAACTTCTCTATCCTTGGATGCATGGATGAGGGGTATACTCTTAGGTCATCTTCCACATGCAGCCCAGCCCCGTACCTGGTTTTCATGGCTGTCTCACTCAAATTGGCTGCATCCACAGGAAAATTTTGCGGACAGCCTGTCAAAGTGCCACGAACACTTGGGGGTCCATGGACCTCAGTTTTGAACCCCTGCACTTTGTATGCATTCCTCAGCGTGTGACTGCATTGTTTTGTCGATGTAACCTGAACTGCGTGTTTGTTAACAGATTTACTAAAATGTTATCCGATACGACAGGTGGCGTAAATCTCTAAATTAAGAGTGACTTATAATTCAGAGAGCTGTGTAATTTGCTGCCGCTTACACGGACACAGCAACGCGGTCCTCTACACTGGACGGCAGTATTCAAAACCCAATCTAGGTATATGATAATTTGCTTGTTCCTACGTTAATTAGTGAGTTAGTACGACTGTGACCCTTTCAGCAGTATTAAATAGGGGAAAACTAGGGTTTAACAACTAATCATTGATACGACCTAGGAAGGGACCAATAGCAGACGGAGTCAAGTTCAAATTTAAGTTACTACTGCCTTCAGTTCTTAGGTAGAAGATTCACTGCCTGACTTCCAGCATTTGTCACCCTTAGGATATATGATACGTGTCTGAGGGCATCATAATTCAGGAACAATTCTTTTGTTCTGTAGAATATCCACAAGTTTCTTCAGTATTAGATAAAAGAAAATTAGGATGATACGGGTCAGAGATATCACTAAAGAACATTGCTACTGTTCTGTGGAATTTCCACAAGCTTCAGCTAGTTAAAAGTACATATGTACAGTAGGTTAGAATGTGAATTGGTTTAGTGTGAGTTGGGTTAGCTTATATTAGTAAAGTCAGGTTCATTTTTCTTACAAGTCGTGGAAAACAGCAAAAGAAGAGTATAGCTGTATACGTATAACCATCAATTGGAAAAGAGTCCAATATATCAAGGAATCACACCTAAATATGAAAATCTACAATATAATAAAGGCCGAGGTGTATTTATCTGTTTGCTTATTTATCTACTAGAGGGCCTGCGCTGTCATAAATGACAGAAAAAAAATTGTGATAACCTTCTTCATTGAACATACTTTCGTTATTACAACTGCTAACCTAAGCACCCTGAGATGAGCGTTTACTGCGTCACAGCCGCTCAGTATCGATACTTTTTTCTCTCTCTGAAATGGAAAAAAATTCATGGCTTATAGCAGCCCGAGCAGCAACGCTCAAAGTAATAGCTCCGCTTCGGTATTGTGGATACGGTAGGATAGCTTATAGAGGTCCAATGGTTTTTGCTTAGCGAAAGCTGTTTCATCGACCATTGAATTAAATTTCAGAGATTAACTAAAACAACGAACTCATCTGTGGGAAGAAACTACGAATCAAGAAGCATGAGAGGGCCAATGGAAGTTTCAGATAATTTCAGGGCTGAGATTTCAACTTCGGTAATGCAAGAAGTGCATTTAGACTTGAGGTCGCCCGATACTTTGCCATAGATTCGATGTAAGAAGCTAATACTAATACAATTCAGACTATAAGCCTGCGATATCTTCATTCTTTGAATTTCAACTGTCCCTGATTAAGATACGCTTGCCATCTTCTGCAACCCGGCCTATTTTCTACCTAACAGTTTTCAATGGAACTTAAGAAGACGACCAGAGCTTCCAACCTGGGCTAAGTTCCGCCTATCGGTTTTGTTAAGGCGTGGCAGAAAATGGATAAACAGATAAATAAATCTAAACAAACATACCGATAAATACACACGGGTCTTTATTATATTGTAGGTTTTCTGTCACGCTTTAACAAAACAGATGCGCGGAAATTAGCCAAGTTGCAGATGATGTCAAACGTATCTTAATAAGTGACAGTTGAAATTCAAACAATGAAGATATTGAAGGCTTATTCAGGTTTGTACGAGTATTACCTTCTCCATAGAGCGAATCTATGGCACATTATAGTCGCAGCACTGAAGATACTGTATCTGAAGCTTCCATTCGCATTGCCACGCATCTTGATTCTTAGTTTCTTCCCGCAGTTAATTTCGTTGCATCAGTAACTGTTACTCTTTCAACATTAATTCAGTGGCCGATGAAACAGCTTTCGCTAAGCAAGAACTATTAAACCTATGTAGGATGTCCACCCGTATCCATGAAACCGAATCAAAGCTATTACTTTGAACGCTGCTGATCGGCAGGCAAAAAGCAATGAATTTCTCCATGTCAGAGAGAAAAAAAAGTTTTGATGCTCAGCAGCTGTGAAGCCGTAAACGCTCATATCAAGGTGCGGATAGGTTAGCAGTTGTAATAATGAAAGTATGAGCAACAAAGAAGGTCATCACAATTTCTTCACTGTTACCTTTGACAGCCCTATTATGCTTTAGAATGCCCTTGCTGCAAATTTCTCTGGCAGTCATTATATATGCCACAAAATGCACTGTGGTATAAATCTCTTTCAGGCAGTTAACGCGTTGCATATATTCCTGAATTAATATCTAGTCCAGCATAATTATAAAAACTCTGATAATCTTGCGTGTTGCTTGCATGTCAAAGTGCACACAATCTTCGCTCTACGATAGAAAGAATTTCAAGCTATGAAGATGAAAGAAAATTTATCCATGTGGGATGTACCTGGGCTCGGTGGCCTTTCCACTGTGGCTTTTTGACGAGCTCAGTTCTCGTAGTCACTTTAGGTACTATGCCAGGGCCACACATGTATTTTTACGCCCAACTGGTTACTAGGATGAGCAGCTCACGGACTGTTTCCATATATATTTAGAATCGGTGGCATAGGTACCGTGGCGTAAATGACTTTCGAGTGTCTCATCTTTGCATCAAGTTGTTTCTGTAAATTCTTTGTGTGGCCCCTGCATTACAGACACTGTTGAGTGGCTTGCGCCATCACATTGGCACAAGCAAGGAGCTTATATAGAACCTCCTTGGGCACAAGCAAGTTGGCGGAAGACGTATACTTAATGAACTTCGTATCTTGGATACCGATTCCTATATACGTCTAGTGCACTAAAGAACTGGAATTCTGAAATTTTAGTCTAATGGCCAATATCAGTTGCTAAGACGATTAAAGACCAGCAGCAGCTGACTGTTTTTAAAGCTAAAAGGAATATCAACATGCACCCCAGCCTCGGCAGTACTTTATTTCAGAAAACTATGACTCTCTGTATTTTGGCGCTTTAAAAATCTGACATAACCTACTCCGAACCAAGAATCGAGTAAAAAAAATGAAATACTTATGATAGGTTTTCAGTGACCCAATGGGTTACGGGTAGTCTAGTTTCATTTAAGAACGAGTTATGATCCAGCACCACTTCGTAGCTCGATTTAAATATCGACTGTGTTATCTTATTTTATTTATTGCAGAGAATGCAGTCGAACTGGCTTGAAATCTATTTCCAGTACGCGAGTGAAGCTAGATATGAGACTACAAAAATGCTTTGCAAAAAAGTAACATTTTGCGGAGTAAAAATTTGATTTTACGTTGCAGGAATATTAGTTTTGTATTAACGTTATTTTCTTCTATGAAGTCACTGATTTTATTTATACGCGATTTGTGTTACTATTGCATCTGCGATGGACTAAATTAGATTATCAGTAAGAAAATATCATTCAGCCATAAGCTCAGCAAAACTTTAGTCATAGTAAAAGTGAAGTAAAAACCTTTACGTACTTTAAATATTTAATAAATATACTAGTTTAGTAAAACAGTATAATGAAGTAGATGCAGACATCAACATTTTCGTGCTTCCATTAAGGCTAAAATGGAAGGTAAAATGTACACGCACACTAGTCTTACAACAAGAATAACTTATTTTTACTAAAAATCATATAGGTTTACCGTTCTTGTTGAATAATTACTAAAATTTTTCTCTTCTCACCCAGCGAACATTTCTGATAATTCACTATTGACTTATTCAAATGTCATCGTACTTATGCAATGCTTGGATGTTCGCTCAAAACAAAACTAAAGCAGCCCAAGAGTAAAAATGAAAATGGTAGACAGACACACAAGCGGGACCACGGATTGTCACCAAAATTTACTCAACTATTAAGCTAACAAAATTTAGCTCCGTGCAGAAGCTGAATTACGATGTTAGCTTCTGCGGGGACAGTGATTTACAGTTCCTGTAAATTTCGTGAAACTCCATTCATAACTTTTTAGCTTACGCTGCTGGTAGACAGATAGTCGAACGGACTGACGGATTATCACCATAGTATACCTGTCCGTTGTTCATGACTATCCTACCAGTTCCTCTAAATTTCATAAATATCCGTCAAAAACTCCTTGACTGCTATTGCTAACGACTGACAAAAATCAGACGGATGGATATCACCAAAACTTAATCATTGGTTCTTCGCATCATGCCTACAAGTACTTGTAGCAATAAAGATCCGTTAATAGATTTAGCGTTACTTCGCCAACAAGTACACAGATTGACAGAAATACCGACAACAAACTTCGGCACAAACATAACTTCCTTGACGGAGGTGATATCATTTACAACTTTATAATTAAAATAAAAGAAGAATTACAATGTGCTATAAATAATTGGCCCCGAAAAATAAATACTATCAAAAGCACTTCGTAAATATACAGTGATGCAATAAATAAAATATAATAAATTGAGAATTATGCACAGCACGGGTATCGTTATGATTGCAGTTCAAGAAAATTACAGATTGTCACGACAAGAAATACGTATTTTACAAAAGTTTAAACCATACTTAAGCTTTAAAGGTAAAATTCTTGAACTCTAGTTTTCAGGTGATTTTAGCACCTAAGATCAACTAACTTGCGAAAGAAAGTGAAAAAAGATTACTCTGACATCCGATGTAACTGTCCTGATGGTTACCGAACAGAGCCGGGACATAGGCTTCTGATTAGTATGTTGTTGTTATTATACTTTTAGTGGCTTATTTTTTCCTTTAAAGTACCGTTGACATACATCCATATTAACCTCAGAACAACCAAAAGACATGAAGGGTCAGATCTAATTTTAAATTTGCCGTATTTATCTAATATATTATTCTCTTACTGAAAGTTTATTTCAGTTATAATTTGCTAGCTAACATGCCTATATAAATAAATAAATTAATAAATAGATATGGTAGAAAACTGTCTCATGGATCTTAGACATTCGCTTTGTCATTCTTAGGTAAATTTCTTGTATTGGGAGGAACTAGGGGGGTTCACACCATAGTCACATGGCAGTTTTCTCTCAGCTCTGAGTTGGAAAGTTTTGCTCTATCCTTGCACATGCAGCCGCAGCTCTATCGAATGATTTACTGCAATGTTATTTTCAGTGGGCTTAGTAAAAGTCTCTAGTACAGTTTTGGAGATCTCACAAAATTGGAGCGAATGAGGAGTTTGAAAGCTGCGCAGTTCTCAGTTGTTTGTTTGAAATTAAACATCTACGCGTTCGGCCTCTCATAGAGTTGGCGACGAAACACGTGCATCTGATCGTCGTGTGAAGCCAGTCATAATTACAGGCAAAAATGATAAACTATTTCATGAAATTAAATGCGGATTTGAAGTATCTATGGGGATGAAAAAAAAGAATGCTGACATACCGGTAAATGCATAATAAATTATTAGATGAATGGTGAGAGTGTTGAGGTATGAATTTTGGTCACTTTTAAAAGTGAGTTGTTTTGCATTTGCATTTATTTAGCGTTATACTGGTGAAATGATTCCTAAGCAAAAATAAAGTGATTTAATGATTGATAACTTCAGTTTGAATGAAACCTGTCTTTTATAGTAGTACTAATAAATTACTAGGATTCATTAAATACATTACTAATACAGATTCTAAAAAGATGAAAACTACTTGGTTCAACCACGTGCTCAACTAGATGAAAATGATTTCATTGTTAGTTCTGTTTTTACGTTGCGAGGCAATATGAAACAAAATAATATACCGCTTTAATCTAAACAGTTTCTAGAAAGCCCATCTTCTTCTAGAGAGGAAATTATTTTCGTTATCTTAGGTAAAGTCATCAATGGCTATTGCATTGACAGGGTCTAAATTATTGTCATCAGAAACTCCATTTCTTGGTTCAGCGATGTCTTCTTCCTCCTCCTCCTCCTCTACAGGGTAAAGCAAGTCGTCTTTAGCATCAAGAACAAGCAGTCCGACAGTTTCTTGTCCTCTTAAGAAGTTCCTGAAGGCCTCCCAGATTGTGTCTAGGAACACTCCTATTGCGCTACCTGCAAGTGTAAACAAGAATTTAATTAATTACGCTAACCATTTAGTAAATTCATTAATAAGTAAGGAAATAAGTTTGGATTGGATTTTAGTAATCAGGCCTTGCATTAATGCAATTTAATCAATAATATGCTTGTGCATATAACGCTAGGAACACAGTAAAACTATTGATATCTACGGAAAATATTTAAACTGTTGACAGTAACTGCTCTGTAAAGCTTTGAATAAGTCTTGGGGAAAATTCGACTAGTTAGCTTAGCTAAGTATGAAAACGCGACAAAACTAAGTATTGTCGATGAATTGTAAAGACGGGTTAGCTGGGTTATCTACACGTTGTATTTTGAAACATTATTTGCCAATAAATAAATAATTACTCTAGGGTGGGCAATTTCATTAATCGTCAAGCAGAAAATAAGATGATTTTATTTTAATTGCAATTTCAAATTATTGTAATTATTTCAATGGAAAATATTCGATTCGTTCGGGAAGTTATCTTGAAACTCAGACGTACGAGAAAGTATTTATGCTATTTTAGAAGACTATACAGAACTGAGAGGCAAAGGAGAAATTCAGGCAAGTTAGAGGGGCTGCATAGTCATTGAAATACAGGGAAAAGGCTGAATTAATCATTGAGGGGTGTATATATATATATACAGTACCTAAAATGCGTGGGAAAAAAGTGTGTTAATGAGGGTCTTGACACAGCTATGGACAAGCAAGGGAAAATTTAGCTTTTGTAGGGATTTTGAAGAACTGTAAATCCTCACAAAAACGTTGCTTCATCAGCCGACTAAAGCAGGCACCCGCCATTGCATACTTGCTTCATCAGGATGGGTTTGTAAATATTTTACCTATACTTACCTTCGAATACATTTAAGTACATCCAAGCAAGTCACTTATCTGTTAATAGTAGTAATAAATTGTGCATATATATTTACGCGTTACGCGTATATAAGGATACAAATAGGCTACACGTACACCTGCATATACTGCATGTACACGCACTTGTAAGTGTGCTGACAAACTTGCCTGTATGTGTAGGAGCACCTAGATACAATTACTCACCTACACGCTAGTTCAAATTTTCTACAAGAATATCTACAAAACATCAGATGCGACTGAGCGAAAATATATATAAAACATACACAATGCTATACAGTGAATACATTTTACATATTTAGTGCATTGATTGGGTTGTGCTGCTGTGTAAATGATGCTAGTGATAATTATGCAAATTTAAGTGCATACGATACAAATTTACGTGCATACTGTGCAAATATAAGTGCATACTATTGTTGATACTATACAAGCAAATGGTATAGTGATTTTACATATCCAGGTACAAAAGTGGTGTTTGTGCTATACAGATATATGTTATATGCATACTGGATGCCTATACTGGAGAGCACTATGATATTGACGCTAATATGAGAGCAAATAATTACATATTTACATGTTTTGGGTGCACAATTATTGCTGGTGTTTTGTACTTCATTACTCAACATATTTTTAAATCCATGAGTGCACGGTAAGGGAAGCTTCTATGCAAGCGAATGTTACTATTTTTAATATTACTGGAGTACATAATTAGTGCTGGTACCTTGCAGGTAGGTTCTACATACATTTATAGATGTTAGAAAGCACTAATGGTCCTATATACCTAGGTACATAATGCTGCAGGTAGGAGTTATTTGTATGTTTGACCCCAATAGGGAACTGCAAAAAGTAAAGCTAGGGAATTTTTTCGTAAAAGTATTTGGTATAAGAGTAAACTATTAATAAAAACGTTGCTAACTGTAGCATTAATGAGTTGCGAACAAATTTCATACGATATTGATCTCTGTAGAGGGCGAAGCAGACAGAATTGCTATGGGAAAATAATACATATATACAAATTAATGTTTATAAAGGCATCCGATCTCCGTAAGTATAGCTCTATCAATGACTATCATTATCATCACTTATGGGAGTCTATTAACATAAATAAATGGTTGTATCGTCGCTTAGCGGCGTATATTAAAAAGCCAAGACCGAGCGGCTACTGAGTGTACAGATAATCACAAATGGAGCCAAAGAATAACCGTGATACCTCCGTTTGTGCGTGCCTTTTCCTTCTCTACAAAGGAAAGATACACATTTGAAAGCGTATGTGGTGCTAAGTCTTCATATCAGGAGGTTAACTCTTTGAACGGTGACTGAAAAAAGACTTTATAGGGTTAATATTATTGAAATTACCACACATAACCACATGGTCGGTAAAGATACAAAGAGGAATGCAAAAAAAATGAAAAACGAATATATTTCCTGAATAGAATACGTTGAAACATACCAAAAGGGTATAATTCCAATTGATAAAGAGCCATGTAGATGCGCAGAAAGAAAATTTTAAAAATTTGCTGCATTAAGATCAGTTGAAAAATATATATGTAAATAGATTTTATATATATATATATAGATATATATACATATGATCTATATAAATATTGCTCATGCAGTGCAATAAATGTGACGTATGGTGAAACCATAATAATTTCATATATATATGTATACATGAACAAACATTCATCGAGTTTGCGCGTCATTTCTTGCATCAATATAAAAAATATAAGCAATAAAAGAAACTAAGTTTAAAGTTATTAAGTACTGATTTTAAAAACTTCTCAAAGAATTTAGTGACAAAAATTCTCATACAAGTTTAGCGCGCTGAATCTGAAAAGGAATTTTTTTTTTAACTTGGCGTAGAGCAAAGAAGGTAATTTTGGAATTAATGCAAATTACTAGAAGAAAACAGTAAAAATGTGTGTTTTTTTATGCAGTGTAATTTTTGTTCATAAGGAGAAAATGGCGATGTTTTTATACCTAGTGTGAAAAGGTATTTCAAATGGAAAAGAACTAGGAACAGTTGTGTTTAGCGTACGTACACTAGCCACCAGTTTTAAGGTTGAAGTTAGTGCTACGCGTAACAAACATAAACATGCAAAACTTTTGAGATACATACCACAGTACCCATCGGTATATTCGGTATAAGCAATGGGGGCCCAGTTGGAACGTTATAGTTTTCTTCAAATTAGTTAAGTAATACCGATAGAAGTGAGTCCCTCTCATTTCTGATGTTCATAGTGGAGTGACCCTGCAGTGTTGGAATGGGTCTAACAGGAAGGATTTATATTGGTTAGCCCTTTCACTAAAGGATCCCTGGTTCTGATGAGAATCTATTTCACTGCCTATATGTACTTAAAACTATTTGATGGTCGCTCCAACTGAGCAGCCTATGATTGTTAGTTCCAATTAATAGCAAAATTAAAAGAAAATGGGCTGGCAGTTAAGGTTGCTGAGAAACTTGTGGTAGAGAGTAACCGCTCGTCGGCTTTGACAATAAACAGTAAAGAACCTGATATTCAGAGATACTATCAGTAGAAAAAAAATTGAGGTACACGCTTATTCCCTGTCCTAACAGAATATTCGGCTGACCTAGAAGCTACTTTACGATTATGGCTTCTGGGGTAGCCATGAATATTGTGAGGGTATTCAAAGCAGCTTAAACTGAGCAGTGCGGGTTAGTACAAGCACAACGTACCTTTAGTTAGTTTGGCTTACTTATGTGGATGTAATGTGGGTTTTGCAAACGCACTGTTTTGTTATTTGCTTTGCACATATACAGCATAGTAAAGATATCTCAAGGGTTCTGTGTTGTTGTTTACCCAATTACCGAGTGTAGGTTTTCCTTATATTTTAAAGAATTTGTGAAGATAGTTAATTGTTTGCTGATTTGAAAGAGGTACAAACAACGAAAAAACTTTTGAAGCACTGCTCTTGCTCAATAATTGAATCTCTATTAGGGAATATTTAACTTTGTATCATTTGATTAGTATAGCTGAACCTATACGCATATTTATCTAACATGTATGTATCATTGGGTAAATTACACCTAAAAGCATAGTAGTATAAATGGTATTTACTGCTATTATTTATTATCAACAAAAATAATTAAGGTGACATTGGCTCTCTGCATTCCATCATCGTGGCTTAGAACTTCCCCAATATTCAGTTCATTTTTTAATGGTGCAAGAGACTGGAGAAATTTTTTTCCAGCCCAATGGTTTTCCACACCATTACTTTGAGAGTATAAAATCCCCGACGAATTTGTGAATGGCTTTGTATATACAATGACTGTTCATATTTCTAATCATAAGAGCTTTAAAAGTTTAACAGCACCATATGTACAGGTACTAACGACTGTGATAGCTAGAAAACATATTAACAAAAATGAATAAAAGCAGTAAATTAGATATTGACAGTGAAAATTTACATTTTATGTGTAAATGAGTTTAACAATTTATGCATATTTTCATATAGCCATTGTTAGTCATTTTACCTTTGGGTGGTAGACATCGCATGTCATTTTATGTCTCAAGAAATAAACACTTGTTACACAGTAATCATCAATTCAGTACTTACTTCACATTCATATCAATAAAAGAGTTAGTCTGATATCGTGGCATTCATAAGCAATTGTTTATAACTTACAAAACTTTCAGTGCCGCCACAGACTTCCAAGAAAGAAGAAATATGCTTAGATATATACGCTAAATTCATCATGCAGCTTCAGTTCAACATTTCGGGCTCGAAAAAAAGAAAATGTTTTAATGTTCAACACTAAACAGTTTCCTTTTTTTCGACAATCATGATGCACTGATCCAGAAATTACAAATGATCCATGGAGCAGACTCACAATTCTTAAATAATGTTTAAAGAGATTATGGTGAAAATTTTAACAACTTAGCATTTGCAATAAGGATTTGATTTCACGAAAGGCGGATCATACATTTTTTAAATGAAGGAGATATATACTTTCTCAATATTATTAGTCATATACTAAAATTTTTGGAAATCATGAGTATTTCTGGATAGTTCTCAAATAAATACGTGCGTCAACCTCTGGCAGCAACGACATTTTCTTAAGTGATAATGAGTGTAGTGACACAATAAAATTACTATAATTGGCATTGAATATAATGATTTTCAATTTTTATATTGACTAAGTTACCTTGTGCTGTCACGATTACCATAAAACGAAATCAGCATTGGTAAGTATCGATCAAACTCAGCATCGTAAAGCGTAAAGACAGAACCACCATAATACATAAAAAAGTTTTGTTTGAAAAAAAGACCATATTATGTTGGAAAAAACAATCTTTTGTTTACACTGTGCAGGCAAGCTAGCATAGACTTTAAATATTGATACGAGACAAATAAAACAGGTTGTTGTTTTAAGGAATCTTTGGGTATCTGTGCCTTGTTGAATAAGTTTGATACTTCGAAAAACAAACGAAATAAGTCGTTGCTTCCAAGGTCTCATCCCCTGTCAGTCCGGCGAATAATGCACATACAGTTTTGGTTCTTACCGACTGTGCATCAGTTTAAAAAAAAAAAAGCTTCTACCAATAAAGGACAAGCACCATAACTAAAATTGCATTGCATTTCAGACTGAAACGACATAGGTAAGTTTTTGTAAATACATATACTTTAGAGAACTTGCAAATAAGTCAGGACCGTATTTTATTTAGTATCAGGTTGGTTGGTGAAGTCCATAAATTATGATCAGTACATATTTGAAATTGCATATTTGTTCAGAAGCTACGCCAGAGTGTGATTTTTTAAGGTATCATTGATGAATAGCACTTCGCGTGACTTGCAGCACTGCAGAAATTATGTCGTTTCAATCTGAATTACTAGTTATACGAACGAGTGACCACAGTTGCATTATTGAGTGCATTTCATCCAAAAAGTGAATTAAATTTTTTTTTGTAGCTGCATCGTTTTTGAAACTGTCATGGATGAGATTATATTTGAGAAGAACATGGCATCGATTTATTTAACTTATAACAAGCTGCCGCATGTTACCGCTTCATACTTTATAATATACTGAAATTGTATAAAAATCTAAATAAACACATTTATCTTCATTGTTGCAAATGCATGGAGAAAACAGAGATGGAGCGTACAAATATTTACGGGGAATTTTTTTTTTTTGACTGACTGACTTCTTGACTATTTATTGAGTTCTTTCTTTTGTAAGAAAGTGACAGCTATAGAGACAATTAATTTTATGAAGTGGAATAATACATTAAGGTGGTGGATGTTTAATAAGAGTATAATGCAGTAATGAATCGCTCAAAGTATTTTGCTGGCATAGAATGTACAAACACGGACTCTTTAAGTTATTGATAAAGATATATCTACACTGAAATATCTAATTTTTTCAACCTAAAATCCGTTTAATTTTTTTTGCCTTCAAGAATTAGCTATATTTCTACATATATTCGTATTGTTTTTGAAAAGATTAAAAATTTATTGATATTATTATTTTCAACTTTGGAACAACTCGACACAATTTCTTTATATCTAAATATTTATTTAAATATGAAATGCATCTCAACTGTATACATTTTGTGGCCATCCAGTTAACTGGTCACCAAATTAGTTAAAGCATTCACTCCATGTACCGCCTTGTCTCCAACAGAAGTTCATCAGTAGTATTGGTAGTTGTGTGTTCAGTTGTGGTGGTCTTGGGAGCTTCAGTGAGCATTTCATCCAGTTGGTCTAAGGCCAAGAGCCCGATGCTCTCAGTGCCTCTCAAGTAGTCCCTGAAGGCTTCCCATACGGTGTCCAGGAATATACCGAGAGTGCTGCCTGCCAAGGGCACATATCAAATTATGGATAGATTGGTTAGCGTATCCAGATGATCCACATGACTTTCCTGCCTCGCAGCATATTTACTTGTTGCACTCAAAACACCCCGAGATCTCTGATGATTTTTCATATACTGTTAATCCTTATACTCAATTGAGCTCCCAAATATGATAATACTTGTGTAAAGATGTCTCAATACTGTTGAAGACGCCGCTAATTTTACTCATTTGACAAAGGGTGTACACTACAGGAATCTACCAAGAGTGCTGCCTGCGAAGTACACTGAACAAATTACTTAAAGAGCGGTTAGCCTACTACAGTAGAATAGGTGACCTTCCTAGTTTGCAAGACAACACATCTGTGGTATATGAAGCATATTTTTTCCCTGTAAATCCATTGCGAACCTGTTGATGTAACGAGTAAATAAGCTCTCTGAGAGCACATACCTTCACCAAGGTACGCAACGCTAATGAAAAAGTCAGAATACTCCTGAAACCAAGATTTTCACTTGATCAGCCCCAATAATTGTCTGTTTGTGCCTCTTAACATTCTTCATAGTTCCTCAAATTCCCTTGGAGATAAATCGATATTTTTTTGAGTTATGTTCTGACAATGAAACAAAAAACATAAAGTCAAACATAAACGATCCAAAAGTTCATCACCAAAATTTGCCCATCTGTGTCCTTCAATATTTCTAACAATTCCTGCAAATTTCATTACGATCCGTCCACAACTTTTGAGTTATGTTCTGACAAACAAAAATTAAGCATGTGAAATTATGGAAACGGAGGCAAGCGTATGCAGAAGACGTTGACCTTCACGGCCCTGAAAACACGTGTAGTATTTGAAATATAGAAAGCTACTTTTGCTTTCTTATCAGCTGAAAGTCTTGGCGATCCACCCGTCGTCCTGAGAATTAAATGAACATATTTCAGTTTAAGCTGAACTAGGGCAATCGTTCCTTCCAGATAAGATGACTGTAGTGAAAAATGTATTATACTTCTCGCAAATTGCCGTGGAGCAACAAAGTACGACCGTTTTTTTTTTGGACAAACTTTGTACATTTTTTACTGTATTTATTTTTTTTTCTTGCACGGGTAACGCACGCTGCTTCTGATTACAAAGCTTCATGACCAACCACCGGCAAAAAATTGCAAAAAAAAATAATAATAAAAACTTAATAAGTTGAGTGATATGAGGTAATTTTGGGCCGCAACCAGTGTTCTGAAACAAATCAATGCCGCAAGCCAATGGGTCACCGTACACAGCCTCGTCTGTATAGTAGATGAAGAGGTTGATTTTGCTTACGTTGATTCTGGGATTTTGCGAAAATTTTCTGGCACAGACAGCTGTCAGGTACTTGACCCAAATAGATTGTTTTTACAGAAGTACTCCCTGACTCTGTTTACTTCAGAATAAAATACTTTTCGTGAGTCTTATATGCAATGGTGCATAGCTGTTTTGCAATTTATTAACATAATTTTATCGCATGTTTAGGCACGCAGGACTAACACTACATGTAATGTCGACATATGTGTACAGTAGGCACTAAAGGGTCTAGCTGTAGTAGCACCCCTGTAGTACTTTCAAGAAGTTCTCTTATGTATCTCCTACAAAATTCAAAAGCCATGTGATCATGCAAAATGAATTTCAAACTAATTTCTGTGCCCCGAAAGTTATTTATTTTAAAATGGCATTGGAATAAAACGAGATTCCGCACCCCATAAGTGGCAACGTCTCACCCCAAGGAACCTGGTTGGGACCCTCACAGTCCAGAACATTCAAGGAATCGTTTGTGCTTCTGTTTTTAGGCTCAAATTTCCTTGGTCTTTAGCAGCTGAATAGAATTCCTCCTATCTAATCCTTCAGATTAAGACAAAGAGCTCAACCATCTAACATACTGTGTAGTACTGTATCTATAGAGGATGTAGGTGCATAAAATGGACAATAAAGAGACGATTTCCAATAGAGGTATATTTGTGCATTTTATACTTCTCTGGTAATTTTATTATGAAAGCAACAAGGCTGAAACAAAACAATTTAGAAATAGACATAGCACTAACCTAAATTTAAATGAAAAATACTAAAAGATAAAATCAAGCTAAACTTTCTATATTTATTGTTTTGTTCTTCTAATATTTGAAAAAAAAATTGAGGCGATAAAATTAATGCATGGCACTTTCTAAAAAAATAATTTCTGTTCAAGACCTCATATTATTTTCATGGTGATATTAAACTAGGAGTCACAGATTTCAACAGTCGTGTTGAAACTTATTTAAATGAAATTTAGCGGCCGCATGAAAAATGAACTTCAATCGACTTCGTTAAATCACCTGTATGGAAATACATATTTAAAGATATATATATGTAAAAGAAACTAGCGACGATGCCGAAAATAAGAGCTAAGTGATGTTGAGAGCCCGAGCTGAAAAGCAAATACGGCAAATTAAGTACAAAAAATGATGAATAACTGGGGAATATAGACACCATTTTTCCCAGAGATATAATGAGTGAACATTACCTAAATCTCTATAGTGCAAAAGCGTTCGATATCATATGAAATTAAGGCCATTCAGCAAGAGCATTACTGCTTCTAAATGATGAGTAACAAGTACGAAATAAATTTTAACATATCTTTTATAATCATAGTAGATATATTTGAGTTGCTAAGGGAAAAGATTTTAAAATTAGTGCGTTGACTCTATCCCATTTCTTTGGGCAAGAAATCAAACTGAAGTGGAGGCTAACTTACTGCCTCTTCCTCTGTACTAGGCTCGGATCCAAAGTTATAGAGATGATACATACATATATGATTGATATATAGCATATATATATATTTTTTTTAATGAATGGAAGAAGTAATACTCTTGTGAAACAACTCTACTACTGGCGGCAACTACGTTCATATTTTCCCACTCGATCGAAAACTACTCAGCGTTACACTAATTGGGATTTCGAGAATTTTCACGAACCCGACCTATGTTGACTACATTCGTACGTGATGAAAACAAACAAAGTTCGAACATTTACGCGGCTAGAGGTCGTAATGATGAAACGAATAGCTGGTAGGACGAAGCAGAAAAATTGCGTCAAAGTCAGTTTCTAGTAAAATCGCTTCATTTTCTTCTAGTGAAAAGTTTACTACCTATGAATAGTACTGCAGTAGGAGTGATAGTCATCTGCGGGAACTGACATGATTCTAAAGTTGCTGTATGTAAATGGATTATTACTGTGTCACTGTGTATTTTGTTTGATTTTTGATTTTTCAGGTTGACGAATCAGTGCTTTTTCATCAGTTTGACTGCATCAAGTTTGGTTGTCTTTTATTTGGGTAAGTTACTGTCGTACTTTCTGAAAGATGCAACTAACTTTTTAAGAATCTTCTACACATTTAAATTTTACTTGTCCTCTATTTCTAGTAAATAAAATTCATAACTTGTCGGACCAAAGCCAGCTGTAGGTACTAGCAGTTGAATAAAGTTTTCCCAACAGTCTAAATCTGTAAAACTAAGTCTTTCCAAGATCAACAACAATTCTCAAACAGACATCATTCATCTCACTCTCGCACAAACTAAAGTCCGCTGCAGACGATAGTCTCTTGTCCTGTATTTTCAGTTCACACCGTTCGAATGTGTTGTAGCGTTTGTGTAAAAAACGAAAACAGCACTTCAGGCTTCTTATCCAAGAAACTTGGGTGTTGTCCAACTGCCAACGGTCTCGTGACTGAATTTAGGGGCTAACCATCCTATGCACATAGGCAAATTCAATTGTCAACGGTTTGGAACATATTTAAAGGCTTGTATCCAAGATACTTCAGCCACTCCAGTTGCCTATTTCGTTAACGTAAATTTAGATGCTCTGGCTGGTCGAATTGCTTATTCGTTTCTACTAAATTTACTAGCTTGGTTTCCACGAATGGCTGGTCAGTGAAAAAGTCCGAGAATCTGACACTGTCCCGTTCCCGTCACTCTTCCTGGGCTGTGTTTTCCAAGTCATCGTCGTCCATGTCTGAGAAAGCAAAGAAGAGTTTATTGAGTCAGTGGTAATCGAACGTTTGGGTCTTAGGCATTCCTTTAATTTCATGCCAGAAGTCATTACCAGAGCGATCTGCAAGATAATTTTCCTGGAAAGAGGTCTATCCAAATAATCTGTATTTACGGTATATAAAATTCACTAATTCAAATCTATCAATTGATGGTTCTAATTGTTCACCCCAATGGTGTGGAATCTTCTAGGCCCTGAGAGTCTAGGGGAAATTCCCTTGGTTATTAACCACAATTTTCACTGGTGAAAAATACAGTAATCCTTTCGTGCCTTAAAACACAGGCGTATTCAGGCTTTGGTCAAGGTAGATCCCGATCTGGATGTAAAGGTTTTCTGCCTAGGTGAAGTAATAAATTATATTATCTGGGAATAAAATAGGCCCTTATTTTGTTATAATAATCCTTATTTGTTTTGAATAAAGTTAATTTCTCATGGAAATGCAATATTTAACAGCTTCAAAGGGGACCCACTGGGTCTCTCCCCCCTCCCTTGGACCTGAGAAAAAGTGCGTGAGAAACTGATGTTTACATTCAACTGGGTATCATTATTACTTACAGCCTATGGGTCCACTTCATTCCCAAAGACATAATTTGCGGCCTTGCCGAGGCAGAAAGCCAATTCGACACTGTTGGGTTCTACCTTCACCCAATCCTGAATAAGCCTATGCGGGCCTAAATTAAATATCACTTGTCCTAGGAGTTGCACATCTTGTAATATCTATAAATATGTACAGTAAGAACGAAAAGGTTAACAGAGTCTTAGCTCGAAAAAAAAAGCATAAAGTTTCCAACCCAGTTCAGGCGCAACCGAAGAGCTAAAATTAGAGGGAGTTATCATACCAGATTTAAATGAATATGAATGGCTTTTTTAATAGTCCTGCTCTCAGCCGACACGAGTAAAACGTGCGGCATAATACCCGAAAAAAAACTAATAGCCGTTGACCTCCTGGAAAAGAATCGGTGAAACGTGGATTTCCAACTGTTGATTTAAAAAATAGAATGTTACAAATGATATCCTGTTTAGCAAGACTTCACGAATTGATCTTTATTAGCATCATCATAATTTTATTTAACGACAGAAGTTGATACCAAAGCCAATCTGCAACAAATAATATTTATTTACTATGCATATGTATCTGGACGCAAATGTTTATATATTCAATAAAAACCGTAAATTTTTCCAATAATTTTGCCGGTAATGACATTGATAACTTCGACAAGAATGAAAAGTGATTCTGTCGACAATGCTCGACGACGACGACTACGACGATGCAGGCTTTTTATTACGTACAACTCTTCTGCAGTAGCAGTAGCACTACCGAAATTCCCATGAAAGTAAACTAGTTGAATATTACTTACCATAAATACCAGATACAGTGCTGAGTGCGTTGCCCATAGACTGAGAAGTGGATGTCCCTTCCCCACCGAAAAGTTGCCGCTTGCGCCTGCGCTTACCGAAGAGGCTGGCTATATCTGCTCCCGCTATTCCAAGCTCCTCTGTAACATGGATTGTGTGTTAGAAATATGTATGTGCTTCCAATTATGGGTTATGTGGCAGCGACATTGGCAGGGTCACAATTACGGGTGATGTATTAGATGAAGTTATGGGCTACCCAAATTTGAGTAATGTGTTGGGTACAGTTATGGGCCACACATTCATGGGTCGTGCATGAGATATATTTGTGGGGTACACAGTCATGCATGGGGCCAAGCATTAGAAGTATTTTTGACCCAGTCATGGGTCACGCACTAGCTAAATTTATGGGCCATACTCTTCTGAATCTTGCATACGATATAATTATGGGCCACAGATTAGATATGTATATTTTTAGGCCGCCCATATATGGGCCATTTATTAGGAGCGTTTATTTTAGCCAACTGAAGCGTAGCAATTCATGGAAGACTATATAAATTATTATATCCTATGTGATATTAATATTTTAAGTATTAAATAATGAGAAGTCAAACAAAACTAAAAATCACTTTTTGTTGCACTTCTTGTCTTGGATCAACGTATCTGACTTATTTTCATTTTAATTCTTTACGCTATAGACACTGACAGTAGAGCGCAAAAGTTATAATATATAACTTTTTATTAGAGTTTATTGAAGATATTTTTAATTTCGATGCAGAAAACTTTTATTTTTAGGGTAGGACCAACCTGTACTCGACACTCCAAGTTCCAACCTCGCCTCCTTGGTGGCCTTTGCCAAAGCTGCCTTGAAGGCATCACTGCTGGGGTCGGCATCTTTGGCATCCAATTCAAGGGCTGAAATAAATAAAATAAATGCAAACTGATGGAAAGAGACGATAACCGGGTTCCACAATATTAGGTTTCCTGAAATATATCGTTCATTGTATTTGTGTTTTATTAAGATAAGTTAACTAAGTCATTTCTAAAGTGAAAAACATTTAGTACAGTAATTGTTATATGCAATTGAATATGATTCAATGTTTTATTTATATAACAAAGAAAGCAATTAAAATAAATATTCTTTATTAGCTTATTTGTGCCAAAGCAATCTACGCAACAGCAGAAACTGACTTTTTAACTGTAAAACGGACTTAAGAACTCTTGTATCTCAGTAGCTATATGGGGAGCATATAGTTCGGCAAGTTTGCATAGAAATTTTAGTTTTGAAAGAATTGTTTCCTCAAGTATTTATAGCAAACGACTAGAACGTTCTCCGGGGAATTATTGAGCATTATAGCACTTAATAAGTTGATGAGACTGGCGCTTGGTCGGCACCTGTAGCACTGTAGGACTTCTTCAGAAAGGGTTTCAGTTATGAAAAAAAAAAATCAGTGGTAAAGTCTTGTTAAATCTGTAGTATCCTTCTTAATTGCTGCAATCCAGCAGAAGTTTACCTCTCTCACTCTTTAACATCCTTTCTTTTGTGGATATATATCAATTTTATATAGAGCATGACTTGTATGAAATATAGCATACTTGATGGGCGCCAAGAATCTTCATGGTACCATATTGATTATATGTAAATTGTCAGCATGTTTATGAAAATATGATAGAGTTGGTAGATTAGAATAGCAATCTAATCATATCTCTTGAAAAGTAAAAGCTTCATCGTCAGTATTTCATTACCACTAGTTAAAGCTTCTACAGTTTTACTCAAAATCTAGTGTAGTTCACAACTGACGATAGAGAGTTAAACACCTTGAATGTCTCAATACAAAATATGTATTAAATGGTAGTGAACGTATAACTGTTGCGGTTCAGTGCACTGTGTATGACACAGTACTATTAAATAAAATATTTATTAAAAAACACTGGGTCCGATAACACTAACCACTAGGAAGCGCGTTTCATTGTTATATATAGCTATATTATTGCATATACTATAATTCTCGTACAGTAGTAGGACTTGAGTATTTACAAAAAATACTATCATTTACGCAATATCATATAAATTTACATGGAACTTAAAGCGAGTGAAACACCAGAACAGACACCAATAATTGGTTCTTTGATTAGTTGAAAGAGGAACATGATAATATTAATCTATGTAAAGATGGACAAGAAGAAAAAAATTTGCATATTGTGTATACGGCTTAAGGCTTTATTTAAGGGAACCAAAGCATAGTTCTTCACTATATTATGGCCATAATTAAAATTGATTTCCTTTCTATCCACGGCAATGGTGAACCAAAGGGAGAAAAAAATAAGGGATCTGTACTACGTCAAGCATAGTAGGATACCCAAGCTCATTGAAATTAAAACCTAGGATGAGTAATATTAACAAAAAGCAAACAAATTTATACTAGTGAAACTCCATTTTCTTCAAAATATGTATACGATTTAACTGTTAGTCGTAGCTGTAAGTGCGGTCAGTCGTAACTCGTCTGTTATAAACCAACGATTATTGCTTTCTCATAATGAACACTGTTATAAATCTAAAACAAAACTAGCTATTTAGAAACTACACAAGCTCTATTAATCATCCTGGCATTTAAATTTAAGGTTGAAAAATGCAGAAAGGAAATATTTACAAATCACTAAGCATTTCCCATAGATCTGCTCGAAGTGTCTCTGAAGCACCTCAGAAGTGTAGTAACTATTGCGATGGAACTTGCCTTTTATAGGTTCAACCTGGATGTCACTGATACATAGTAGGCATTTATTTACACAAAAGGCATCCTGGAGCTCACCGGGAGATGGCGTTATCAGAAAATAAAGCTGGGATAGGGCTTGTGGTCATAAATAGAAGGGGAATATCACTGATAACACAGTAGATATTTACACAGGAGTGTACTGGATAAGCCGTTTTCAGGTAGCACCCGAGGGGGAGACCAAGAGACTGACTTCATGATAATTTGAGAATGTAGAACCAGAAGCCGTCGGTGTATTTACAGAGAACAGTTTTGAAAACCTACTTTTGACTATAATATGTGGCTGGCCTCCACCTGACCCGCCTCCTAGGCCTCCGAGACCTCCAAGACCTCCAAGAGCCTGGATGGCAGATGCTGGAAGTCCCGACAACCCAGAAGAAGCTCGAATAATCGAAGATCCAGAAGATGAAGGAACACTGATTTGAGGAGTAGCAACAGCAGCACCAGTAGATCCGGAGGTTGATGGAATATTGAGTTTAGGGGTGGACGAGGTCTGTTGAAGACTAGCAGCGAAATTGGACAGCTGGTTCGACTTCAATAAGCTTTGGAGCTGGGCAACAGTCAAACTAGTAGGGACAATCTGAGGAGCGAAATTAGACTGTGGGAGTGCGGAAGTTTTTAATCCTTGCTGTGACCTAAGCTTCGTAATTTGGTCAGCAATTTGCTTGTTCTGCAAGGAAATGCTTGCTGTATTTTGGACGGTGGTGAGTTTCTGCGGAGGTGGAGTCGTTGGTACTGCAACTGATCCTGGGATTTTGAAACTAGGTTGGTTGGGAGTAGTGCGCAAACTCTGCGTCGTTAGCTTTTGTTGCTCTGGTTGGGACACGGCTCTGTCTCTTAGCAGTCGCAAAATTTGTTCACTGCGTTTCCCTCCAGTTGAATCAGATTGGGTATTCTTCACAGATTTTGTATCAACTGCTCCAGGTATCTCAGCTTTCTTCTGCTGAGGAGGCCCGAAGTTATGCACGGTGAGCAGCGCTGGTTTTTCGTCCTTCGTTGCAAACTTCTCAGTTTCAAGGACAATTTCGGGCTCCCGTTTAGTTTTCGACAACGTGGATTCTGGAGACCTAAGACTCCCGGAGTCGCCACCCTGGAGAGGTAGCTGGATATTAGGTATGTCGGGAAGCTGAACTGAAGTGGACTTGAAGAGGGAATCAACATTTACTTTCGATGAATCGAACACTGATTGATCTGAATTTCTCTGGGCATTTTGCGGTTGCTCTCTCTTTGCAGCACCAGCTATCTTAGCTGTATCTTGATTCTTTCCGAATCCCCAAGCTGGAGGCTGTTTTACGTCTGTTTCTTCCTTCTTACCAAATCCCCAAGCGGCCGGTTCTGTCTTAGACGCAGTGTTGGGATTTACTCCGATCGGCACAGTTTCAACAGTACCCTTGACACTTCGCCTTGGTTCCTTTACTGAAATACTAGCACCAACTACGGCTTTTGAATCTTCATCAGTGTTGATGCTACTAAACGATCTTTTACCGTCGTTTTGAGACGGGACTCTGTTGGTTCTGGACTTTCCGTCAGTTGATCTGACGACGTGTTCTGTTCCTTCCAAAGCCCTGCCTAGCGCGTGGCCCACAGTATGGGAAACCTTGTGCCCTTTGGATGCCAAAAGTCGACCTGCAGCCCGAGTTCCAGGCCCTCCTCCGTTGGTGGGGAGCAAACTGGCACTAAGATGGTGCCTGTACAAGTTATCGTCCTGGCCAAGTTGTTTCCCTGTTACAGAGACTCTGGTGACGTCATGCGGAGTCTTAGAGCTAACACCAAAACTCTGTCCTCCAAAGTCGGAGGAGATGACGCTATCATGAACAGAAGAATGACCGAAGTCGCTCAAGCCAACATCAAAGTCGTCTTTTGTAATCACTTCAGTGTGTTCGATAGCAATTGGAGTTGATATCGGTTTAAAAGTTCCTCCAAAGGCAGTGTCAATCTGAGGTGATGGAGTAAACTTGCCGAGGGTAGTAGGCGCAAGAGTTAACGCATCGCTGTGGGCTGATGAAGAAAGCGCGGTATGGCCGCTGCCTAGAGGCTTGAATCCGAAGTCAAGGTCGGGAATGCTGAATGATGCTTGTCTTGAAGCTGGTGTCAGAGTCAAAGATTCCTCTTTGCCAAGTGGGTCAAGTGGAGTTATATCTAGGGGCTCTGTTCCAACAGCTCCGACACTGAGCGAATCTTTTCCAATAGCTCCGAAACCAAGGGATCCTTTGTCACCAGCTCCTAAGGTGAAAGAACCTGAGTCGACAGCGTCCAAACCAAATGATGCTTTCCCTCCAGTGGCACCGAAACCAAGTGAGGCTTGCTTGCCAAATGAGCCACCTCCAAAACCTGAAGATACCAGAGGCTTGGTTTCCTCCAGTTGCACGATTCCTGCATCTTCGGCCTTACCAAACGATCCACCGGCGTCCGCAATTCCATGGTACTTGAATCCTCCTCCGGAAGCCCCAAGAATGGGTCCTTTGGAAGCACCTCTGGCAAATGTCTCATCAAAGAGAATCTTTTCGGCTGGGATAGGATGACCTCCGGATCGCTCGATGTTGAATCCATTGATCTTTCCTTCGGGCAACTTTACAAATTTCGACGGCGTGCTATCAGAAAAAGCCATGACAGGGATGGCGCTCATAATGCTCACGGGGTGGCTGTCGCCGAGGACCGCCTCGAAGGCCTGCATCTCACGTTCGGTGACTGTAACAAAGAATACCTCAAGATTTCCATTAATTTTACGAATAGTTAAACGATTACATTACTGAACTATATTTGACCATTGGTGACTCATGAATGCTGAAGAACTCCAAGATAAAAGCCCAGTTAAATATGCCCTGTAGGCAGTCATCTTGTAACTTACATAGTTATTAACAAGCAGGCGTACGGCTCGGTCCGTCTGTCGATCATGAGCGAAAGCTCGCTATGGACCAAGAGAGAGTCAGCGCTCGTAAAGATAAGTCTTTCCTTTCGAGTCAACACTGTCTTCCTGATTAGTCGACAGCGCTACCTATTATCTGCGATGTTCTATACAGACATTAGGAGGGTTGATGGAAAATTTGCCGCCTTAGGGCTTTTAAGATAGGTTAAAGCTAATATTTATACACGGAAGCCAAACCAGTAGTTATCAAGAAGCAGCTACTTGAAATAAACAATGGCTGGGAACAAATTATTGTTTCAACCTAATTAACGTCCTCCTCATTATCTGCTTTTCCTCAACGCAAGAAACATTTATGAAATTTATAAACCATCATATTAAAAAATGGTTGTTTCTACGAATACAATATTAAGGATTAACTGTGGATTTATCGCTGATGATTGATCCCAAAACTATCTTCCTGAATAATTGGACACAAATTTTATTGCAACGTAGAGAACATTCTCTTTATTTATTAAAAAAACAGTAGGAGGTCAAACAAAAGTTAGCCCTTCTTAACTCAAGCTGAAGTGAATCATACAAAAACCACGACGTTCTGAAATGTATATGCTGGATATTAAATATTAGGACTTCTTATTAAACTCAATTTTATTTACTGGTATACAGCATACCTGCTGCTGTTTCATTAGCATAGGTCAGAGGGCGACAACAAGAGCAAGCGCCACAGTTCATTTACAGAAGATAGTTGTTTCAAAATTGGGTGAACGTGCTTCCCTCCTAAATTTCCAGGTTTGTGACGTCAAAATTACGTCAATCCACTGTGAAAATATCAAAGATTCCTCAGTGCAACAGTGGCGTGACGCAATTGTGACGTCACTAACCTGGAAATTACGGGCGTAGCGCATACACTCAAATATGACACAACTGCCTTCTGTAAATGAACTGTGGCAAAAGCCGAGGACATTAATTTCCTTTACTTTTATGTCGCAGTGACTTAGTGACAGTGTCAGCGTTGTAGTCAGTGGTCCCAAGTTCGATTCCACAGTCAGTCCTAATACCGTGGATGATTTTTGATCACGTCCAGGTAGTGCTGTGCACGACACCCCAAATGTACGCTTAGTTCAATGAACCGATATGAATACTTCAGCAGAGTTTACGGCCACTTTACGATGTCAGCTTTTGAAGCAGACAAAAAGCCTGTTATACTTTATAGTATTTTGATAAGATTTACTTACGTTTGAATTGCGGTCGAGCGACGACGCTGGCCGCCAGAGCGCCCGCCAGGAGCAGGAAGGTCGTAAAATTCATCGTTCTGCAAAAGAAACATAAATTAAAATTTATGTCATTGATACTGTACTAAAAATAATAGAATACAGGAGTCCCACAAATTTATAACGTAATTTTAAAATGCACGCGAAAATAAAAATCTAAGATATGGAGGGTTAGTTTATGAGACTTTGTCGGCAGTCGATTGGGGTGGCGAAAGTAAGCTTTCGAGGCTTAACTTATCTGAAACTTCAGACAGGTACGCTGGTTTCGACACGTTGCTTCGAATCTCGCACGGTTATTCTCAATTGATTACTTTTGAGGTATTCAAGAACTCAATCTTACTCTTTAAATTCGCGTTTTCAGTCGACTCAACTTAATCTAATTGTTTCTAACACCCGCAACACGATTCAAAGCGACGAAGTTAAAGTGTCTATTATGCCGATGCCACACTAGGCATGCACACAACGTGATGCAAGGATGCGAGATCCAGACGTCATCTATGCGAAGGTATCAATGCTACGGATTTTTAATATGTATCAAAACTGCCCAAGAGTTGCTCATGCTAGCAACCAGTTGGGCTTAGAATTGCATATGTAGCCCCGGCATTAGCAGGTCCTGACAAGTCAATTCAAGTGGGCTTAGGTTAGGTTTACTTTGCCGAGCCACTCAAATGAGTCCAGTACACGTAAGCAAGCAGCATAAACGCACAATCAAAATGAACTTTATATCGACCGCAGGAGGCGGTTGCAGGTTGCAGCACACCAGTCAGGAAGGGTGACGAGTGAAAGTGATGATGCCGCAACCTGAGTGTGGTGCTGACCTCACCACGGCTGCTGCACCCGCTGGACTCTAGGATTCTAGGATCACTTGCTGGGAATTACTTCCATAAAGTGATACGGAACTGGCGGCAACTGCGTACCTATGTTGAAGCGCTGTACACTAGACTGACTTGTTGGGAATTACTTCAAAAATGTGAGACAGAACTGGCTCCAACTGCGTGCATATATAAACCGATGGACAATGGGATGACCCTTTTTAAATTACTGCAGTAATATGATTCAGAGCTAATGGTAAGGCATGCATAGATACGTTTAAAAAATCATTCTTTTTTTGGTGAGAGGCATTGTGCTGTTGTATATAACTCATTTTATGAAAGCAAGATCATAGTTAGGCATTGTGCCGATTCGTTATCTATAGTGATGAGTCCACTTTATACGGGCGGGTGTTCGACTAATAATAATGTACCACATGTTTTCAGAGTTGCTTAATAAATAAACCCAATTCCAGTAAACTCTCGACTACAACTCAATAGAAAAGCAAATTTAAAATTTCAGGCATCATCGTTCTCTGAAATTGGGAGGAAATGTTAGACCTTCCCAAGACCAGGTAATTTAATTATCCCAGTGGACCAAGCGAGCCTTAGAGGTATGTGTAATAGCTCTAAACATATTCTAGAAAAATGTAGAACAGGAACGGTTCAAGGATACTAAAGTGGGTGTGATGCAAAGTTCTATACTAGGATGATTAAAATTCTTCCATGAACGAAAAAACAAATTTTTACTTTATCAGCATTGTACTGTCGACAACCGTCCTGTAGACTAGTTCATGTGAGATTTGCCAACTCCTCGTATGGAAGTGCCAGTATCTCCCCTCTCGTAGCCTTGGGCCTCCACCATGGACTAAATGATAATTATTAAGTACTCCATGCCTACTCATTACTCTACTGTTCACTATGTTCTACATATATTAACTAAGTCATCGACGGTCAGCAGGAGAATAATAATATTAAAGAAGTAGTCGTAAAGCAAACGGAAGAAGGCTTCTCATGCCCAGGTAGTTTTCTGAAGGTACCATAAAATAAAATTGGAGGGCTAATACTCCTAGTACAGTAACCCCTTCGAATTTAGGTTAGGCATTATTGCACTACTCCTATTAGCGTTCAATGCTCAAATTACTGATAATTTCTAGCAGTCCTTTAATCATATTAATGCATTACCAATACCAGTAAATACAACTTCGTTGAAAGGGAATTTCTCCGTGAGAATTCAATAAGATAAACAACTTTTGTAGCAAGCTAACACAACTTGGAATAAATAGCGTTAAGAGCAACCTTCTTCAACTAAGAACTAGCAGCCATCAGAGGGCGCAATGGATGACACAGATGCCTTAACCGATGTCGGCTGTTTTCGTAAGACCTTAAGCAGTGCATCAAGGAAGCGCTGCGCGGCAACCACGTACTTTTTATACACGACTTAACGATACGTGACGGCGGAACGCAATGGTTTTATTACAAAAAGTGTCGGTCTTGCGGCATACGACCGCGCCTGGAAATGGTAGCCGTAGGCGCAAGTACTTTTTTTTCTTTAAATTACGTAATGTTTATTCTGGAGTAGCGAAAAAGTTGATTTTGTGATTGATTTAAGTATCGGATGAGCACATTTTGCCAAACAAGACAAATACTTATGGTTTATAAATAATGTTTAATGCCTACTCACAAGTGGGTAAATGTTGCTGTAGGTATTTGTTTACACATAAAGTTCTCATGCTAAAAGGGTTATTATAATTCTTTCCGTACAATTGAATATTGCTTGTTAATTCATCAGCATAATCTAATGCCTATTTCGAACACTTTTTTGTCACTCGGTGTATGTTATTTCTGAGTTTTTAGACCACCACCATTTAATAATTACTTACAAGATGAGCAGACGTAATTTTATTAATTAACTAGAGCACTCTGCGAGCGCATACCTCCATCAAGATAGGCAACGTTGACGAAAAATTGAAACTGGTTATGAAACTGGGATTACCTTTTTATTAGCATAAAATGTGGTGATTTGGGCCATTTGACAGTAACAATAGCTTCAGTAATTTACTTGACGAACCGTTCATAACTTATCGAGTTATACTGTATTGCTGACAAACATTCTGCCAAACATTGATCAAACATACAGACAGACCGCCGATTTTCACTAAAATTAGTTCACCTATGTCTTTCAACATTTCTAACAAGTCCTGTAAATATCATGAAGATCAGTTCAGAACTTCTTGAGTTGTTTTGCTACCAAGCAATAAATCAAACAGCGACAACAAACGAACGAATAGCGGTGATTTACTTCTGGGGATATATCTAAAAATTCAAGTAAATGTCAAAAAATGCGTCAATAACGTTTTGAGTTAGGGTAACTAAGCAAAAAAAAAGGCAGTCAAACAAGCAAAGAAACAGAGAAGCAGGCAAACAAACAAACAAAGAAAGAAAGAAAGAAACAAACAAACAAACAAACAAACAAACAAACAAATACACAAACAAACAAACAAACAAATAACAAACAAACATATGAACAAACAAACAAGGAAGCAAACAAATAAACATACAACTAAACAAACAAACGAACAAACAAACATACCAACAAACATACAAACAAACAAACGAACAAACAAACATACCAACAAACATACAAACAAACAACTCGATGAATCACTAATTCGACAAAAATATAACCTCCTTGACTGAGGTTATAAGCTATACCAAGTGCAAGAGCGCTGCTAGAGGCCGACGCAGCAAGGCAAAACCGAGGATCTATGAACAGCAGTACCTTATGTTTGCAATATCTGTTCGGGCCGGGCTTGTACCGTTCAGTGCCTGTCATACTCCTGTTGCTGGAGATTAAGCTACGCTGTGGACTGTGGATTTCCGCAAGGAATCTAGTTTACTCATATAGATGATGATGATAATTGATAATTAAGCTAGTGATTATGGTCGAGTAGCTAGCTGAAATCTTGTTTTATCCTTAAATTTTATTCAAATGTACTCCACACAGTACGTAAGGTGTACTATATGATAGCTTAATTGTGGACCAGGATGTCAAACATGTCGGCAGAAAAAATGCTTCAGCACCTCCGCTTCGTTCACGGCAGTTTCAAATTTCATGTTAAGGATAGCATTATTTTAGGGATCCTGTACAAAGAAAGTTTGAGCAGTAAATACCACCGTGTCACAGACGTAAGCCATTTTACACTACATTATATAACTCAAACCCGATGAACAAATTTTTTGGGCTTCAATGTCAATTAAAGATAGGTAAGGCTTTCAAAACCAAATAACTCCGCTGCCAAAGCACCCAAAAAACTTTTTTTTTTGCATATTTATATGCAGTTTTTGTATATTTTCAGTTTGCTTCTAAAGGCTATCCTTTACAGGCCAATAAAGGCCGCCGCCACACCGACAAGACAAGCGATGTGCAACGCGACAAATTTGTTGCACGACAAAATGTAACGGAGGGTACAGCAGTCTGCTGTCCTCACTGCAGCAACTGCGATGCCTCGCGACACCTGTGCATTGCTGCAACCTAAATTTTTTTTGTCAAGTACCGTATCCAGGATACGTGCCCGGGAATTCCCGCGGCTGTGAAGGCCTGGTCACGGGCCTTTGTGAACTTGGTTGATTTTGTGCCTTTGGTGGACAATGTGGACTTGATGAAGTTCGTGGACTTTGTGGACTTTGTGAGCTTGGTGAATGTAGAAGTATTGTGAAATTTTTCGATGTGATGGTAAGATGTTTTCAAATACATATTTTCATGACTTATTCAACAAAAGGGTTATGTTAGGTGCACTAGTTCAATATAAAAAGGCGTCTGCTCAGCGTGAAGATTCAACTACTTCGATATCATTCAGCAATGAAAGCGGGGATCCAGAGGCTAAGGATCCTGAGACCGGAGATCCAGAGTTATATTTGTCACCGGTACTCAAAGCGCTGAAATTGTATGGTATCTTAACTTGTTCTTCAGTACATGAATTTTCTCCTATTAAACTCTTAACTGCGTGACAGAGAGACGGACCAACATTGGAGCGAGCAAGGGAGCGAAGGAGCAAGCGAGCGACCAACAACTGTGTTTTATTATATAGTGGACACAAAAAATAAGTGTTTATATATGCTGCTCTGACAGAGGAGTAATTTCGTTTTAAAAGACTTACCTATCTTTAATATGAGCCCCTGTCTCATAAGTAAGAATGAAGAATATTTCACAAACAATCTTTGTATCTTGGATTCGAGCACTTGACAGCGTGGGCATGTTGGGCGAGTTTTTGAGGCAATACACCCGTGCTATATAAACTGCTTGTCCTTGGCATTGGTGCGTGGCGATAATTAGTGCGGAAAACTGAAACTTTATTTGGGAGCAGGCGACCCAAATGGTCAATTGAAAATACATTAAAGGTCGACCTTGCAAAATAAGCTATAATGCCGAGGTCACTCCAGGCAACCGCGAACTCTACTTTTGAGTAGACGTTCGTAGGCATCTGCGTACTTAAACTGTATGTTGGTACGGCGGCGAGCTGAACGTTCGGTTGCAAGTTGGGTGTGGTATTTGCAAGCGTGGCTCCGGCGTACGGTAGTGAGTTGCTATCTTGCTAGAAGATGCAGTGTGTGTGTGACGTTTGAGTTATGTACGTTAATCGAGTAATTAAGCCTATATACAGCACTCTAAGTACTATATAATAAATAAAGTTTCTTTCCAAAAATGAACAATTCTCGTTCTGATTAACCACTTGAAATACAAGACTAAAAACCAATGTATCTGTGTTTAAAGATATATTTGTATACGTATTTACAAGGATAATCAAAACTCCGTCTACGGAACAAGTTCACTAAATCATTGTGGGTCCACAGCCGACTAGCTGAATCGACAATTCACTCGAGTAATCGAAGGCGCCTAGTAGCAGCTGAAGCCCAGACAGGGGCGCTATACTCCGATGGCTGCCAGGAAAACGACATAGACGCATCGATGCGCTGCATATTTAAGACCAGACACGAGAAACTAGGCCTATAAATCTATTATATGCACTACAAACGCAAGCTTCTTATCAAAGAGGACACCAAGTATCCCTAAAGTGTTGGACTCGTGCGGCACCGTGTCATCAGCTCTCAAACGCGGATGCTCTGGAATATATTCTCAAATAGAGAATAAATTCCAGTTATAACCAGTTATAAATTAAAATTTAGCGACATAGCAATTTCCTAAAATATTTTTACAATAACACTATTTGCAAAATTTGAACAGGCCTTTTGCCCCAATACCGCAAAATATAATGGCATATGACCTTCATTCTATATCTATTCTTTATTGGGTGGCTGAAAAACGCTATCGCAGGAATAGCATTATACAAATGACAATTTATGGTCACTCATCCCATATTATTATTATTAAATAACACCAGACTGGCGACGTAGGAACGGAAAAACTCCATGAGGTTGACAAACCCCAGCGGGTGAAGAAAACAAAAGAATGGAAAAAAGAAGATCCGAGATCACAGAATAGCTCTGTGTACAGATCGTTGAAATCTGCCAATACCCGCACCAGTAAAGACAGAGCCATCAAGACCCTTCCAAACATCCACACATGATGGAAAAAACGAACGAGAATACTGGCCCGTACGGCATCGTAACGGTTCCAAGGCAACCTCATAAAGAGCACCAGTGCGCCGAGTATACCTCACTCGAACAAATGGATCCGGAAGAAACTCAGACTGTGGATGACTGGGGCAGTTATAGATTTAATACCAAAAACAGACCCTACCAACTCTGCGACAATGTGCCAGATCACAAGGCTCAACACCACCCAGCATGAACGCACATCGACGAACCACTTTGTCATGCAAACACAGATGGCAATCGGCAGCAGAACCCCAGGCTACAGAGCAGTACTACAGAAGAGGGAGGGCAAAGCAATTAAAGCAGTGACGTGTCAATTCTACCGAGCCAAATACCCTCCAAGCACGCCTCATAAGACCAATTTTCTGCGATGCACGTGAGGCAACCCAACGAATGTGGGCTGTGGGCTCAAACGTCAACTTAGGATCAAAATTATTGACACCCAAGATTACCAAGTCATCAACCACAGGAAGTGATACACCATCCAGCATGAGTGCAGGAAAAGTAGGTTCCCACTGTACGCGACCTGGACAAGAGCATGGTCTTAGTCTTGCCCGCATTTAGCGTAATCCCCCACCTAGAACACCAGGAATCAATCATTTCTAAATCATGCTGAATAGATTCTGAAACCTCTAATCTATCACTAGGCTTATCGATTATAGCCAGCAAAGTAACTTCATCAGCGTAACCAACAAGTAAATTATTAACGAGTTGAAACAGATCCGCAGTATATACAATGAACAAAAAAGGGCACAGAACACTACCCAGTGGGACACCAGAAACCAAATCCAAAAACTCACTCCTCTTCTCATCAACAACTACACATTGACGTGTGTCAGATAAAAAGTGACTAATTACTGCGAGAACTGAATCACCAATACCCATTAATCTCAGCTTATGGAGCAGCCCAAGGTGATTCACGCGATCAAAAGCAGCACTAAAGTCAAGCTGTACCANATAAAAAGTGACTAATTACTGCGAGAACTGAATCACCAATACCCATTAATCTCAGCTTATGGAGCAGCCCAAGGTGATTCACGCGATCAAAAGCAGCACTAAAGTCAAGCTGTACCAACCTTGCCATCAAGAGCCTGCTGCAACACATGAGAAATGTGAGGCAGAGCATCACAGGTTCCCAAGCCCTTACGAAAACCATACTGTTTTGGGGGAAGGACACCCTGCTTATCCAGAAAGCAACCCAATTTCGACGCAACCAACCTCTCATAAACTTTCGACAAAACAACTGTGATCGAGATGGGTCTATAATCAGAGGTACGGGATGAAACCGAGCCCCTTGGGACAGGCGTCACATGGGCAACACGATAGCACTCCGGAAAAGAGCGCAGCCGTAACATTTTCTCATCTACCACTGCCACTGAATAAATCTCACAACAGTTAGCACTACTTGAATTAGCAGCGCGGAAAAAGCTAACATTCCAATTAAATTAATCTAGCTGCATTACATATTTTCATCACTCATAATTTATTATTTTGTTTTATATCGGCAGCAGTTTTATCAGCAGAAAAAAAAAACGAACAAAAAAACAGAAAAAGAAAAAAAAAACTATTAGTTGCGTTTGGGGAAGGTCCTGCGAACAGCAATGGAAAGTTATGGAATCTCTAAAACCACCCAATGTCAGCACCCGCCTGGGGACTTGGTGGTGACTTTCTCGTAGCGTCCGGAAGCAATTAGCACCTGCAGCCTTCCTGCCTCTAGTGCAACTGCGGCAGTTTTGAGAGGCAGCAGTCGCCACGTGGTAGTTTGACACTAATCAGGCTTTATTCAGCATGAAATATTATATATACAGAGCTTGCGCGAACAGTGTGTAATTAAGATTTCATAAGATTTATCAGGATATACGTTGCCATATACATACGAGTATTACACAGAGTTTGCATGAATAGTTTGTAATTATTATTTTACTTGCTGTGCCTGTGGATATTCCACGGTTAGTGAATATTTTCACTTTCCTTATTTAACCTGAGGTAGCGCACATATCTAAACCCACCCGTCTGAACTAACGTCTCCCGCTTAACTCAGGCTATCCTCGTGCAGTTCGTCTACCATGCGTCTAGTCTAGCTTTTCTTAGTATTTCGATTTCATCCCTGAATCCCATAATTGTTCAGTCACCAAGGAATTTGCACTTGTGTTTTGATTAAGACTAAAATACGACGGTGCACCTTGCAACATTCGCTTGCAGTACGTATTTGCAGGCCTTATCTAAGCTCAGTTTCCCACAGTTTACAGATAATTTAGCGCTCTAAAAGGTCAAACATTCCAGTTTTTTCTCGTTGTTTCGATTTTTTGTCATTATTTCTGAACCTGTGGATACTGATCAGTAGCCCATAAGTTTTCTGCTTTGTTGATTGTGATATAGCTACATAGTAGCTAAAAGAAAATATATTCGTTCAATTTCTCCACTCACAACAAGGTCATCTTCTGTGCTCAGGCATCACACTGTAGACTGTAGAAGCGGATGCTTTGGCGGCAGTGCAATCAGTGCCGTAGCCAAAGGGGAAGGGGGGGGGGGGGGTGGGGGGGGGGGGGGGGGGGGGGGGCCCAAATTTGTCAATTGTGGACTAATTGTTCT
>LQNS02278163.1:15453457-15472931 GCA_001587735.2 Parhyale hawaiensis
CCGGTCATTCATTCTCTTCCTATTTTTCTATTTTCACCTTTCTTCCATTTTCCTCTCTACCTACTAACATCTCTCCCACTATCGTCTAATTTTCTCCTTTCTTCACTCCACTCACCGGATGCTCATGCTAGCAACCAGTTGGGCGTAGAATTGCATATGTAGCCCCGGCATTAGCAGGTCCTGACAAGTCAAGTGGGCTTAGGTTAGGTTTACTTTGCCGAGCCACTCAAATGAGCCCAGTACACGTAAGTAAGCAGCATAAACGCACAATCAAAACGAACTTTATATCGACCGCAGGAGGCGGTCGCAGGTTGCAGCACACAAGTCAGGAAGGGTGACGAGTGAAAGTGATGATGCCGCAACCTGACTGTGGTGCTGACCTCACCATGGCTGCTGCACCCGCTGGACTCTAGGACCACTTGCTGGGAATTACTTCCATAAAGTGATACGGAACTGGCGGTAACTGCGTGCCTATGTTGAAGTGCTGTACACTAGACTGACTTGTTAGGAATTACTTCAAAAATGTGAGACAGAACTGGCTTTAACTGCGTGCTTATAGTGAAACGATGGACAATGAGATGAACCTTTTTAAATTACTGCAGTAATGTGATTCAGAGCTAATGGTAAGGCATGTCTAGATGCGATTAAAAAATCGCTTTTTTTTGCAAGGGCATTGTGCTGTTGCATATAACTCATTTTATGAAAGCAAGTTCATAGTTAGGCATTGTGCAAATTCGCTATAGTATTGAGTCAACTTTGTACGAGAGGGTGTTCGACTAAAAATAATGTACCGCATGTTTTCAGAGTTACTTAATAATTAAACCCAATTCCAGTAAACTCTCGACTACTACTCATTAGAAGAGCAGATTTAAAATCTCAGGCTTCGTCGTTCTTTGAAATTGAAAGGAAATGTTAGACCTTCCCAAGACCAGGTAATTTAATTATCACAGTGGACCAAGCGGGCCTTAGAGGTATGTGTAATAGCTCTAGACATATTCTAGAAAAATGTAGAACAGGAACGGCTCAAAGATACTAAAGTGGGTGTGAAGCAAAGTTCGACGTTAGGATATTTAAAATTCTTCCATGAACTAGAAAACAAATTTTTACTTTATCAGCGTTGTACTGTCGACAACCGTCCTGTAGACTAGTTCATGTGAGATTTGCCAACTCCTCGTATGGAAGTACTAGCATATCCCCTCTCGTAGCCTTGGGCCTCCACCATGGACTACTTAATGATAACTATTAAGTACTCCATGCGTACTCATTACTCTACTGTTCGCTATGGTCTATAGTAACTAAGTCATCGACGGTCAGCAGGAGAATAAAAATATTGAAGAAGTAGTCGTAAAACAAACGGAAGAAGGCTTCTCATGCCCAGTTGGTTTTCGAAAATTACCGTAAAATAAAATTGGAGGGCTAATACTCCTAGTGCAGTAACCCCTTCGAATTGAGGTTAGGCATTAATGCACTAGTCCAATTAGCATTCAAAGCTTAAATTACTGATAACTGCTAGCAGTCCTTTAATCATATTAATGTATTCATGCATTACCAATGCCAATAAATACAACTTCGCTGGAAGGAATTTCTCCGTAAAATTCAATAAGATAAACAACGTTTGTAGCGAGCTAACACAACTTGGAATAAATAGCGTTAAGAGCGTCCTTTTTCAACTAAGAACTAGCAGCCATCAGAGGGCGCGGTGGATGACACAGATGCGTTAACCGAAGTCGGCAGTTTTCGTAAGACCTTAAGCAGTGTACATCAAGGAAGCGCTGTGCGGCAACCACGTACTTTTTATACACGACTTAACGATACGTGACGGCGGAACGCAATGGTTTTATTACAAAAAGTGTCAGTCTTGCGGCAATACTACCGCGCCTGGAACTGGTAGCCGTAGGCGCAAGTACTGTTCTTTAAATAACGTAATGTTTATTCTGGACTAGCGAAAACGTTGATTGGTGACTGATTAAAGTATCGGATGTGCACATTTTGCAAAGAAGACAAATACTTATGGTTTGTAAATAATGTTCAATGCCTACTCACAAGTGGGTAAATATTGATGTAGGTATTTGTTTACACACAATGTTCTCATGCTAAAAGGGTTATTATAATTCTTTCCGTACAATTGAATATTGCTTGTTAATTTATCAGCATAATCTAATGACTATTTCGGACACTTTTTTGTCACTCGGTGTATGTTATTTCTGAGCTTTTAGACCACCACCATTTAAAAGTTACTTACGAGACGAGCAGACGTAATTTTATTAATTAACTAGAGCCCTCTGCGTGCGCATATCGTCATCAAGATAGGCAACGTTAACGAAAAATTCACATTGGTTATGAAACTGGGATTTACTTTTTATTAGCATTAAAATCTAGTGATGAGTGCCATTTGACAGTAATTCAGTAATTTGCCTGAAGAACCGTTCATAACTTTTCGAGTTATATTGTATTGCTGACAAACATTCTGCCAAACATTGATCAAACACACAGACAGACCAGTCGATTTTCACTAAAATTAGTTCACCTATGTCATTTAACATTTCTAACAATCCCTGTTAATACCATGAAGATCAGTTCATAACTTCTTGCGTTATTTTGCCACTAAGCAATAAATCAAACAGCGACAACAAGCGAACGAATAGTGGTCATTTACTTCTCAGGATATATCTAAAAATTCAAGTAAATGTCATAAAAATCCCTCAATAACGATTTGAGTTATGGTAGAAGAAATAATTGTCTACTGCCCGCGAAAACTTATGTTTCGTCAGTTTCGTTGACAATTGCATCAAAGTGGGAAGAATAGCTCACGCAACGAAATCATCTGTGGGAAGAAACTGCGAATCAAGAAGCATGAGAGTGCCAACGGAAGCTTCAGATATCTTCAGTGTTACGATTTCAACTTCGGCAATGCAAGAAGTGCATTCAGACATAAGGTCGCCTTATACTTTGCCGTAGATTCGATGTATGGAGAAGCTAATACTCGTACAAATCAGACTAAGCCTGCGATGTCTTCCTTGTTGTAGTATCAACTGTCCCTGCTCAAGATACCTTTGCCGTCTTCCGCAACCCGGCCTATTTTCTGCCCATCACTTTCAGTGGAGCTTGAGAGGACAACCAGAGTCTCCAACCTGGGCTAAATTCCGCCTATCTATTTCGCTAAGAGCGTGACACCAAACATATAAATATATATATTTATAAACACACGACGGTCATTCTTAGTATTAGATTAGACAGCAAGCGCAAGAGCGCTGCTTAGAGACCGACGCAGCAAGGCATAACCGATGATGTATGGATAGCTGTACCTTGTGTTTGCAATATCTGTTCGGGCCGGGCTTCTATAGTTCAGTGCCTGTCATACTCCTGTTACTGGGGATTATGCTATGCTGGGGACTGTGGATTTCCCCGAGGAATCTAGTTTAATCATATGGATGGTGATTATTGTCAGGACCTATACTAAGCTAGTGATCATGATCGAGTAGCTCAAATGTTGTTTTATCATCAAATTTTATTCAGATGTCAACGATCGAGATGATATTCTATTTTTTATACTCTACAAAGTATGTAAGGTGTACTAAATGATAGCTTTATTGTGGACTATGATGTGAAACATGTCGGCAGAGAAAAGTCTTCAGCACCTCCGCTTCGTTCACGGTAGGTCCAAATTTCCTGTTAAGGATAATATGATTTTAGGGATCCTGCACAAAGAAAGTCTGAGCAGTAAATACCACCGTGTCACAGACGTAAGCCACTTTACCCTACATTATAGAAGTCAAACCCGATGAAAAAATTTTCGGGCTTCTATGTCAATTAAAGATAGGTAAGTCTTTCAAAGCGAAATAACTCCTCTGTCAAAGCACCATAAAAATTTATTATTTTGCATATTTATAAGCAGTTTTGGTGTATTTTCAGATTGCTTCTAAAGGCTATCCATTAAAGGCTATAATAGGCCGCCGCTGCACCGACAAGACAAGCGACGCTGCAACGCGACAAATTTGTAACGGAGGGTACAGCAGTCTGCTGTCCCACCGCCGCAACTGCGATACCTCGCGACACCCCTGCATTGCTGCAACGCGACTCCCGTAAAGATCGCATTGCGTCGCTTGTTGCTCCGGTCTGTTCCCGGCCTAAGTTAAAGTACCGTCAGACCGGAAGAAATATATATATATATATATATATATATATATATATATATATATATATATATATATATATATATAAAATAAGTGTTGATGCTGCTCTGACTAAGGAGTAATTTCGTTTTGAAAGACTTACCTATCTTTAATATGAGCCCTTGTCTCCCAGATAAGAACGAAGAATATTTCAGGAACAGTCTTTGTATCTTGGATACGAGCACTTGATAGCGTGGGAATGTTGGACGAGTTTTTGAGGCAATACACCCGTGCTATAAGAGCTGCTTGTCCTTGGCATTGATGCGTAGCGATAATTAGTGCGGGAAGCTGAAACTTTATTGGGGAGCAGGCGACCCAAATGGTCAATTGAAAATACATTAAAGGTCGACCTTGCAAAGTAAGCTATAATGCCGAGGTCACTCCAGGCAACCGCGAACTCTACTTTTGAGTAGACGTTCGTAGGCGTCTGCGTACTTTCACTGTATGTTGGTACGGCGTGGGAACTGAACATTCGGTTGGAAGTTGGATGTGATATTTGCAAGCGTGGCTCCGACGTACGGTAGTGAACTGCTATTTTGCTAGAAGATGCAGTGTGTGTGTGACGTTTGAGTTATGTACGTTATTCGAGTAATTAAGCCTAAATACAGCACTCTAAGTACTGTATAATAAATAAAGTTTACTTCAAAAAATAAACAATTCTCGTTCTGAATAACCAAATGAAATACGAGACTAAAAACCAATGTATCTGTGTTTAAATATATATTTGTGAACGTATTTCTTTTTGAGAATAAATGCCCGAGCATCTGCGTTTGAGGACTGATGACATGGTGCCGCATGAGTCCAACACTTTAGGGATTCTTGGTGTCCTCTTTGATGAGAAGCTTACGTTTGAAGCGCATATAATAAATTTATAGGCCTAATTTCTCGTGCTTCTAGCAGGTTGTTTTTGTAAAGGTTTTTTCTGTGTTTGGTCTTAAGGATGCAGCGCTTCGATGCTTCTTTTTCCTGGCATCCATCGGAGTATAGCGCCCCTGTCTGGGCTTCAGCTGCTACTAGGTGCCTTCAATTACTGGAATGAATTGTCGATTCAGGTAGTCGGCTGTGGACACACAATGATTTGGTGGAGTTTTGATTATCCTTGTATCTTTCACAAGGCTTACACTAATGAGGGTTATATCCCAGGCTCTGGGAGGGGAGGGGAGGGGGGTCTGTGGACATTTCTCTGTTACTGCTCGACCATGTATTTTCCTCCTACTGCATTTGATGAGGACATTAAAAAAAAGTTGAGTGGAAGTTTCGCACGTGGTACATTTTTGAGGGGAGGCATAGGGGCGCTTAAAATGATCAATTGTGGACCGACTGTTCAGAAACTTGCTCAGCATGTGTATTTTTGAAAAAGAAACACATTTTGATTTCACAACTTTTTTGATTTAGCCCTTTGTTTTTCTTTGAAGTAATGAGAAGGTAAAGGAAAAGTCAACTTAGACCACACCACATTTTTCTCCCACAGCGTTTTTGATTTAGGAGTTAATTTTTTAGATAATGTGAAATATATATATAAATATATATGTATTTTTTGGAAATTTCAAAAGAATGGAACTTAATGATTTTTCATGCTAGAAAAAAAATGACAGTTTTTGAATCCTTGAAACATTCATAACAAAACTATGGTGCCGGATTTCCTATTCTTGCACTCATAATATCTTTTTATCACTACTCAGAACTGAATCTTTTGTTTTCCCACTATATTTTAGTTAGCGATCGCAACGAAATATTAAATGGAGAATCCAGCTCTATAGTTTTGTCAGGAATGTTTCAAGGATTCCAAAACTGTCATTGTTTTTTTTCTAGCATGAAAAATAATTAAGTTCTATTCTTTTGAAATTTCCAAAAAGTACATATATATTTATATATATTTCACATTATCTAAAAACTTTACTCCTAAATCAAAACGCTGTGGGAGAAAAATGTGTTTCCTTTTCAAAAATATATATTCTGAGTAAGTTTCAGAACAATCGGTCAACAATTGATAATTTTATGCCCCCCCCCCCATGCTCCCCTCAAAAATGTACCAGGTGCGAAAGTTCTACCCAACTTTTTTTTAATGTCCTCATCATATGGAAAAGGAAAATACATGGTAGAGCTGTAACAGAGAATTGTACACAGACCCTCCTCCCCCTCCCAGAGCCGTCACACCCCTGTTTCCCCCCTTAGGTCTTTCGGAGAAACACACGCACGGTGCACACGAGTCAGCTCAGTGAGTGCATCATGACCTCGTCTGCGTTGGGATGGAATTGGCTACCGGATTTTGCATTTAGTCGAGCAGGCATGCGAGCGTTCACGTCAGCGGTGAATGGCTTTCTGATTGATTTCTTTAGCAGTTCTTTCAGTGGCTTCGGCCTGAGCAGTGGATCACTTGGGCATTATGATCCGCCTTTTGATGCTAGGGAGAGCAGTTTAAATAATAATTATAATAAAGCAGTTCTAATAACAATTATAATAATGATAAATTTTATCATACTAATAATGATGATAATAATAATTCCTAAGCTCCACCCAGCTATAAAGTACGGATTTAAATGTAAATTAAATTTTTTTTCGACGTTCAGCTTGAGCCGGCCAAAGATAAACATAAGTCTGGATACGACTTTACTTATCAGTTTTAAATTAAAATTTCGCGATAGAGAGATTTCCTAAAATATTTTTTATAATAGCACTATTTGCAAAATTTGAACAGGCCTTTTGCCCCAATACTGTAAAATATAATATATTTATTCTTTATTGGGTGGCTGAAAAACTCTACCGCAGGAATAGCATTATACAGATGACAATTTATGGTCACTCATCCCACAAAAACAACATTTTCTCACCTACCACTGCCACTGAACAAATCTCATAACAGTTAGCGCTACTTGTATTAGCAGCGCAGAAAAAGTTAACATTTCAATTAAATTAATGTAGCTGCATTATTTTAATCACTCATTATTTTATCAGAAAAAAAAACAAAGAAAAGAAACCTATAATTTGCGAGGAGAGGAGGTCCTGTGAACTGCAATGGAAAGTTATGGAATCTCTAAAACCACCCAATGTCAACATCCGCCTGGGGACTTGGTGGTGACTTTCTCGTAGCGTCCGGAAGCAGTTAGCACCTGCAGCCTTCCTGCTTCTAGTGCAACTGCGGCAGTTTTGAGAGGCAGCAGTCGCCAAGTGGCAGTTTGACACTAATCAGGCTTTATTACCTCCGCCAAGGAGGTTATGTTTTCGTCGTGTTTGTCTATATGTCTGTCTGTCTATTTGTCTGTCACCAAGATAACTCAAAAAGTTCTGTACTGATTTGGATGAAATCTACAGGGATTGTTAGGTATGTTAGGAGGAACAGATGATTAACTTTTGGTGAAGATACATATGTCCATCCGTTTGCTTGTTTGTTTGTATGTCTGCCTCATTTTTCTCAATGTCATAACTCAAAAAGTTATGGATGGATTTTTATGAAATTAATATGAGTTGTTAGGTATATAACAAAAAGTAAATAACCAAATTTTGGTAATGATCAGTTTGTTCGTTCGTTTGTTCACTGTTTTTAATTTTATGCTTGTCAGCATAATAACTCAAAAAACAACTAGAGCAATCTGAGAGCGCATACCTCCGCCAAGTGAGGCAATGGTAGCAAAAAATTCAAGTTGACTCCGAAACCATAATTTTCTTTGTATAAACTTCAAAATCTAATCATTTGTGCCTTTTGATAGTAATAATAGCTTGTGCAATTTTCTTGAAGATCTGTTCATAACTTTTTGAATTATACTGTTAACAAACGTAATGACAAACATGAGTCAAACATACAAACGAACAAACCGATCTGCATCAAAACTTGATCATTAATGTCTTTGAACAATACTAACAACTCCTATAAATTTCATAAAGATCCATTCATTATTTGTTGAGTTATTGTGCTAACAAGCATAAAATTAAAAACAGTGACAAACGAACGAACAAACAAACGGATCATTACCAAAATTTGGTCATTTGCTCTTTGTTATATACCCAAAAACTCATGTTAATTTCATCAAAATCCATTCATAACTTTTTGAGTTATGACATTGAGAAAAATGAGGCAGACAAACAAAAAAAAAAAAACGGATGAACATATCTTCACCAAAAGTTAATCATCTATTTCTCTTAACATACCTAATAATCCCTGAAAATTTCATCCAAATCGGTTCATAACTTTTTGAGTTATCTTGGTGACAGACAGACAAAAAACACAGACATCTTCTGTGCTCAAGATATTGTGTTTGCTCAGGCATCACACTGTAGACTGTAGAAGCGGATGCTTTGGCGGCAGTGTCATCACTGCCGTAGCCAAGGGGAGTTTTGGGTGTCGTAGTCGCCTTGGGTCCTCAATGTTAAAAATTATCTGAACTTTTGGTGTTTTGGTGCATGGTCATGTGAAATAATGCATGTACTCGCATATCACAAGAAGTCTGACACTTATTGACATTGGTATTTGAACCAGCTGGATGATCGAATTATTGCCCAGTAGTTCTCATACCTTGAAATTATTTCCCCATAATCGTCTTTTTTTCAGATCGAGTTGGAAGTTTCAGAAGCATTTCTTTAGGTTATCACTGCGAAACACGATAAACAGAGCTCTCAAAAATGTCCGGTTATGAGCTGAATTATATGGCCATCTCCAAACTCTCGCAAGATAGCTAGAGGGTCGTCGATATTGTGACGGACCTTCAGGTGTCCAAGTCGACAGTCATGAATTTCAAAAGGTTGATCAAAGCTGGCCAGGGTCTAGGTACGACGTCAAGAAGTTGAAAGCCAAGGGCAGTGAGGACGATGGTCAACAGCAAGAAGGCCCAAAACTTGATCAACAGGAGCCCGAATACCCTAATTTCGAGTGTCCAGGATCCTCGGAATTAGCCGCCAGACAGACCTGAGAATTGTCAAGAAAGACTTAACGTCAATGAGCTTGAAGATTATAGACGTACGGAGTATTGGTATAAGAGTGCTGAGAGGAGGTTGGAGCGTACGAGGGCCTTGGAGAACTGGATAAGAATCTCGGCCAATTTGTGTGAATTTTCTCAGACGAGAGGCTCTTCATCATGCACACCGTGGTCAACAATCAAAACGACAGATACGTCTCTTACCTCTCCGTGAGATTGGTAAACCTTGAAATCAAGTTAAACTCGGTGTCCAAGAACCTCGCGAAAATCATGGTCCTTGGCATCGTAGCCAGCGACGGCAAGAAGTGCCCGATCTTCATCACCAAGACCGAGAAGGTCAACGCCGTGGTGCACCAGAACGTGCTGAAGAAGCATATCTTGCCTCACTTAAGAAAAATTAGCCTACCCTTGGTAGTTATGACATCCAGCAAGACGGCACCTCGACCCACACAGTCGAATCACTACAGGCATTCTTGACCTCGGAGAAGATATGAAGTTCTGGCCACCTGCCATGTGGCCTCCCACCTCGCCCGACCTGAATCCCATGGTTTGCAAAATTTGGTTGCAAATAGTCAGGGAGGTTAAAGCTAAGAGGTACAGTAAGATTTGCAGTCTTACGAAGTCCATATGGAAGAGTTGGAGGCCCTTGAACGACACCTTTATCAAGTTTTATGGGAAAATTATGAAAGCATTGTATCCGATGTTTATAGGGGCACTTAAGGATAACATCAGATAGTCATCTAAAAATTCTCGAAGGGAAAACTGCAGTTTGGCCCAAATAAACAGTGCTTTCTTTGAGGAACAGCCCATCGTTGTTTGAAAGGCCGTTTTGAGAGATATTCGACGTTACCCTGTCAATTCACGGAGTAAAGAGAGATGACCGACTGACAGTAGGACCGAAAAGTTCGTAACGGCTTTCTGATGTGCTTGTGCTCCACCAACTCCGTCTCCGAAGTAAGTATAGCTGGAGACGACAGGTCTGCCAACAGCATACTTTTCATTGGCAGGCTGGCTGGCGGAAAAGGCATACGTTCCGGCCTTTAGGTAAATATCTGCATGTTTTCACTCAGAGATCGGTACGTGTTCCATTTCAGCCAGCATAAATAATTACGTGTTGTCAGCCAGCAGGTGGAAGCAGAAGTGGGCCGGTGGCTGATGCTACGTCGGTCCCTGGGGTCGCCTCCATCGATGCTTACTCCGGAGGTCAATCATTGTCCGGTATCTCTCTTTCCCCACTAATTTATACGAAAGTGAAAGTTCACGAAGGCATTAATATGCCTGCAACCTCCAGCTGCTGTGAGTAACTTTCTTTTCCCTGGCCTTATTTGATTTTATGTCCAAGCTTGAAGGATTTATCATCAGTGATGAAATGGCAATAAAAGGGAAAGTATTCAATTGAAAGCTGCGGCTGACTTTCGAGCTGATGACGTAGCGAATGACTTCAGTAAACATGACGCCTCCTAGGGGGCGTTTGGCGCGGTTTCTCGGAGTTTTTTATTTGTCACTGACGGAGCAAAATAACTTAACGAGGAATCTGTAGATATCGGTATAACAAACAGCGGTAGGGACGGAAAATGGAGGATTTAGAGGTCTACGACAAATGGGTCAGGACCACGGACCGTAAACCTTCAAAAAAATGGGTTACGACCATGACAATAGACTTTCCAGCAAATTGGTCAGAACCAATGACTGTAAATTATCCTCAAATGGTCAGAGCCACTGACAGGAAATGTTTTCAAAAGGAGCTGCAAGGAGAACTAAGAATTAGAGATTCTGTCCTCGGGTTACCCCAAGAAGCTCGCATGATTGTGGCTAGTAGTTATTAAAGGTTCATGCATGGTGGTATTTTGGAAAGTAACCTGTAGTTTTTATTTATATATTTTCCTGAAATTCTTGTGCCAGTAAATACCGCCAGTCTATAACAACGGCCAGTTCAAATTAATAAAAGCCTTGAGTGCTCGCTGTTTCAGTTTAACCGAGTATAACAATCCTTCTTTCCTTTGGATAACATGCGAAAAGTACGAGTTTTCACTAACAAGTAGTAATGCCTTACTGAATTTAAATTTCCATCGCTTATTCTGGATACACAACGATGTAACTTCAGTAGATCGAGAGTTTTACACTCAAGCGAAACCTGCTTTGTCAAATGAAGAAAGCAATTGGAAAAGGTAATTGCTGCGTCTACTCCACTCTAAGAATATCGCTTTCCCTATGCTTCTTTGATCATCTACTCAACTTACACATGACAGACTGAGAGAAAATACAGTTCTGACGAAAGGGGAAAGAAATAATCATGCTTGTTGAGAGCGTTAAAAGAAGCTGTAAATATCTTCACTGCGTGGATTTCAACTTTGTCAGAGTAAGAACAGCCTTCAAGACTAATGGCGATTCCCCCTTCGGCCATTTTCTGCAAGCTGGTCTAATTTTTGCCTACTGCTTTCCATGAAAACGGAACAGGATCGCCAAAACTCCAACTTGGCCTGTTTTTCGCACATATCTTTGGTTAAAGTGTGACACGAAAGATAGAAAATATATAAATATACAAACAATAAAAACACGATGCTGTTGATTATATTATTGATTAGTTAGATAATAAGTAAAATAAAATGTTTATCATCTCTTGTTTTGTTATTTAGGTAGTTTTCAATATCGATTGCATAATTTCATGTACCAGCTTCTTCAAACCGCTAAGGCAGGGGTGAATGTTTTCACGTCGACGTACGATACTGCACACTGCAATAAGAACGTATTTTGTACGTATGTTTATGTTTGGTGATTATACTGCTGAACTGAGCAACTCTGAATAAATTTATTTTTATACATACACATATTGTGTATGTGTCGCCTTTTCATTATACACGTGCTAAAGTAAGATACACACGCAATAGAACATCTACTATTGGATTTGCAACATATGATGATTTAGGAGTACGATGTGGGCAATTTTCCCAGATACGCATATATCAGATAGCAATCATTTAAAATTCATTACTGAAATACATCAACTTACTTATAAGAAGGCAAAGTTTTCTGTAGGAAGCTATTACAAAGCCATTGAATAGACGAGTAATTTCACTACAGTAATATACTTACATCGCTTGAATAATTGGTACAATAACTGTCGCAGAGCTAAACTAGCTCAAGACAATTAACTACATTCAACTTTTAACACATATAGGGACAGGCATGTTCATCATTGCTTTGAAGCTGTTCATGACTTGGAATATTCTGAATGCCATATTTTGCATATTTTTGGTTGCCAGATGGCTGGGAGATGACACTGTGAATCGTTCTCAATGGCTGTGTGCAGGAAATACTTTTTCTTTATCAAGCATAATGTCCACCCGCTGTGTGTTTTTCATTGGCAGTGGTTGTGTATAATGTTTTATATCGAGCACAAAATTCCCGTTTTGTCGTTTTTTGTTTTGTACTTGATCTGCCCAACTTCTATGACTTTCGACGCATTCGCAACGAACACAATTAGGACAAATTTTCTTGTTTTACGGTACTTAGGATGCACAAGGATATCTTGATGAAAGTTTCGCACCGACTGGAAAGATCGATATTAGTTTTTGGATGGTGCTTAACATTGCTCATGTAGAATGATGAGAAGTTCTCATCAGTACTTTATAATAATTCACGTCGTGTTTTTATTTATTTATAGAAATATTTATATCTTTCCTGTTACGTTCTATGGGAACAAGATAGGAAGAAATTCCAGTGCCGAAGACATTATCTCGAATTCAGGGGTCGCAATCGGGAGCACTAGCTGAGGTACCTGAACTCGCCTGCATGACCGTGTTTGTACATGTTCAAACTTCAAAGGTGCTACCGGAAACGACACCTGACTGCGCCATATAATAATACATCCAATTTTTCATTCAGAATGCCGAATTCTCATTTGAGAAACCTTCTGAGAAGTAAAATGCACAGGAGGCAAAGGGGTTTTTCAAGAAGTACCTACTAATTTTCTGTCGTCACTTATAATGACGGCTCGGGCAACTAGTATAAGACATATAACCTAAGCTTGAGATCAAACATACAGATGCATTGCATATATACAGATTCACGGCTACATACTAAACACTGTCAAGGAGTCAAAGCAAAGTTCTTTGCTTTAATTTTCAGCGGATGTGTGCACAGAATAAGAAAATACACTGAAAGTCAAGCAAGGGCTTCGTTTTAATGGATAAAGCACCAATTTATTATACTTTTAATAACTGTGCAGGCACAATAAGTACACGCAGTGAAACTCATACCAGAGCTGCATGTGTTTTGGTTGATGAAGAGTGAATGTATAACGCTTTTAACCTTTGAGAACTTCCATCATAAGCAAGCAATCCCTGTAGGGCACCACTGCGAAGGGTGATAGAGTGCCAGATAATGCAACTCATGTACGGGTATGGTAAAGGCACATTAAGCTCATGGCCTTGAAATGACTTGGCAATTTTTTGCATCAAGGTTTGACCTATAAAAGCAGTGTGCAAGGTACGTGAAAGTTCTTTTTTTCTTAGGCAAATGATGCGTAAAAAGTATAGGTGCAAATGTAAAAAATAGTGACAACTCCTGAACAATCACAGTAGTTTTGAAAAACTGCTCATTTTTTTGTAGGGCACATGAGAGGTGGAAAAGTGACGGATCAAGACAGATCCTTTCTTAACGCTGCTTGCAGGCGCAGGCAAAATTTGTGTCAATGTCTTTTACTCACTATCACTTCTGAACACAGCTATCTGTGCCACACACGTCGAATTACTGTGCCATATAACATGCTGCCTGTCATCTCCAGCATAATCGGTACTATATTACTAACTTAAAGTTTAATCACAGTGGAGAATCGAAATTTATCGATCGTAGTTCAGACAAGATAAAAGCTGAGCAGATTAGATTATCGCGTTCACACAGAATCTGAGCGTTTCAACGTCGGACACCAACTATATCACTTGGCTATCGCATCACTTCACATATTACTTTTCAACTAACTCGAGTGATTAGCAGTGTCTCATACTTTTGTACCATATGATGTCTTGACTTCCCTTTGAGGACCTAGTAAATTTGATTATTATCATTTAATTTTCAAAACAAGTTAGGGCCCACTTTTAGAAAGAGGCCTTTAAGCAGGTCGTTAAGCTAGGCTTCATAACAATAGTTATCTACCCAGAAAATAGGACTTCCCAATTGAGTGAACCCCATCTGGACCATCTCTCAACAATAGAACCAAACACAAAAATTCAGTTCAGCCATAAAGGCCCTCCGCTAATGTTTAAAATAACCCCTCAAAATTTAGTTTCTGCCCTTAATTATTTTTCACAGTGTATCATTTATTTGGCATTGTAAGGCATTTCCAAACAGCAATTCCAACTTAATCTAGTAAGTACTAGAAAAAGTCTTTCTCCTAGGTATCACGTTGTTGGAGAATTTGTTTATGTAATCATAGTATGAGTGTCTGTTAATTGATTTCGAAGTTAGTACCTAGCTGCATGATTAATGCATTACCAGTAAAATTTCTCAAATTTTTCTTATTGCTTTAGAATTAGCACAAGATGAATAATTTATGTGCTGGAGGTAAAGTTTCTTTGGGTTTCATATTGATTTTGGACTTTGTACTTAGATGATTATTTTACGTATTGCCAGAAAAGTTTATTCAATATTTATATGCATAGATTTTGAAATTAGTAACTATATGGGCAGCTTATTTCTTTGAAATTTTTCTAAATATTCTTATGGATGTTGAGTTATACTTAAATAAGCAATTAACTTATTATCAGACAACTTTTTTCAATTTGTTTATGGAAGTGAAAGTTAGCACCTAGAGAAATAGAAATAATTATTAATAGTAGGGAAAAATGACCTTGGCAGAAGCCGAATTTCTCTCAGGTAAGAAAGAACTAAGTTTTTGTGCTGATAACCTTGAAGCGAAGTTGATGGTTTAAGAGAATGGAAATTAATTCCTTCTGTCAGCTGATGTCAATTATTAATATTCGAGGAGAAAAAATGTTGGTTGGCGCACTGGTAAGTAGAGCATGAACTCAATCTACACATAGTTTTTATACCTGGCTAATTTAATTTCTGAGTAATTTTTTACACGGTTCACTTTTTTATACGGTGCACTGATTCAAAAGCTGCACTTTTTTAAAAGGGGTATTTTTTCGTACAGTTCACGTTTTCACACAGTATGTTGTTTTACGGTGGACTTTTTCTCACCGTGTAATTTTATTACACAACACCAAATAATGGTTTAGTCGTTGAAATTCCTATTAAAAAATATTCTGCCATGTCCTTCAAGAAGTCGGTTTCTCACCTCAAGCAATTTAATCTTTTCGTTCGAATATTCGCGTCGCTGCGCCCGTTTAAATAGCACAATTTCAGTGTTCGAATGCACTACTTGTTTGACGAGATATTCGAAACTTGTTCACTTCTGATACTGACGAACGGGTAACATTTTAATAAATGGCTAAGTAGACACAGTTGTATTGCAAGAACATGAAATATTTGGAAGGTGCTATCAAGCAATTAATAAACACCGTCGTGTGTTTATCTATTTAGAGATTTATATATTTGTATGTTTCGTGTCACGCTCTTAACGAAATAGATACGTGGAAAATATGCTGGGTTTGAGATTTTGGCAATCCTGTTCACCTCTGATGGAATTTAGTAGGCTATAATTAGACTAGATTGCAGGAAATGGCCAAATTGGAAATACTCATCGTTATTAACGTTGAATGCACTTTTTGCTCTTCCCCCATTGAAATCCCAACAATGATAATATTTCCAGCTTTTCTTGCCGTTCTCGTGGAGTCTGATATTCATATACTCTATCTCTTAATCGAAATTATATTTTCTTTCTGTTTACGATGTACACATTCAGTAGATAATCAACGAGGCGCAGAGGAAGCGATATTTCCCTATATAATGTTAATTGATGCGCTATCTTATTTGCAACGTATTGACACAAAATTATGCATACACGCACTATGCCTGGTGACCTAGACGTAGTAATAATTTATTCCAACTTGCTATCTTTTTTGACGAAGGAGTTTCCGCTTCATACGAAAATTTCGTTCTGCTGAAATTATGTTACTGTGTATTCTGCATCCACGGAGGAAATTACATGCAGTGATCTTTCAGCGCTGACTTATAAAGTTTATTGTTTTGCTTGCTATAGAGACGAATTGAAGTGTACTGCTCAGTTGAACGCATTCATGGCTTACGATAATCTGAGTTGCCCGTCGTAGCGGATTCCTTTTTATGCATATTAATAACGAATGTAAAATCAATGAAGATGTGTCATTACATATCCCGTGCTGTCATTTTTGACAGCGCGGGCCCTCTAGTACTATAATATTCTGGCTACGTTATTTCGCTACAAGGACTGATGCCTCTGTTGTGCCCTCAGCGGCTCAGTGGTAAGTGGTGTTGCCTCTCTTGCTGTCACGGAGCCGACGTTCTATTCTCAAGCAAGTAATGCAACGTCAGCAGTTCTGTCACTGATAGTCTACTGGGGAGGGGGGAGGGGCTTACTAACTTTAAAATCAGATCGTCCAGCTGCCGTATGAGCCTTTCGTCAATGGCGGAATAGCTCAGAGACTCTGTGATCGGCTGCAGCCGTACACTGCTATGGGCCCGAGAGAGGACTCATCTGCAGCGTGAACAAGTGCATTTTGGGTTGCTTATATGGGGTGTAAGAACAAGGTAACAATATAGGAAAATCCACCCGTGACCGGCATAGCACAGTTTGAGTAACTTAGGTTTAAGACAGTGCACCTGGAAATAGAAGGGGAAGCAAAAACAATAAAGCATAAAAAATAAGGTTTCGGTATCATTTAAATACCCCCGGAAGCGTTCTATAATTTCTCAAATTTTGGATTATGGAAATTTTTAGCGCCATTACCGTTTTTCGAATTTTTTATCACCGATATTGATTCAGAAGCCTAATTTCTTGCGCTAATATCATCATTTGAAGCGTTCCTTTTCAAAAACGTTGGGTGTTACAGGGTAAACAAGAGTGAAGTTTTAAGATGTTATTAAAGGATGATCGCTGTAACTTTTGCAGGTTAAAATAATAGTTAAGGAGTCATTCTTATTCTCAGCCCTTAATTCTCTTTCTGTCACAAGACTGGATATGATCCTTTACATAAATGCAGGCTGTGCTGCTGCTTATCGACTACAAAGGGCATTTCCGAATGGCCCACTTCCGTCGAGGTGATGTGATTCCACCGGCTTAGTTTGCTCGAAGTTTCGGCCACAGCCGTTGGATTGGCCACGTTGATTTAAGTTTCATGTTTAAAGATTTCGCTATCAACGTCTAAAGCTCTGTCCCAAGCGGTGACTCTCACTTAATACTGAGGCTTCAGACAAGTTGACGTTTATCGAAATAGAGCAATCAAAATCTGCCGTGCGCACGCCTGTCCTCCAGCTGCTGTCGCCGGGGCAGTCTTGTGAGTCTCTTTCCCCATTGAACTATTATTTTTTATTTGCAGTGAGTTAAAGCACTCACACTTATGAAAAAAAAAAAAAAACTTCACGCCAGCGTGTATCATCGATGCGCCCCAGGCGCGACGTGTATATCCTTGCCCATTCAAAAAAAAAAAAAAAAAAGATTCTACTCGTTTACTTTAGTATTTGGCGGCGCGAGAAGGAGGATGGCGTAGCTCATTACAATAAAATTTGACCGCTGTCGCTAGGCCCGAAATAGTACATTAAATGGTAGAAAAGGCAGGCAGATGCAACATATGCACCAGGGCAGAAATGTGACCTTGCGTGGGGGGCAATTAAAAAAGATCAAAGCAAATTCTGCTTTGACTTTTACGACGACGAACAACACTAGTTAACCATAAAAATTTTATTTTGATCATTACTAAGTTATTCTGGCTTTCCCTTCTGCCTAACGACATACTGAACCATGACCTTAGGAAATTTCCTAATCTATCAGGAAACTAGAGCAGTCTGAGAGTGCATACCTCCACCAAGCAAGGCAACAGTTACAAAAAATTAAAATCGGTTCTAGGACCATGATTTTCTTTGCATCAACACCAAAATCTAATCATTTGTGCTCCTCAACAATTTTAGCAGCTTCAGTAATTTTTTTGAAGATCAGTCCATAATTTTTTGAGTTATGTTGCTAACAGACATCCTGACAAACATTACTCAAACTCACTAACGGACCAACCGATCATCCCCAAAATTGATTCAATTATGTCTTTTAACATTACTAACAACCCATATAAATTTCATAAAGATCCATTCACAATTTTTTTAGTTATTGTGCTAACAAGCATGAAATTGAAAACAGTGACAAACTAACAAACTAACAGATCATCACAAAAGTTTGGTCATTTACACATCGTGATATACCTAACAACTCATGTAAATTTTGCAAAAATCCGTCCATAACGTTTTGAGTTATCGCATTGAGAATAATGAGGCAGACAAGCAAACAAGCAAACAGATGGACGGATCTTCACCAAAAGTTAATCAGCTGTTCCTCCTAACATACCTACCAACCCTGTAGATTTTGTCACAATCCGTCCATAACTTTTTGAGTTATCTTGATGACAGACAGACAGACAGACAAACCCGACGAAAACATAACCTCTTTGGTGGAGGTAAGTCAGTGTATCAATATAAATCACTAGTTTACTGCTCTTCTGCAGGAGATTTTCAGTTCTGCTTTCTGAAAAAAATTCCAATGCTGCAGCTTCCACCTTTTAGTCGACTATTCACCCCCTTTTACCGTATTTTATACTACAGCAACAGCACCTTAGCCTGTTAGTCTGCTCAGCACCCTTTACAATATTTTCTAAGGCGCACTGAAAAACTACCAGTTCAACTAGTGAAAGTAAACGCTGCTCAAGTAAACTAGACCACTTTTACTGGTGTGAGATGAGCGCTTGGAGGATAAATTGTCGGCGGTGATCTATACTACTCTCTCTCTTTACGTCTAGATGCGTCCCATCAACAAAGAGCGGAACCCTATAGGGGCGGAAGGCTGTTCACTCAGTGACGGAGACGTGGGAAAGTGACGCATCTAGATGAATGACGGATGCAGTTTCACGCATATTGAGCGCCCATTGGATGGCATAAGACATCTAAAAGTGATGGATGGATTACAGAAGGAACGTCTCGCGTAGTCAGCGTATATTGGACGCTCTCGAGCAGAAAAGAGTACATCGCAAGCAACATCGAGATGGACTACTGGAAGAGCTTCATGATTATCGAGACAACACAGTGAACGCTGGCAGGGAGAAAAGAATGTACATCAATAAAAATTGAGATAGGTTTGATAGGTTTGATAGGTTTATTACACACAAACACATTTTATATTACAAGTATTTGGTAAAGTAGTAATACTCTATAGAATAATGCATCTGCGTAGCCACTGAAAGTTTAACAAAC
>LQNS02278163.1:15502356-15520726 GCA_001587735.2 Parhyale hawaiensis
ATGCACGTATAAGTATAGATATCTATGTACATTAATCACGCTCCAGGAATTCGATATCAATAGATTCAACTATCATACATGTATAATGTACATTTATGTACTCATTTATTTGAACATCACTCGGAGACGAAACCACAGAATTTGTGAATAAAATGTAACCAGAACTAACGCATCGAACACTTAAATTTTGAATCATAGATCGATTTACAGTAAAGCAAGAATGATTCATTAACCAATATCCCTTACTGGCAAATCGTGCATACGTTTTTGGCTTCATTTTTCTTGGTACGGAAAGAATGATTGCAGTGCCTTGTTATAATGGAACTTTCTTCTCTCAGCTTGTTCACGACTTCATTGCGATGCTGAAGCAGGCCGGTGAAATATGTTCTCCATAGCAAAATCACACCTAGAGCATAATTATAGAAAAGGTGTCCATCAATTTCTTTTCCGTCATTCATGTTGACTGGGTGAGCTGAAATTATTATGGGTTATTTTTTTTACTGTGCGATTTCTGTTGATTTCGACCGATTATTGCCCACGAAAACTTTTTTATTCCATTACCAAAAGCTGCACCCGGTAAGCATTGGATAAATGCCTATAAATTTGGAAAAGGGCAGTTAGTTGACAAGTTAGCCACATGCATATTTTCCCATTTAAAATAATACCACTTGAAACTGCCGTAGCATTACGTCATTCTTGTGCAACACAGAGCAGGAAATTACTGACTGTAATTACGGTATATTTTTATGCTGATCAGTTGCGTCATAAATATGCTGTTCAGGTGTGCTAAAAACAGTGCAGCAGGTCAGTCAGAATTACGCTCCTGCGCAAGAAGGCCCATCGGGCGATCGCCTGAAGCTTTCATGGTTCACTGAAATTTTCATGTACTTTTGCATGGCACAAAATGTAATTTTAGGTCAAAACCATAAAATATCTAATGAAATCGCTGGACTGTGTGGCTAGTAGACCTACGTGTTGATCTTTTATTAGCGTGGAAGGATAGCAAGATAATTCGGTTGTTGTAACGAAGATTATGTCCACGAATTGCTGAACAGTACTCTAGTTACAAACATGTCCGAACCAAATTGCATAAGTAATATTTTTAGAATAAATAGAACTAAACCTGTTGGCTCTGCAGCATCATTTTGAGTCTACCCTGTTGCCATAGAGACCAAAATATCATACGAAATTTTTTTACCACACAGAATGCTAAGAAACTTTCAGTCATACATTATTAGGGCTCATTGCATATATACGGCGTGTTCTATTCTATTCTATTTACGGTGTCTGGATTCTCGGTAACTCAGCGCCAGCAATTCTGTTATTCAGTTTACCGGAGGGGGCGCACAGTTGTCAAATGAGCCTTCAGTCAACGACGGCATAGCTCAGGCAAATTTTAATCCGGTACAGCCGTACACTCTTCTGAAACCTTCTAGGGTATTCTGCAGCACATGGGTTTTATCGTCAAGGCGATTTTACCCATATATTTATCCAGCGGTTTATCATTACGGTTCGCTTAAATTTGGAAATTTGTAGTAGTCATATGTACAATAATATATAGAAACACGTCCATCTAATGGCTGAAGCAACATGTAGTTCTTCAAAAAGATAAAATAAATTTCTACGAAAAATTATTTAGTATGAACCAATTTTTTTCGTGAGAATAACCGTATTTCGAACGAAAAACACTATTTTATTTTAAAAATGGTAATATCATTATAAATGTTAAGCAAAGTTGACGTTCAGCGGTAGAGGGTTGACTTAACTAGCAATTCTATAGTCCTCCATATAATGAAACTAATTTCGGTAGTTGCTGAATATTTCTCAGAGAAGAAAGGGGAATGCCTATTCCTGACGTACATAGATATAAAGCAATGTGACACTTGCTAATTTGGCCATTTAGGTGTAACACAATTTTTAATGTGGGCATTTCTTTATGAAGGATGTAAGAAAATAAAAGTACCAACACGATTGAAATTAAAAAAAATTCATCAGCTGCTTCAAATTTATGACTAAGCGCACGGTAAAATCACATTTCTGGAAAATAGCCACTGTTGCTATGATCAACCTTTTAATAATTCGTTACTGCTGTACGGTACTTCAACAAAAATAAATTCATCAACATTTAAAACAAAATTGTTTTTTGTCGATGTTTCAACATGAAATAACACACCACTGTATTGCTATCATTCCTAAGTTGGTATATTAATGACGAAGAACGTTCAATCTGATCTCCAATTGCGAAATTGCCAACACCGACGTTTTCGCTATTTGCACGAACAAAACTACCATTGGAAGCCTGTGCTGGAAGTCACAAGGAACAGAGAAAGTGTTTTTGTCGTTTCCAGGCCCTAGAAAATTGGCAAATCGTGCGTCGTTCTTCGCCACAAATTCGAACCCGGTTCTCACGATACACAGAGAGCTTTCGACCTTCATTCACAGCTCCCGATCGGTTGGCATCACGCTTGATATTAGGTTACACGGTTGACTAGCACGTATAAAAATTGGCAAAGAATTTACCTCCGTTATTTTGGTGGCATGTGAAGTTTGGCGAATAGTATTGTTAGCCAGAAGTATGACATCGGTTTGCATACTCGTATCTTAAAGTTTAGGATAAGACTATATGTACATACCCCAAATATTAGTTAGCTCAGAGTATTCCATGTTCATTTCGTGATATTATTAAACGAGGCAGTGAAATTGTCGATTGAAATATATTTACTTGACATGTACATAAATATATGGCCATTAAATATGAAATATAGCAGTACAACGTCGTCCAAACAGCGTAAGTAACATACGGGGTGCACGCTATCAGTTAAAACAACAATGAAATCGTAAAAAAATTCATTTAATTGCAAAGTGACGAAAAAAAAAACCCGTGGGAGACCACGACAGCTGCTGAGTGCCTCGGACGTGTCTAAAAGAAAGAATTTTTTTTTCACACAAAGAAAAACCAACGCTTGGAAATGATAATACTGCAGATTTCTAGAGCTTTGCGTTGAACAAACAATGTTTGTTGGACTGTTAGGCTTCAGGGTGAGTATAGCTGGATTAAAATACACGCTGACGCTTTTGGAAATGTTTACAAGCAGTATCTTATTTGTGCTTTCTGCTACCGAAGGTACCTTCAAATACAGTTTTTTTTTTTGAGTTTCAAAATCAGTGATTGGTTGCCCTAAAAAAACTGCGACAAATTTTTTTAGTAGTAGCTAACTATTCATGTATGAGTTATTAAAATCAATAAATAGGGTTAATACCGGAAGTCCGATAACAAGAGTTGCATTTTTGGAAGTAAATAGTACTCGCAGATACCTGGCCTACCGGAATCTCCCAGATCGCCTTCAGTATTATCAAACGATTTATTTGTAACACTGTTCTTCCAAGATATTTATCCTGCAAAGAGAAGTAATGGCTCTTGCTTGTCGTGGAAAATGAGAGGAAACTACCTTACCTTGATTACCTTGATGATTCTTCGGACGAGGACGAGATTACGTTACTTATGCCGGCTGTCTCGTTCAGAGGTGATGATGCATCCCCTGACCAGCTGGAGAAATAAAGTAGCGAGGTATCTCCACATTGCACGTAACCGCTTACACCTGGTTTGTCTGGCAATTTCAGTAGGTATGCGACCAGCTCGTAAGCTTTTAATATTCTCAGTTTCAATACCAGTGACGTGAATGTGACATGGATTTTTATTGGAGATACCCGGTATATTCATTGAAATTGCTTCGACGAGCATCCAAGGAAGATATTCTTACAAAATGGAAATAACAAACGGGTACTCTCTGTCCAGGAAAAGTAAATACTCCGTTAATTCATTACTTCTAGCTTCATTAGTCGTGAACAGGTAGCTATAAATTCACATTTGCGTATGAATAACATCAAATTCGTCAAAAATACATCTGAGGGTTCATACACATATAGATTAATTCGTAGGTAACGTGTTACTGAACATCAATAGAATTATATCATCTTGAAGACGTATACACTGTTCTCTACGAATTATTTCATAAATAACTATCGCTGTAAACTTCCAACTGTGTTATGTGTGCGTTGTATTTCATTAATATAGAGGAAAATTTTCATTACATTGCTATTTTCATCCAGTTCCACTCACAAGTATTACCTTCTTAACGTTGCGACCTGAGATTTGCCCAGGTGAAACTTCCAGATTTGAATGTGATACGAACTTCCTTGTATTATCGCACTATTTTCTTCGGAGATGACTATTACTACATACTACTATTACTATTACTACTATTACTACTACGAGATGATATTGTATTAGACTGTGTGTTAAAGTTTATTAATTTTTCTACTATTCAACTAAACCGTGAGCTTAGTTTTGAAGAATCCTTATTAAAAAGTGTATTCAAGTCGCAATATAATCAACATTCAAGCCAAGTCAACTACATTGTAGGTCGAGTCAACTTTGACTGCACCCTACACTGAGAAACTCACTCGCACTGGTTCTTGTGGCAGATATAGGCCAACTGGCCCAGAGGAGTAAGTACAGCTGCAGCCGAAGACGGGTCACTAGGAACTATAACACATTTTATCGGAAGGTTCAACGACCCGCCACCCCCTACCCTACTGTAAGTATGCTCACGTTAGCTATGCTCACCAAGCAGGTTTTGCTGCATAATTCAATCAAATAACTTTTATTAAGAACACAATAGGTTCACAAATACGCTAACAAGTACAAAGTAACTAAATTTTCCACTATCAATAACTTTTATTAAGAACACAGTAGGTTCACAAATACGCTAACAAGTACAAAGTAACTAAATTTTCCACTATCAATCGATTAGGCCACGTTCTTACCCGCTTGTTTTTACACAACCACGTGGACATGGCTTTACCTTGCTGCAAGCACTATAATCCATTAGTATATTGAGAAAAATGTCAAAATCACCACAAAGGAAAAGGAAAGTTCTACTCCCGACCAGGTAAGAACTTTTACCTGCCACCAGAACTGGTTTTGCTAGAAAAGGTGTTACCGCAACAGCTCTGCATCGGGCCAGAGCAGATTCTGCTGTTGGTGTATCCGCTTGGTGAAGTCCGAACATCATCAGCTATGCAGACCAGCTGATATTCAGTTCCAGGATAGCGGCTTGTTAGCATTCTGTTAAACTTTCGTATTTTTTATATGCAGCTGGCATTTGTCAACCATGAAGAGCATCGGCGACCTTCTGTCTAAAAACGCGGGGGAACAATTTTCGTACACAGTGAACTTGATAAGAGCCGACGATTTCGGCTGCTTCTATTATAGTCATTCTACTTGCTGCAATGCCTAGTGTTCTTGACAATGTTAGTATTATTTTTAATTTAATACATTGACTTTATAACGGTTCATATTAGTTTACATTAATAGTGATCAATGTTTTCATAACTTCTACGACAGATGTGGTCTCAAAAAGTGTGGTATTTGAAAGGAATTGAAATGCAGCAACATAATATTGTTTTTAAGAATTATTAACTCTCTGCGCGAGTGATGTCGTATTGTCAATGTATCAGTATTGTTAAGAATATCAGCATATAGACGCTGTAAATTAGAGAGACGTTTTCCTATTTGTATCCTTTTCATTGAGCAAATGTATAATAAATATAATAATCGAAAAGGTAGTCGTTTTATTTTCCTTATTTTCAACAACAATTATTAATTAAGTAATTCAAAAGAAAACTGAACGTTGCAGACCTGACTAGAGGAAAGCCGTACCCCTCAGTAAGTTTATGGTATTCAACAAACAATCAAACAAGCAAGCAAACAAACAGACAATAAAATTTGTGACCAGCAAAGTGCAACAATGGGAAAGTCCGGTAAAAAGACTTCTTTGTTTGTTAACGCGCTCTCTCTGTTTCGTTGTACTGGAACTAATTCATTTGGATCGGTTAGCCAGCAACAAAACATTAATTACTAACAGAAACGATGCGAAAGAATGTCGATGATACCCAGGAAGCCAGTGTTACCGGATTCTTTCCTGTTAGACCTCCTATATATTATGAGAGAATTAAAAGGGTAATTGTACAAGCGTCGTAACAATGACATGACTCCTATAATGTCCGATCATGAACTCTTCCTCACAATCTGTTCGAACAGCCGCTTCACTAGAAATAAGGCGACTAATAGACATATAAATGTATGCATACGTTGATATCTACTATATAATAATTCACGTCGTGTTTTTATTTATTTATTTATTTATATATTTATATCTTTCCTGTCACGCTCTATGGGAATAAGATAGGAGAAAATTCAGATTTCAAAATGTAANGAGGAAGCCAGCGGGGGTTTTCCTGAAGGGCTAACTTACTGCCGTCATTTATCGCACACGTGCACCAGTCATTAATAACCCAATATGCCGTCATTTACAATGACGGCTCGGGACACTAGTGTATACATAATTTGACACCTTGAAAACTTGAACAAACGTAACTTGTCTTGGTTTCACCCGTACAATTTTACCGTGGCATGCCATCTGAAAGTCTGATCTATGTAGCTACGGGTTTCAGTTGCTCGGTAGCTGAAGGATTAGTAAAACACATTGTCGTTTTGTTTAACTTATCTAGTGGCTATTGGCAATGTCAAATGGAGTTCAAAGTGGTCTAGTATATTACTCTGGCTGTGGTTTTCGTTTTCGCACGTTTGGAGCTCCGGAACTATAGTACAATACAGCCTAAAACGCAAAGTATAGCATCCCCGTATCTAAAGAGCTCTCATCGACAAATTCAAATAATTTGCCAGGTTTTACGTTTGCCAGGAACATCGCTCGAATTTCCAGGAATTGCTAAAAATGTTAAAGAAGCAAGTGACCTTGTTTTGGTGATGATCGGCTCGTCCCTTTGTGTGTTTATCTAATGTTTGTCACAACATAACTCAAAAAGCTATGGATAAAACTTTAAGAAAAATTACAGAAGTGGTTATTCCTGTCAAGAGGCACGAAAGACTAAATTTTGGTAATGATGAAGAGAAAAAAAAAACTAGTTTCAAGACCAATTTGAATTTTTCATCAACATTGCTTTACTTGGCGGAGATATGCGCTCCAAGAATGCTCTAGTAATTATTAATATAGTTCAACATTAGCCATGACTTTATCAATACAATACGGTGTCGTGAAAACAATCGATTGTGACGTCATCGATGTCACTAAATTTATTGCAATAAAACTGAAGAAATGCCCATATGTTTTCACGTGTCAATGATTCCATTTCCATCCTTGTATGTCACTTTTCATCAAAAATCGAAAAGTTTTTATAAGTTTTCCTCGTTAACGCTATCTTTCATAGTGAGCTTTCTGAACATTTCATATCGAGCTATTTCTACGAGAAAGGGAGTTCAACTCGTACGAGAAAGGGTTACAGCGTTTTTGTTACACTAAGTGTAGCATCTCTGAGAGTGTGAGACCCATAATGACTTTAATGGATCATGTAAAGCCCAATGATGGAGAAACCCAATTGTCTACTAATTCCAGGCAGTTCTGTTACCAATTAAGGTGCGCATCCGCAGAAACTCGAAGAAAAGCATTGGATGTAATTGGAAGCTTTCTCAAGGAACTAACGTTTGTGATGGGAGGGAAAGCGAAGTTATAGCTTGAGCCCGTGATGGTGAATCGTGTTGTCATAAACAGTTTTTTACGTTCTATTGTAGACTGACGAACACGATTTGGTGCTTCTTGCTTACCGTGCTAGGTGATGCCTGACAATTACTTGTTCAGGACTCAATGAGACAAAGGAGGATCAGTCAGGAGCTATAGCTATGTCACTCCCTAGGCCTGTAAACGGATATACCCGATATATTTTGTGATGTTCATTCTAAAAATGCTGAAGTTCTTAGTAAAAAATATCTCATATTATCATAGGTGTGTTGGCACCGGTCTAAGCGCAGTCTGTATCCACTTCTTGAAATTCTCATATCAAATTGGGTAGATCCCGTAATAATTAATTAATAATAAAAATGAAGAAAATAGTTAAGAAACACAACTGTTTACAGTACTCATCTACTTTGTCTCGTGAAATATCAAAATGTAACACATTGTTCGTTAGTCCAGTAAGGAATTTTGAACTTCAGAATTTTTTCTGAAGGGCTGTAACTGAAATCGAAAGTTAGGCAGCAGCGGCGATAGGGCGGCCAAGTCATGGAGGGGCGCGCAGGGAACAAGAGAAAGCTGCGCTGGTGGTGACGGTGTGGAAATTAGGATGGGCGAAGTGGCGAAAAAATAAATATGACTCGTCATGAAATAGGAAACTTTTCCCCAGAATAAGGGAAGGGAAATGAAGCCCTGCGACTGATGCACAGTATAATGCTCAGGAAACAGCTACAAAAAATACTCCTTGCTAATAATACGACGTATCTTGGTTCGGTATCAAACTGATGTTTATACATGTAAACATGTTCATGAATTATTATGTTGCGTGATTTACCTGGTAACGAGTTTAATTAAAGTTTGTTCGAAGAAAAAAATAATTGATCGGCTAGCTTCCTTTTTCAAAATTATGGGACGGATATGAGTCATATTCTCGACCATCAGTACCACGTACATCCCAATGTGACCACGAAAAAGTAAGCTTTCTAAAACATGTAACATACCAAAAACTAAGTTTATATTTTTGTGAGAATGTATAAAAAATCCGGTGTTGAGCGAAGAAAGTAAAACTATTCGAGGCAGATTACATAAGTCGAAGTAATAAATATTTTCTCTGCACAGTATCATAAAAGTCTTCTGATGTTCAATACATAATTGCTAAGAAAATTCAGTCACTATATATGAGAGATACTGTATAATATTACCTAAAGAAACGATGCTTGACATTAGTGCGAGTAATAACTACAACGATGAAAATATAATGATGATGCATGTGCAGTTACCGACCCATTCCGATTCATTATATGGGTAGTTATAAAAACACTTACGCTCCAAAAAATAATAATGATAATAACAACATTGACGATAATAATGACGACAATGATAATAAAATAATGACGATGATCAAAACAAAATAAACAATTGCATGTCTTTTCTTTGCAAATAACCCTGGTCGTGTACCCCCCCGTGTACCCACACAAGCGCAGTGTTTTACCTATCTAAGACATTATAATAGGTTGCTCCATGAACTTTTCTTTCCACCCTCGTGTTACTAAAAAATAGCTACAATGCAACGAATTATAGCAATAATAATCATAAGATGATTCTGGTTGTAATAATAACAACAACAATATTAATGATAATAAAGTTGTACTAATAATAACAACAACATAAAAATGCTTAAACGCAGTCATGGTTATTATGATTATTTGCCTGTATCGGAACAATCTAGGTATAATAACGGTAGGAAGTGCCAAGCTCTTTTTATAAGCCTCATACACAGTTTTTGCTCACAAAAAAGTAAAATTAGCGCGTTATAAACCAGAGGACCTTTCTTGTGCTTTCTCTCATGACTTGCACGAACGGGTGCGTGGGTGTTGGGTATTCGTTACATCACTGCTTTCCAGTAACAGGATCTGCCTGGAAAGCAGAGAAGTGTCTCTGAGAAGAGACACTGGGCAGTGACCATTGTCACGTGAGACGCCAGTACGAAACTTGGATCGTAATCAATCACTGCAGACTTTATATTGATCATGTACGTCAAACTTTTGATGTCGTGGCTCACGTGGAATCATGCTAGATAGTTGCATGCTCACTGGACGTGGAATTAGGAACAGATTTTTTATTGGTTATTTACGTCAATTTTCTATTGGAAGCCTGAGGGGTGAATAATAGTTATTGGTCTTCGAGGTTGGCGTGCAAGAACTCAATTAATAAAAATGGATTGAAATCAATGCAAAGAAACACCGATCTCTGGCATTATTCGTTCTCTGCGTCAATGAAAAAAAGTTTCCATCAGAGACGGGAATATCTCTGCACTTCTTCAGTTGGCTCGAGGCAGACTTGCTATTTTTCATTCATCCCTGGTAAAATGAACTAGTATGGGAAGAACTACTGCTATGAAGAATATAAAATGGGACATATCTGCCGTCACTCTTTGAAAAAAATCATAATAATTATAAACGGGTGAATTGGCCAAGTGATAATATTGGGACGGGAAATTAAGCGGCAGGTTAAGCCGTACTGAAATATATAATTAGTTCATGTGCATCTACGTTTTTATTTTGATATTTGGATGAATATACACTATCTCTGGGCGTCACAGAATACAACCACGTATCTTTTTTTTTGGAGCACCATTTAGCCTGGGCGCTTGGGATCCTTTTATAACCAGTGGGTTGCGCGAAATAAGAACTTCGATCAATTTTTAGTTTCATAGATCGTGAAACTGAATAGTCTCTCGCTGCTAATATAACGCACGTGCTTTTGAGTTCAAGATAAGCATACTTGTAATTCTTTAATGAATGAGAGGTTGGCTAAACCAGTATAGTAATGTCAGCAGCCGTCCTCAAGCTTATGGAAGCCCAAAATATCCTGCAAAGGAGTTTTCCGGAACGCTAACCTTTGTAGCCACGGGCCCACGGTGGCGATGGCTTGTTAAGCTACGAAGTTAATCATAAAAAATTAGATTCTACGTTTTAGATTTTTTGTTCTAGTATCATTTAATAAGTAATGCTGCAAATTTGATGGGTCTAATCCAATAGAACTCGGCTATACACAATTATTAGTAGAAAACCGTGACTTGAAATGTAACCAAAAAATTCTTCTTTGTTGCTAACGAAAAAGGGAATCAGAATAGGGGCGAAGCTACTATACCCTCATGAGGAATGGAAAACATGACAGGCTATAATCTACAAACTAACTAGTAGTTGCGCAATATACCTATCTTTTATACTTTCCTGGCTTAACGTCAGATCGATCATCCTATAGTTCCGACTACCCACAGTGAGGAACATTTTACCGTTTATTAACCAATTAGCGTCCGCAAATGTACTAATTGTCAAAGAAATAGTCTTCATTAAATTACACCGACCGGTCCAACTTGGCGATGAAGGTTGAAAACAACTTTCAGTTCCATCGCGTTCCGCCAGAGACGTGCAAATGAATATGAAGGACTTGAAAACATGAGTTGCAGTTTGGAAAATACGATGAAAGCTGAGACGTTGAAGGGTGGATTACGAAGTCCCTTTCTTAACAAGCCTGGATTATGTCACGATATTAAGGGAAGAGACACGACAACAAAAACTTGCTGCCTATTACCTTGGAGAGAAAGTTGGAACTTTCAGAGAAGAAGACTATAACAATAGTATGGGAGAAGATAAAAGGAAACGGGGATATCGTCTTAGAGCATAACTGTTAAAGAAAATGTGTATAGCAAACGATCGGCGGTTATAGCTAAAAAGAAGAAAAAAATCGTGTGGTATATATAACAGGAATATTATTTTAGAATAGAAATGTTACCAACATTCATATGTTTCACAGATGTTTAATTTTGTACGATCAAGATGTGGTAATTGGTACAAGAGTAGTGTCATCCTTAAGCTGCTGGCCACGAGAGCATAAAATACAAAACGTTTTTTTACCACTTTCCTAATTATAACGGCGCGAGCACGGATTCAGCTTGAACTTTGTTATATTGGCCAAGCCAGTACATGAACTATATACTGTCACTGTAATTTTCACACTATGGCACGTGGCCAGGATAAAGTTCCGAATATCTTTCTTAACTTTATGTGAATTTAAATTTCAATAAACGCGTATGTTAATTTCAGCCACAGTCCACACCATACATAGACTGGACACTGAAATCGGCCTCTCATAATTGGGCCTGTAGGAAAATTTACGTAAGCGTTAATAAAATGAGTTCTAATAATCACCGAGACCTCAAAACAAAGATTAATTTTTTCGTCTTAACGTAAGGAATGTGTTGCAGAGCAAAGCATCTGAATTCACAATTATATATCTTCAGTAGGCGAAATTCATCACACCTTCAGACACCAAGAATAATGAGAATTCATCATAATTTCTAGGAATATTAAAATTTTATAGAAAAAATTGGCAGATCGATACCACATGTAATGTACTTTAATGTCACATACAATTGAGTTTTTGTCCAACGGTGGATTTGAAGCTATAACCTCAGAAATTGATGTATGCAGAGATTTCGGTAGAGCTCATCCCTATAGCCGCACGGAAGGGAAGGTTAAAAAATCCCAGTGATACTAAGAAACCTGATTAAAACCACAGTAAAACTACAGAATATAACCGCATTAGTAGACATGAACTAAAAATGCATAGGGTAACATGTCTAGTACCCGTCCACTATGCTAGTAGCCGTTCACTTGACACTTAAAAACTTCCTGTGTGAAAACTAGCCGTGCTAGAAAGCCTTATATAGGCTCAAACTGTAGGCTAAGTAGTGCCGTAGAAGCCCTGAAAATGCCGAACGAAAAAATAAAACATTTTCTAGTGAAAAAATGTGAAAACCACCACCATTTTTTATTGTTTTTCACACAGGAAGTTTTTTAGTGCCAAGTGGACGGCTACTAGCATGGTGGACGGGTACTAGACATGTTACCCTAATTAACCATGAGATGATGATAATAGGACTGCTGTTAAGAGATATTAAAATTACATTTTGGTGCCGTTTGATCCGGAGGGATGATATATATATATATATATATATATATATAGAGTTCAATTGTTTCACTGGTTGATCGCCCGTCTACGCTGGGAATTTGTTGTTGAGACCTACGCAGGGAAAGCAAATAAACTGAACTGAATTTGTTGTACAAAATTTATAGAAATTTTATGCTTCGTTGTCATATCAGTTATTCATTTTGTAAACAGCGGGAAAACATTTCGAAACTTATCTAGGGGTGACAGGCATGGAAAAGGTTAGGAATTACTGATTCGGAATAAATAATCTCTGGGTGTGTGAATTACAATACTGCGACCGGAAACTGAAATCATGTCCTAAGTTATGGGCACTTAGGACTGAGAGTCAGGCATTGGCCCTCAGTAGGTTACCCTTGAAACTTCCACAATCTGAATTTTGCTGGGTAAAATGGAGTTTTCTGCAGGCTCAATGTAATCGCGTTGCTTCCAATATTTGCAACACGATTTAACGTGACAATAACAAAGCTTCTGTTTGAAATTTCGCAAAGTAAAATCGCAAAGCCTTATTTTCTTTTTGCTCAATAGAACGCACCCTAAAGCGCACAAAACTTGGTGCAATTGTCCATATCTGCTTGTAGATAGTCTTAAAAGAAAAATTAGAATTTGTAATAATAGCTATTTTTCATCTTGGATAGATATTCTCGACCATCATTCGCCATATTTTGTACAAGAACTAGTCAACATCAAGAAACTACTGCAAAAAGTATTATGGTCACCGTTCTAATTGAAAGATGGTCATGTTCAGAGAAGTGTTCATAAAATTACCCTTGTTCTTTTTAGCAGCGCCTTGAGCGTCCTGGTATTGCTTTGTGTTTCATTTGTGTTATTGTCGTCCTTTGATATCCTATCACAAAGCTTGAATAATAATAAAAATGTAGCCATTCAAAAATTTTGTTCGTTATACCGAGGCTCGCTTGTATATTTAGAAACAAATGAACATTAACATTCAAAATAAGTGTTTTGACTTCTGTGTTTGGGTCTCAGACGTTCTCACCAGGAAGCACAAATGGGAAAGAAGTTGTTTTATCAGAGCAGCTCGTCAGTCTTGTATTGCACCAAAAGTCCCTGAGTTAATGAAAGCAATTAATTGGATGAACTCTTGGTGGAGAGGCGACTGCTTTAATAGGTCAAGGTAACAATACTGATTCGAAGAGATTAATGTTGCAATTACTGTAACCAGTTGGACCCGCGAAACTTCAATGTTTTGACAAGGTATTTCTGAAGTTGCTGAACGAGGCAAAGCCGGTGGATGTTTTTTATTTTCAGTTAATGAAGCCTTACTTAGTAGGCTTACCTTTCACACAATTCTCCCCCCCCCTCCCCGGAGGAAGTTAATCCGCCGTTACACAAGTTAAAAATTAAGCTTATAATCTAGCGGAACTTATCTTATTTTTCTACTTATCTATAAGCTGGGATTTCAATATTATCTGCGAGCATCTATCGGCGTATAAGACTCCTTCTTCATTAAAGGATACAATAGGTGGGTTGGCTACTTTGTTTTTGTCTAGTTTTTCTGTCTCCTATCTTAGGCTTACATAGGATGCAGCCAATACAGAGAGCTATACTGTCAAAACACTGCAGAACAGTGATAAAACTAATTTTAGTTGAGTAGACTTCGGGTTTTCATTTCTTTACCAGCTTCATTGTTTACTTATACCAAGTTGTATCTAACGTGCAGTTGTGACTGAATGTTTACAGAGTCCTGAAGTTTTTCTTTTTGGCTGGGACGGTACTGTGTATTGCAGAAAACGAACTTACCTGTCTCATCTCTTCTGATGATTTAATCGATTTTTGAGGATAATAAAACGAAAGAAAAAATATTCTTGTGGCAGGAACCACTGAACAAAACCCACACTAAGTCTATCTACTTATACTATAGTTGCTAGTGGTAGCTACAGCCTTGCCGCCCGTAGTTAAAGCTCTGTTGTAACGGGAAAAACGCGCGTTTCATTGAAGCAATTTTATTTTGCTGTTGTTTCATGGCGACCCTACCAGCTGTAGTTGTCTAAAGGCCTGTCCTCACGCTAGTCTTTTGAATGCATTCCCTCATCCGCTCGTCCGAAGATTTTGTAGTGTCGCTGCTAAACGCCACAAAAAGTTATAAATATATTTTCTGTCAAATTGCTTTCCTCAAAAAGTATCACTAGGCTATAGTTACTGATACTTTTCAAAGTTTGGAATGATATAAACTAAAAATACAGTGGACTTTTCAGCCGTTTCTTCGGCACAGTGACCCATTCGGATGAATGAACACGTTGAAAAGACGGACATGTAGATCAGCGATAATACAAATAGTCTTCCATATGGGTTTCAATTGTTTATTTAGTTTGTTATATAGATTCACATTCTGTAATTCCAGATCTTCCACATTTTCATTCATGATTCAAGAGTACATGTATCGAGTATATTGAGTGCAAATTTTCAAATAATGAAACTCCATAATACATGTTAAGGTCATAGTGCATAAACTGCACTTCTGGAGTTTTGACATTTCCAAGAAATTTTGCAATTGAATTAGTATTTTGGGATACTAAAATGAAAATTTTGGGTGGGGGAAACAATTTTTGAGCTACAACAGATCTATGGTTAGGTAGGCAAGGACTGGTTCAGCTAATATCCATATAGCAACAGCTTTATCTGCACTAGACTGGTATGTATATATTTCTCATAGGATATTAGCAGAACCAGTCCTTGCCTACCTAACCTTATGAGTAAGAGCCACGTTGTAGCAGGTTTAACTAATTAATAATATCACACTTATATCTTTCCTTTCAACACATCACCAAATGTACTGCTTCGTATTCTCCCTATAGGTTTTTATTGCGTCCTGGCCACAGGACGTACACTTCACTACACTTGGCAACACTCCGTGACGAATAAAAATATCGTCAGTGGCATCACTAATTTCGTATATATTTTTTTATTTATTGACCAACGTTGTTCACTGCCACCATTACACGCCATGGCAAAGCACCGACTTACAAAACGGCCTGCGGGCGTGATTGTTCGTGTTTACGTCGTTACGCAGGAGAGCGGAAGATGGCGGGCGTACATCGCCCATCGGAGAAATGATTTTAATCACCTTACATATTAATTTCAGTGAATACATTGTTGAAAACATCACAAATGGATATCCCCCATCTGAAAAATGATTATTAACATTGTTACACACTAATTCATCTTACACTATTGTCGGGAATGTCGAAAATCCAGAAGTGCAGTTTATGCACATTGACCCAAGTTAAGGCCTAAATCATAGACCGAATATGTCAAGGTTCCATTGTTTGTGACACTACATTTATTTTGGCTCAAGCATATGATCAACATTATTATAGAAGTTAGTGATGCAGTCATTTTCTGCAAAAGCCACTCATCATAGAAAACGTCGTTTTCTTCTTCATTTTGATAGAAACTGAATTAAAAATACATAGTTCACGCTAATCCTTTTGTGTGCGGAGTCTGACATGCACGGTTGCAGTTGGGAGTAGGGCATTGGTGAGTGCAAAGCTCCACAGATACCGATCCTATATTGCTGCAGAGCATAGTATGTTACTGGTGAGTGTAATGTTTCTTAGATAAAGATCCTATATTGCTGCAGAGCATAGTACGTTGACTGGTGAGTGCAATGCTCCACAGATACCGATCCTATATTGCTGCAGAGCATAGTATGTTACTGGTGAGTGTAATGTTACACAGATACCGATCCTATATTGCTGCAGAGCATAGTATGTTACTGGTGAGTGTAATTTTTCACAGATACCGATCCTGTATTGCTGCAGAGCCTAGTATGTTACTGGTGAGTGGAATGCTCCACAGATACCGATCCTATATTGCTGCAGAGCCTAGTTCCTCTACTGGTGAGTGCAGTGCTCGATGGAAAACGATCTAATACCGGCAATACTGTTTCAGATCATGTTCCACTTTATCTGTCTCCTGTATCGAGTTGCGCGTTGAACTGCTTCGTTCATCACGGTAGTGCAACGCAGAACTAGTGTTACGAAAAAAAAGATTCGCAAAAAAAATATGTACATACATAAATATAGATTTGCACGACTGCGTATACACATAAGAAGTAATTAATGTCTCTAGAAATAGGTTTAACAAGTAGGAATGTAGAGTTCAACATTCATGCTCGAATGTACAATGTTCGATGCGAAAAGCCGTTGAAGGCAGTAGAGGCATCTGCTCAGTGTCACGAGATTGAGTGCCTTAGAAACAAGCGAGTGTGTCCATATTCGGCTTCGCGACTCTATAGCGTAAACAAACTCACTCTCGCAAACGACAGTGTTTCAGAACTTGGGCTCTATAGAATAAAGACGGCAGTGAGGAGGTAGTGCCACAATCAGACGCACGTTTTGTGGGTTCCCTCTTTCCCCTCTCCGTCAGGGGAAGAGGGGACGCGTCCCTGTACAATTATTTTCCGCTTTGCTCTACATGTTGTGGATATTTGCTCCTCTAGTCTACGAACTCAGCAGTTCTGCTGACCGTGAACCATCCAGAATTAACATTACTCAGCGCATCCTGACAGTAAAAGTGTGTTATCATTGACGCTTAATGTGTTACCCCAGCCTGTTGCCACGGAGCGTATATGTGTAGCCTGACCATCGTCAATTTCCTGCTACTACCTGTGAATACCCTCCTCGAGTGAACACCGTGTGCCTTGGGCAGCGCTTAGTTGACAAACGCCCCAAAAAATTTTTTTTTTCAAACTGTTTTCTATAGTCTCAGCTATCGAACTTCTCCCATTCAACAGGGCTTCAACGTGCTAGTCCCAACGTGACATAAATGCTAATATGTGCCCTGCGTCGGGGTTATTTATGTTGCCTACGGCATGATCTCGAATTACACAAGCAATTATTGCTGTGTACTCATCAAATAAATGTATCCAATACGAACTGCAGTGATCTCTGTGACATCCGTGTCAAAGTTGGCAGTCGTAATCGAATCAAAGTTTCCTCAAGATTCAGCAAGTGCATCGTGATTGAGTCAACGTGTTGTTTAGCTAAATAGATCCAGAGTGGTTCCTTCTTTAAGACTTGCACGAACTTAAAATAACCATGCTGTGCGTGAAGAGTAGAAAGTATTTGCAGTCCTCGCGAGTTCAAATGCAAGTAATGGAGTAGCAATTCGACTACGTTCTGTGTAGACAAATAGACTTCAGTTGCAGTGCGTTTTCCAGAGAGGTCTGCGGAGGAGCGTCATCACTTCGGTAATTACAGTCCGAGGAGGAGATGAAAAAATGACGATGTCAAGGCAGAAACTCTCTCTTTTACTGTATTACTTCCCAGTGTTAATTAAGTATTCAAGCAAGTGTGTCACTGGACCTTCGCAGTGCGATGTGATTCACGTGTTCTTATTAGCTAATGAATTGTCTCGAATTGAGTGTGGGGAAGATGTTATTAGCCAACTACAATGGAGTATCACTGCATTGATAGAAGTAGAATTACTACAGAGAAACCGATATAAAAGGTTTTATTTTGTCGTAGATGTCTTAAGCTTAAGGAAAGCTAACTGTGTGTACATAAAAAAAAAAATGAAACTTGTAGTCAATTAATGTTACTCTTATCGCGCTTTAAAAGAAGTAACATACAAAATGCCTTAGTTTAAAATGTAGGGAATAATGATTATTGTAAGTTAATATTACAATTCATTCATATAGCCTAAGCGAGAAAGCCACAATCCTGAACGACTATTTCACCTCTGTATTTACTGTTGAAAATGTTGCACATATTCCTGAACCAACAGCGATGCAAGTTGCTCCCATA
>LQNS02278163.1:15522265-15540637 GCA_001587735.2 Parhyale hawaiensis
CTACATTCTACTAACATAATGGCAATAGCTCATAGAGGATCGGGGTGTAAATCCCGGTGTCTTTTTGGGAATGGGCCTTTTGGTTCGTCTACTGCCGCCTATCTAATCTAATCTAATCTAATATACGTAACCATGGTGTAGTGTGATACTCTAATCTGCCCTAGTATATATATATATATATGCAATTTCTATTGTAAGCAACATTTTGAGCGTCTGGAGTTGGAGACGGTGGTCATCGAAATGTGTTAAGAAAATGAATGAAATACGCTTAGCCAGCGTGGTCTTTTTCGCGGAGTTTTCGTAAACACAGCATCGATGTGATCGATCTTCGCTGTCTGAGAGCACCGTTAATTCTGCCACCTGGTTCAATATTTCGACTGATTAATTTGTGTTTCTGATGGTACTCAACCTTTCAAATAGTTGCGGTCGAATTACACATAGATGTATCTCTTGAGTACTTGTGAAGTATTCATTTATGACCGGTATCAGTTGTGATTCAAATTAATATCCTAGTGTGTCAAAATAGCAATTTAATTATCGCATTTATGTAGTTACCTTTTTGAACTAAATTCCCATGCCTTTTCCCAATATATTGTGAGATCTTTATGCGTGTTTTACTGATCCAGCTGCAGTATGAGACCCAATCGCTAAGTCTTTTAGTTAGGTAGGTTGGGGAATAGCTCGCCCCTTGGGGACACGTCTAACTTTTTATGCGCTTCTTTTCTATATTTTCATAGTCACAATTCTGTCATGTGCTATTTTTCGAGAATGATTCATTGGATCGTTCGTAATTAATCATTTACAGTAGGAACTTTTATACATCTTTCACTTATTTTATTATTATCAATTATAATTTATTATATGTATATATGACCAAGCCTTTATTGCCATATATTCCCCGTAACATTAAAGAGTGTTATGCTCTGAATAGATTTTTTTTTTAATTCCAAGCAGCTGTTTTACAGCTTAGCTTTAAGTGCGGCGACTGCGGCCAAGACTCTATTAGGAGTCTAAGAGGTACGATTCTCTGCTGCTTCTTACAATCTCCCTAGAGTTGCTCTGCTGATAAATATGTTTACACACAGCTTATCGCAAAAAAATACAGTGTGACTTCTTCAGTGATTAGTGATTACCAACGTAAACGTTTTCTTTATTCCAGGAGCTCTCTATTAAATCTTGATCAAAAGGAATGGATTAGGCGATGCACATTCACAGCATGAATGACAACTTTCTCGGCCACCTGACCTGAAGTACGTAACTTAATTCATTGCCTGCGTAGTGAGTGCGTTCAGCCTTTCCAAATACTGTCAATTTTTGTTTCAGGTGCTAATCTAAAACTCTTCATTTGCATTAGATGCTGAATATTGCTGATCATCAACACAAAACTCGGAAATTTTGCCTATAGACAATATACCTACCGACGGGCAGTTGGCTTAACGTAATCACATTGTTCGTAAGTGTGATTAGAGCACTCTTTAAACGAATTTTTCCATCAAGCAGGGCAATGTTAACGAAAAGTTTAAGTTGCTCTTCAGATTAGGATTTTTTCTTCTTCATTATCAGCAAAATTTGGTTATTTGTGCCAATTTTGACCGTAATAAAACAACTTCTGTAATTTTCTGACAGATTCGTCCGTAACTTTTTTCATTATATTCTGACAAACATTAGTCGACCACATAAACGGACAAACTGATCCACTCCAAAATTTGGTTATTTGTGCCTTTTAACATGTTTAACAATTCCTATAAATTTCATGAAAATTCGTTTATAACTCTTTGAATTATGTCAGTGACAAACATATAAATAAACATAAAGACAAACGAACATAGGGAGGAACAGATCATCACAAATATTTGGTCACTTGTTCCTAACATTAACCCTAACAATTCTTGTAAACTTCGTAAAGATCTAACCATAAGTTTTTTAGTTATCGTGGCGTGAGACAGACATATTAAACATACAAACTCGACAAAGACATAACCTCATCGGCGATGGTAATAAATGGTAACTGAGCTGTCTAACGGGTAAAACGTTTTCTAGTCCACTTGCCCGTAGGCGAATTGTCCGTAGGCTAAGCGAGCCGTCCAGCCATGCATTAAAATAATCAAAGGATAAGAAAACTCTCGTAACATTATCTTACTTTCTTAAGGTAAGTTCTCTTCCATATTACGCAAATGTAGTAAAATAGGAAAGCGTCACTCTACAAATATAACTGCAATATGAAATAGAGTCACAAAATATCTCCACCTCTGTATCGTCCACAATGCGCTACCTATACGTTCGTTCAGAGTCAGTCATTTGTCTTTTTCTTTGTAATGGCTCGTAGCATGAATTATTTGCTTGTATCTTTGAAATTTTTCTAATGGCTCGTAGCATGAACGGTTTGCTCGGATCTTTGCCAGGTAACGTGAGGTGAAGAGCAGAACCCAAGATTGGACTAGCTGCTGCCTCCAGCAGTTGCTGACATCGTAGGCTATATCTTTGTTTTTACTAATAATCCAGTGACTTCCATGTAAACTTTAAGGGTGTCTTACCAAGCCGTAATAGTCTACTTTTCTTGGAGAGCTTACGAGCACTGATAAAGCTATGTGTAGTTTAGTACGTTGTTTACTTTTTGTCGAGTTGCCTGTAGTGTTGTACGAGGCTGAACACTTTGCAAACACTGAGCCAAATATTTGATTCTATCCACTAGCCCTTTAAAGTTTTCTACTCATTAAATGTCAAAGACGTCTCAAATAAATAACGAGATTAGATATATAAAGTTTTGAACTGACTTTTAAAAAGAAAAAACTCTAGTGCATGTCATTTTAATCACGAGCTATCGTCGTTTTTGTTGAAAAGCTTAGAGACGCTGTCACCCACGGCAGAACCGATGTCTACTACGCCTCCAAGTAACGTGCCTATCCATTGGCCTTTGGTGAAGAATATATCGGAGATACCTCTTCTGAAGACGCTCTCGGGCTGCGGGGGAAGGTCATCAAAATCATCTTCGTATTCTTCAAAGTCGAAATCAGTGTTGTCTTCCAGAGGAGGATCACTTGCGGTGTCATAATTGTACTCGGTTGCAAAGTTATCAGTCGCAAAATTATTGTTTGATGTTGTTGATCCAGCATTGCCGGCAACGTCCGCAAGAGGGACACCGACCTCACTCCCAGTGTTTGAAGTGGCACTGTCGGTAAAGAAACTTTCGAACTGCCTTCCTGAATTTTCGTTCGTTACCTGCACAGGCTCTGGGACGATACTCTTTTGGGGGGAAGGTGGGTTATCTTGAACTGGATTAGGCAGTGGAACACCAACACTGAATGCACCGCTCTCGGATCTGACGGTGTTGTCAGAAAGCATGGCGGTGCGAATTTGGTCAGCTATTGTTGTACCAGTTTCGGCAGCACCCTGGGTGTTTCGGCCCCTCAGATCAGCGAGGGAGATCACTTGGATGCCATTAAGCCCATCCAAATTTCTGATAAGATCCCCAACTGTCAATGGGTCGTCATCGTTGCGCTGAATTACGTTGTTTACAGGCGTTGGAGTAGGAGTTCCAGAGAAAGCTGGAAGAGCTTGGCCTGGAGTGCTTGAAGTTTGGGTTCTTGCAGGTTGGAAATTATTGCCATTACCTCTGACAAGAGGCAGAGGCACTCCAAAACTGTTCTGGTTTATGGTCTCGAGGTCTATGACAATTTTATCATTATCAGCAAATATTCCTGGCACTGAAGAAGTGCGGGAGACCCCCGTAGAAAGCTGTGGCTGAGTTTGACTTGGTCGAGTAGGTTGAGGAGCAGCAGTCGGTAGCCGCCTCGAACCTGGAGGTCCCAGATTGAGAGATGTTCCTAGTCTTATGGCTGGGGTAATAGATTCTGACGATTCAAATCCAGCTTGGTTCATTCGAGATCCCAACAATTGTAGCAAAAGAAGGTCTTCATCGTCCACATCATCAAGTTCTAACACTGGAGTGAACGGTTGGTTCAGAGGACTCTGAAGGTTTGGTAGATCGAATGCTCTTGGGGCATTGCCAGAATTAGCCGAAGACAGAGATTTTCCGGCATTCGCACCAGCTACTGGAGCCAACTGCCTGATGGAGGTAGGGTTTCGTGCAAAGGACTGAGATGAGGTCGGTTCGATTCTATTGGAATCTCTAGCAGGCTGTAACTGTCTGACATTTGTGGAGTCTCTCGCAGAGGACGCTTGTGGTAATTGTTGAATGATTGTTGGTTCTCTCGCAGATGGCCTTTGGCGCCTGGACTCCGTTCTTACCCGAACAGTTTGTTGTCTGTCGGTCCTTATTTGATTGCCACGAGACCCTACTGACTTGAATGGTTGGGCTCCTTCCGATTTGAGGTGCGTGAGTAATGTAGCGGACTGAACAACTGGGGCTGGTTTATCGCTAATTGAATTGACCTCAACAGGGGCTTCGGGCTGCAAAGAAAGTTGATCCAAACCTGGTGCAAAGGATGGGGCGTTGCGCTGGGGCGATCGGCTGTTCCTCGCCGTTAGGTCTTCCAACGTGATTGTCCCTGGAAGATTGATTAAAAATCAAGGATCATTTAAAACAACATTACGATATTCAACAGCCAACTTTCTGTGCTACCTGGAAAACCCAATATAGAGGAACTTCTTGTTAGTTACCAAAGGAATTCTTCTTGTAAATAGAAATATCAAGTTTTAGTATACCTAAATGAAAATTATGTTCATGTGTGAGTAGAACGCTCTCTATTATAGAAATTCTACATTCGCGCAGCTGCAGTCTCACAATAAGAAGTGTTTTGGTAAAATAATATATAATTTGATTTTGCAACAGCGTCATTGAAGATGGCGAGAATTGGGAATATCTCAGTAACTACAGAATACTACAAAGTAAGCAGCTAGGTAGGTAACCAGCTTACTCAATAAATGATTGAGTTAACTAATAAAGTTAATGTTCTGAGCCACTGTTCAAACTACCAGTTTAATGAGTCCGATTAGCTAAAATAAAGCAAAAGGATTTTCTTCATGCTGAAAATGACATTAACACGAGCAGCCTTGCATGCATAGATTAGCTTTTTAGTATTCACTATTTAGATCAGTCAAGTTTAGGTGTAAGATATAATGCAGCAGCTATAAAGCCAATCATGCGGTAAATGTGCAAGGTAACTAGCAATGTAAGAGTATAATGCAGTGGCAGCAGTTAAAGACCAATAAAATGTCTGATGGAAGAGTAATTTTGCACGAAAACAAGAAAAAGCTGAAGCCGAGTCCGAAGAGAAAGACGTACAGAGACAAGAAATCACAAACACAATAAGATTTCGAAATGGAGAGAGGCCGAAAATACTCTATCCCACAGCTTTTTGTGTCTAAAAATGATGGGCGTTACCTTTCCCGTTCTTGTTCTTTGTCCTCCTGTCCACAATGAGAATATTAGGTTGATTTTCTTGCTGCAGGACGACCGCTTTCTTCAGCTCTGCGGAGGTGGGAGCCTCGCCTGCTTTTCGACTGGGTCGCGTAGGCTTTGGAATGGACTGTTGAATTGATGAAGGAGTTGGACTAAACTGCTGAATTGCGACTGTAGAGGAAGGAACGTGTTGAATTTGCTGGGAAGATTTCTTGTTAAGGGCATCTAATAGCGAAGCTGGATCTGCATCAGGGTCGTTCAAGCTGAAGGAACTCAGTAGGGGCACCACCTCAGGGGCAAGTTTGTTGCTACCGTCAGTAGTCTGAGTGTTGGCTGAAAAACTGAATTCCACGGTGGAGCTCTTGAGAGGAATTTCTGTGAGTTTTATCGGAGTACTTTGAGTTTTCTTCGCTTTTCGATTGGTTTTGGGAAGTGGTGCCGATGAAGCAGTGCTCGTTCCGAAAGATGAGGCTATCAATGGTATTTTCTCAGTTCCAAAGGGAAGAGATGTAGTGCTTTTTCCTCTCGGTACGGCATCCGTTGAAGTTGCTCCAAGGATAGATGAAATAAGAGGAATTTCTTCCGGTTCAAATGGAACGGTCGGAATAGTTTGCTTTCCTTTAGCATGAAGATTATTCGAGGAGCTTTCTCCAAGCGACGATGCAGACAAACCGGGCAGTAAAGCATTAGATGTTCTGAACGAATTTTTCGATTTCGGTAGAATTTTTGGCTCCGGAGGAGGGTGTGGAGTTGGAGGAGGTTCATACTCGTCACCGTAGGCTTCCATGAGCAATTCTTCCACCATAAGATGGAGTTCTTCTTCAGTTATGGGAGGAGGAGACGATCCACTTCCAGCTGGGGAAATGTTTCGATCTCAGCAATATTGCAAGAATTAAAAAGGAAAGAAACATTGATCAGAGAAACCAAGACATTCAGCCACATTATCACACAAAAAAGATCGATAGATGACAAGAATTGTGCAGTCACAGTCAATGTAAGCAGTTCGCATCGAACATTAGACGTTCACAATTAAAATATGTCTCTGTAGCTCATAGCAAACTGAACTACGTCGGTAATAAGTTAGCAAAGAGTTAGCATGAGTTGTAAAGTTACAAATGCACGATAGCGTGTCATCAAAGTAGGTTGACAAAAAAAAATATTACTGAAAGACTTAGGTTTACAGCAGATTAACCGCCACTTCTGATACCAGGCGTGCGACATGCTCTGATCTTGAATGGATAAAGTCAGTGCGATATAACTTCGATCATGAGATCTCAACAGGAATATTACATAGCTCTAAAATCTTTGTCATATAGTCAATAGAGCATGCTGTCTACACAACAAATACAGTGCGGACGACGCCATAGACTCTGTGTTTGTGACTAATGCAGCATATTAACAATTGCCATTAATGCCGTTTCACACGTTCGTGTTTTGAACGCGTTCTTTCAGCTAGGCGTTCAAATACTCTAGCGTGTCGCTTAAACGGCAGAAAAGTACGTGGCTTTTAAAGTTGCTTTTCACTTCAAATTTGAACAGACAACGTTAATCTTAATAGAAACACTTGAAAGTAGACTGACTTGACCCTTTCATTTAGTTTTGTTTTGTTGTAGGCACGTAGTTGTGTCTACAACAGCGTAACAAGATATTCGTTCAATTTGCCGAGAGAACACGTTGAAATGACTGGCGTGCAGACAGTCTTTTAGATTAAGTAATCAAGTGTCTCATTAAACAGATACACTCCAGCAAAATACGGAGGCGACTTCTGCTCTTGAATTGACCGAGTCGAATTCTCTTTTAAAGTGCGCAATATTTGCATTTGCTCCAGCTCTAGTGTTTACCTTATAAAAGGTGTTGTTTCACAAAGAGCTTTACCAATACTTCTCCAGTTGGGTAAGGGTTATTTTTTTGGGCTGTGTTAGAGACGCAGGGAGCTTTTGATCAGTTCTACTCTTGAAGGAAACAGATCATTTTGGCCTGTGAGACTAAAAATGTATCCTAAAAAAAGTCATTGGTAGAGGACCGTGTGACTTTTTAGCCACGGTTCTTAACCAGCGGAGCACCTTCAAGAAAAAACATAAACTGGAAGCAAGGTTAAAAACACCAGGGAAAGTCTGAAGTGCACATCTCCGCATTTTGCCGGTGTCTATATTTGTTGCTAGGCATTCGATAGTTCTGTTCTCAACTATGGCGCCGTGTTGTCATATTGAGGCCACACTATGTTGTCGCACGATCATCTTATGAGTGAATGGACATTCAACTCGCACGCCGTACGTTCTACCGTATCAATGCTACAAATTTTCATGGAGAGCCGAACATGCGCTAAAAGGCTAGGCGTGCGATTGCAAGGTTATGTCAACTTATAAGTCGGTCACAAATGTCATCACAAAAACAGTGAAGAAAATTCAAGCCAGCAAAAAGCAAGTAACGGAAGTGGACAAGCGTGTTACATACTTAATGTTAAAGAGTGTCAAGCTCCAAAGCGTTCAGTTAGTAACCATCGAGAAATTCACAGCGTGGACATCAATGTTTGGTACTAATTACATTGAGTTACAGGCTTCGGGAACTGCTGCAACATTTACAGTGAAATTGTATTCGAGATCGAGAAAGCAAAGGCAGCTGGTTAGCTTTTGTTTCTCAAGAAAAATCAAGTTTGCTGTGTCTTCTGCTTCCCAAACTTTCGAGTGCTCGTGTGTGGTTATGTGTACTATAGAGTGAAAGGTAGATATACATGGGTATTTTATTCTCTTCAAATAGCGTCTTTCCGGCACCCGAACCTGTGATAAAGCATCTTTGGCAGACCTTAGTAATCATATACTACTTCCTTCCGTTCACGGCTGCGGCCGTATAACCCCTCTGGGGCCAGTTAGCCTAGTTATATCTGCAACACGAATTTGTGGATCTCCAAGTAGACGGTTGGGTCAAGTTGACTTTTAATTTTTGAAGCCACAACGGAACAAAAAGCGGAGGTAAATTTAAAATACTAAAGGAAAACATTTTGCACACAACAGTTAATTACTAAAATTTTATCTCAGACTGATAACTCACTGCAAATGCAGTATAACAGATCTATGTATAGAGAGAGATGCAGAAAATAAAGAAAGACCATTGATTATTCTATAACTTAAAGTAAATTAGACATTATAAGCAAAGAGAAAGGTAAAAGCGGGACCTAGTAGTCAAAATCTAATAATATAACAAGCGGGGTTAGAACATTACGCAGCGGTTTATCAAGCGATCGCTAGGATATTGCAGGACATAATATACAAAAGTGGTTTGTTAATATAGCTCAGAAATAAATTTATTATTGTCCGTCGCAGGCTTTATATTGCAAGTATTATGACGTACACACTTTTTCACAACGAACTTATTAGGAGTTTTAATAGATTTGGAGGTAGGTTATATCATTTCATACAACATGATAACATTATACGACATTATAACATCCTGTAACGTATTAAATGTCTTCCATGATGCGTTGATATAGATAAACAGGGATAATAGCTTATTGCATGATATTACATAATACATAGAAGAGTGGTATGTAGTTATAGCTTAAAAGTTAATTACAGCAATAGCTTAATACAGGCTGTGAAGAACAAGGAAACAAATGCGCTCTAAAAAATATGATCATTATGTTGTCAAATCGTCAGGGTACAGAAAGTCGTTAAAATGATCAACAGGGAAAATTGGTAATGCAGCTTAGTTTATGATTTCAATGGAAAAACTCAAAAGGTGGCTATTTGAATTTTTTAATGCTTGTAGATCGCTGGGATTCCAATTTTACCAAAAGTCGAATTTTGCAAAAGTTATATATTGTTCGTATCACCATTTAGACCAAAAATTGGTTTACGTAAAGCAAGTCTGTTCGAGAGAAAAGGAGAGCAGATCAACGTCTATCATAGTGCTGTTGCGTGAGTTGTGCTATGCTAAGTGCTGTAGGCTTCCGCGTGTACTGTAGTGCTAATAGTTGCAAGTGGAGGGGATTAGATAACTTATGTTGTGCAGTGGATGCAAACTGTAGCGTATTGTGTAAAATATTATGAGTACTGCTGATTATGTTGTTATAAACGCATAGCTATATACAAAATGGTGGACAAGAGAGAGGGGGGCTCTATGACCGCAATATCTATTTGCTGTTTTTCAAGCCCTGTTAGGAGTCATCATGGCCGGTGATCGTTACCCATTTTGTGTTGGTTTTGGTTTTGCTGTCAGCGGCCCTGCGGCCTTTTCTCTCACTACAGTAGCGATAAACAGTTTTGGGTATTACAAGGGCCGCAATTCTCATAACTTTTTTTAAATAACCATAAGGCAAATACTGATGAAAATTGGCACAAAGTATGGTTGAAAATTTGCATCCCCAAAGAGCTTCCAGCCCCAAATCTACCAAAAAGTTTTGCCATATCGGCGTTGCAAGACGAAAAAGGCTGCAAATTGACCGAGCCCAACTCTTCAGCATATATTGTGCTTTGAGATATTTATTTCGTGCGTATTGAGTGCATGTTACACTTCAGTGCACGGTGCTGTGCAGGGCTCTGGGTACTGTTCTATTAGACATTTTGGAGTACCAAACGTACTCGATGGTGCATTACGCCGGGTACATTGTACAACATTGTCCATGGCTCGATGATGTGGTGCAGTTGGTAATATTAGCTTTACAAATGGAACATTTACAGAATAGCTAAAATTTTATTATATATAACTAAATATTTGTTTTTTTTACAATAATTGGGTAAAATATCAATGCATACATACTCCAAATCTTAAAATATCCAACCTCATTTTTTGCACTTATTTTACGGTATAAAAATTTCCAGTGTTCATAATGAAATTTTATTATTTTGTAAATTCCTCTAGCCGATACTGATTAAGTGTATTACAGAAACATTGCACTCAACAGCAGCATCGATCAAATATTAATAGGTAAATACATCTTTTTACTCTTATGACAAGATAAGGTTAACATATTAATAAATGGAGACTTTGTAGCTGAAGCATTTTATATTCACGATTAGTTTAAGCTTTGTTAATCTGTACAATGATGTTTCAAGATTGAAAATAATTGAAAATCTATGAGAACAGTATTAACAGTATGATTTTGTTCGTATTGTAATCGGAATGGACTGGCGCAGTGTAGGCTATAATGTTTATGGTCATTAGAAGCTAATTCAATAGGCGTGAATAGTAGAAACTGGTCGCAATAATCACCCTGTTTTTTTATTTATTTATCCTGATGAGTCTCCCTGGAGGCCCATGAGAATTATGTTATATATAACATTTTTATTTCTATTGGACAATTCTGTTGAAAGCACCTTCAAATCACACGCGGGGAGCTTATAAAAATTATTTTATCAGCATTTCAATAAAAAAAATATCGTTTGTGCCACGATTGCCATAAACGGCAAAATCGTGCACATGTCTCCTGCTCCAAAAGTTTTTTTCGGCGCGAGGCGGGCGTGATGCCTGCGGCGCTAGTAACCCAACCCACTATGATAATAATTGTCTCCATAATAATTCTGGTAGTATTGCAGGTCTACACAGTAATTCTTTCATAATTGCTTCCAACTGTACTAACGTGGATTCCCGAGAGATGATTCTGTTACTATTTTAATTTAACAAAATTATAGCGTCAAAATTCCCGAGAGATGATTCTGTTACTATTTTAATTTAACAAAATTATAGCGTCAAAATTCCCGAGAGATGATTCTGTTACTATTTTAATTTAACAAAATTATAGGGTCAAAATTCCCGAGAGATGATTCTGTTACTATTTTAAATTAACAAAATTATAGCGTCAAAATTCCCGAGAGATGATTCTGTTACTATTTTAATTTAACAAAATTATAGCGTCAAAAACTACATCAGCTGTACCAAGATGGTCTTAAAAAACTGGTTGTATTATGGTTTCTATCAAAAAACCATTTTTAAGCTATAAGATATTTAGATCACTGATGTAGAATCCGTAAAAATGGTGTATCAAATTGATATTTATTTAACACACTGAGTCACCAATTCTGAACTTGTAGAGAAAGTTACGAGTGTAACTTCAATCAATATTTTTATTGAAAATAAATGTTACATGTAATATAACATCATTCTCAAGCCTATATCTAAGCACTACTAAGTGCTTTTCCGGCAAAAGAACTGAAAAAAACTTATTAGTAAGCTGCTAAAAAACAGTTCCTTCGGAACAGCATTATGTTAGTAATCATAGATGGTAGCTAACTCGATAGGAGGTTAGGAGATTAATTTAACCCCTCATTTAAAAAACGTTGCTTTTCAATAAATAACGATATTACTAAACAGTTTATTAATATTTACCATCAAGTGCAGAAAAGCTGAGGCCTGTAGAGTCGCTGGGTGGCGCTGGCATCGCTGTGCACTGAAGTATCCAGGATACGTACACCCAAACTCCCACCGAATGCCATCTTCTTGCATCGATAATCATTTTCTTTTATCTGGAAAAAGAAATGGTTTAGCTCCATGCCAAAAACAATCCCTCTTTTTTATAAAACATAGTTTATAAGTTTTTTTTTTTGTTTGGTTGGTTGGTTGGTTGGTTGGTTGATCTATGTAGTCCGATCTGAAGCATCAGAGACGAGAAAACTCATCTGTTGAACGGCAATGTAGCCATTGCTTCGTGAAACATTGCAAATCTAAATATAGAATAAATTTAAAGTGCCTCAAAGTGCTAGCATAGATGGTAAGTTGTCTTTCTTGCCCGCATCGAATGTTTTTTCCTCTCTGAGTTTCTAATTCTCAAATTGAATAGAAAATAAACGGGCGAGATGGGAAAATATTCTTGTGAAGGAAGAAAAGGGTTCGTTAGTTTCTTGCGATATGAATATTATCGATAGTGCTGGCCAGTAGTCGATAAATATATAAATACTGTAAATAAAAGGAGTAAGTCCACGGAACAAAGAATTTAATATAAATTTCCAGTAATACAAGGAAAAATTGTACTTTACGGTTTTAATGTCAGAAAATGATGTAAATAAAAACTGAAATAATATGTGTGTAAATGGAATTGTTAGTTGTGGCCATGACTTACTATTACTTTATAGCGTCAGTATTGAAGTCAGGTATGCAGTATGCTATAAATAGGGCGAATTTTAGGAACTACTTTATTGGCATAATCAATATTACTTTCACTTACATATTTTATTATCACTTTACTTGTTATATTTATATTGATTTGAAATTATTGTTCATATCCTTGATGTACTTAATATTAATTTACTGTAATAATAAGTGCAATACCTAACAATATAATTATCGGTGTTGCCGTTATTTTAACTAATATTTCCAACAGTGGTAGTAACATATCAATTATACATAACCTTTGTCTGCGGTGGATGTATCACAAATATTTATTAATATAAAATAAATAAAAGAGTATTTTATCAAACTTACAACGAGACACTGCAGGGCAAGGCTTCCTGTGCCCGTCCGTCAGTTCGCGACAGTTCACGATAAGAGTGAAAGTACTTGGTAAGTTTTGCTGGTCTCCATTGTGTCGCAAGAGTACCACGTGTTTACGCTATCATAAAGCGCAATTTCTTTGTGTTAGCACGAAATCGCGAATATCAGCAAATGCTAAGGGGAAATAAATNCTCCACCAACTCTGCGACGATGCGCCAGATCACAGGGCACAACACCACCCAGCATGAACGCACATCGACGAACTACTTTGTCAAGCAAACACAGATGGCAATCGGCAGCAGAATCCCAGACTACACTTACATATATTATCATCACTTTATTTGTTATATTTATATAGATTTGAAATTATTGTTCATGTCCTTGATGTACTTAACATTAATTTACAGTAGTAATAAGTGCGATTCCTAACAATATAATTATCGGTGTTGCCGTTATTTTAAATAATATTTCCAACAGTAGTAGTAACATATCTATTATACATAACCTTTGTCTACGGTGGATGTATTACAAATATTTATTGAAATAATAATATATTCATCAAAGCGTATTTTATCAAACTTACAACGAAACACTGTAGGGCAAAGCTTCCTGTGCCCGTCTGTCAGATCGCCACAATTCACGATAAGAGTGAAAGTACTTGGTAAGTTTTGCTGGTCTCCATTGTGTCGCAAGAGTACCACGTGTTTACGCTATCATAAAGCGCAATTTCTTTGTGTTAGCACGAAATCGCGAATATCAGCAAATGCTAAGGGGAAATAAATGCTTCATTTCTATTGGAGAAGTCGTAGTTCCGGGTAGAAGCCAGCAAGGAGTTTCACTGTTTCCCGGAAATAGAGTATCAGTTTTTATCCAGTAAAAACTAATATATAGTATCTAATACAGCTAGTTCTGTAGAACTAGTTCTGATACTATTCTTGATTAGTAACCGTTGTAAATGCTCTAAGTTTTAGTTTACAAAATTAGAGTGAGACTTAATTTTGTGAGGAAATGTTGTTGAGCATTATATTTTCCTGGAAAATTGTAAACATTTCTCTTGTTTGAACATGTGTTGAGTTGAACAGCGTTTCGAGGTATAAAACTGGAACCTTAAGAAAGTTTATTTACAGTTACTAAGTCATGAAGATAGAGAAGTTTCATTTCATCTTTTACTTACTTCATCGTCAGAAGATAGAATTATACAGCTAAAGTAATATTGAAGCTATAGAAATGAACAAAAAAACATGCTATTCTTTCAGTCTGCGTTTTTTCGCCTTGTCTAATAATGCGCTAAGAATCTCAGGACCATCTCACGCCATATATGTCATCTGACAATTTACAGTTGCTTTAAAAACAGCACCTCTTGTCATATTTTTTGTCGTTTATGTTATTATAATTCACTGAGACACTGGTGACTTCATATTCAGTTCATTTGTAAGCATTGTTTATGTGTTTTAACACTGACAAGCACTATGTATCCTGCCTCTCTCTATATTTTCTTGTATGTCTCATAATACGCTAAGGAACTGGTGACCTCATATTACCTTCATTCGTATACATTTTTTTAATGTGACATACCATTTACAAAGAATTCGCACCGTGTATCTCGCTATGCTTATCAAACAGAAAGGCACAATTACAATGGTCAGGGCATATTGTGGGGGCTCTAAATGTTGAGCAAACTCACTTAATGACAAGGCATATTTCTTAACGACCATTGCCACCAGATGGCTGCCAATGTGGTGCATAAATGTACATAGTCTGCACTCTGCAAGCTTGCTCTGAATTTGAAAACGGAAAAACAGAAGGAATCTACAGTGATAAAATTTGCTAAATGCTTGAAAATTTATACTTTTTGAAGTCTCCTTTAACGCTTTTCCTGCCTGGTGAGGCTCAAAATCCACTTAAAGATAATCTTTTGCTAACGAAACTAGAATGGAATTCGGACTGTGAAGAGTATAGGGATTAATCTCAATTCCCTAATTTTTTCGTAAAAGGGATTGAATTAGATATGAAATTAGGCTCTAGTTCCCTACCCTCCAGAACATGTTTCGATTGACCTAAAAAGTTACGCAGCCACAGTAACCTTCCGAAAATTAACTTTCTCCTCAATTAATGACAGTGAGTTGGTGTATCTTTAAAATCAGTGAACGGTTTAGCTTGGAAATTTATCTCTCGAGTTAGCTGGAGAAATCAGTCCTCGAATAAGTTGGGAAAATCAGCCCTCAAATTGGCTGTTTTTAGGATTTGATTTCACACCAATTATTAATAGTCATCGTAAATAATAATAAAATTTTTTTAAATAAGTTTTTTCTGTTGATAAGCATTAGAAAAATTGCTATGAAACTGCAATTTTTGAGAGAAGAAATGCATGAATGAAACTGAATGCTTATATTACTTTTCAGTGTTATGTTCAGCCCTTGAGTACATAAAAACAGTTCAAAGGGTTGCCAAGAATTTTATCTTTAATCGTATTTTTTCCTAGGGAGAAGACAGAACGAAATGATAATGCACCCAAGTAAATAAAGTTATGGTTTCAATATGTTAGCATGAAAAGAAATACCACAACAGCATGCCATGAGTATTTCTTGTTCTGAAAATTACATAAGTATACCAACGACTGGAGGGTGGACACCACATGCTTAGAGTTGCCTTTATCTTTCGGTTGGATTTTAAAACGACAGAGTATATGTTGGAAATTTATTAGGAATAGCCATTTCTTTTTCGTTATCCACTTCGCTTCAACTTTCATCTTGAGCACCACTTCCCGGCAAAGAAATCCATCGCTTCAATGCCCAACTACTCGCACAATCAGATATGATAAAGCTCTTTCCTGGTTTGACAGAAATTGAAATGTAGGTAACCTACCATTAACTTTCACCATTAACACCCGCTTTTCACACGCACAATCAGATATGATAAAACCCTTTCCTGTTTTGACAGAAATTGAAATGTTGGTAACCGAGCATTAACTTTCACAATTAACACCCGCTTTTCACAAGCAAGAAAATCCAGTGCTTCAGCAACTAACTGCTCCCATATCAAATACGACAATCCCTTCCTGTTATGTCAGTACTGGAAGCATTGGTATCCAGGAATATCTTTGTTACGGAGGAAATCCTTTCCCTTGTTGCGACAGCCCTTCCAGCGCTCTCACTTTGCTGCTCTACTTGATGCCCTTAGTGCCTCAGGTCAGCTTGGTGGTCTCACCCTTCCACTCAACATAAACTTATTCTTAACCCAGGGATAGTAAAATAATAAAACTTAGATTTTTCATAAGAATAGTTTTGTTTAAAATATGCTTATTGAAGGATACTGGGGATTATAAGGTTAACGCATACATGACCTTGATATCTGCTTACTGACAAGAAAATTCCGTGTCGCCCTTCCAAAGAGGCAAAAGTTTTAGTCTGCCACAAGAGAAAAGTGATTTCTACATACATGCACAGCCGCCTTTAATGTACTTAGGTAAATAAATACGGTGCCACCCTCTCACTATGAACAAAATTATTTTAAATGCACGAATGAGCTTGATATTCCTATCAACGTTAACGAGTTTAGCGTCGCCCTAATACAGAGATCAAAGTTATTCGTGATCGACAACTGTGCTTGAGGTACTTACTGACATGCCGAAACTTGGTGTTGTCTTCCAAGCTTAGTAGTAAAGAGAAAATTATTCTTAACCACGACTGTAGTTGATATTTTCTGTGGTTTCTTTAACTTTTGGGACAGAAATCCCATATTCGTCCACAGGGTGCTTAAATTTTCTTATTTTTTTAATTTAAATTATATTTTCTTCCATCCGAGTCCAAAGTTTTGTTTTTCACTGAGTGTGAAACTGCACAATTTTCGGTATTGCACCTGACACAGCATTTTAGGTCTTCCAGAAGGCTGGAGAGTTGTACCCTCACGCCAAGAAAAGTTTTGATCCAATTCAGCACACCTTCTTGGGTCCAAACGAAAACATGTCCAGTTTACTACATACGAGGAGCAGCTTCAGGCAGGCATGTTTTGTCGGAATATGGGAAGCCTAGTTGGATTCGGGTCAGAAATTTTACCACTGCAGGAGACCCAGATACTCATCAGCGTTACTGAAGATCGTGGTAATTACTGAGGAATGCCAAAAACTTGCTTTTTAGGGTACATTTTCTACCTTTGCAGTTGATGAAAGAGTTACGCCACGACAGTAACAACTAGATGACAGGGTTACGTTGCCGGTAGTACGGCTGGAAAGAGCTATAAGGTTACACAGTATTAATACAGTCCATGTATCGCATTAACAATGATTGCCTCCGCCAAGAAGGTTACGTTTTCGTCGGGTCTGTCACCAAGATAACTCAAAAAGTTATGGACGGGTTTGACGACAATTACAGGGATTGTTAGGTATGTTAGGAGGAACAGTTGATTAACTTTTGGTGAAGATCCGTCCATCTGTTTGTTTGTTTGTCTGCCTCATTTTTCTTAATGCCATAACTCAAAAAGTGATGGGCAGATTTTTATGAAATTCACATGAGTTGTTAGGTATATCACAAAAAGTAAATGACCAAATTTTTCTGATGATCCGTTCGTTCGTTCGTTTGTTTGTCACTGTTTTTAATTCTATGCTTGTTAGCACAATAACACAAAAATTAATGAATTGATCTTTATGAAATTCATGGGGGTTGTAATATTAAAAAAACATAATTGATCAAATTTTGGTGCAGATCGGTTCGTTTGTAGGTTTGGCTCATGTTTGTCACGACGTTTGTAAGCAGCATAACTCAAAAGGTTATGAACGGATCTTCAAGAAAATTGCACAAGCTGTTATTACTATGAAAAGGCACAGATGATTAGATTTTGGAGTTGATAAAAAGAAAATCATAGTTTCAGAGCCAATTTAAATCTTTTGCTACCGTTGCCGCGCTTGGCAGAGGTATGCGCTCTCAGAGTGCTCTAGTTATAAATAGTTTTACTTGATTAGCATAGTAACAGTTATGTACAAAAATAATGATGAATAATGATGGTTCACTGGTAATTTTATAATTATATCTGTTGAGTTACTCATTACGTAGCAATGATGCAACCTAGGAAAGTTTCTGAACAGGTTTTGCCAATGCTTTTTCCACTTCCACAAAGACATGACGTGCAGAATTTCTCCAGTCGAAGAAGCCCCTCGGAGAGGAGTTCCAATTCCATATCCACGCTCGAATAAACACGAATTCGAAATTACATAATGGTTACGATGAAATCACCAGTTCTGTCGAATACTTGCTATTATGTGATATAAAAACCAGCATTACAAAACATTAACAAGAAGAAGTTTGTAAGATGACCTAATCATCAACGCCGAAAAAAACTTGCAGAGCGACTGGGCGCTTTGAACCCAAGGTTGTTCATGGCACGTGCTAAACAGCAGGCCACTCTGTTCATAGCTCATGAAACTTGGCTAGGCATTTGGGACATCTTTCTTTCGAGGCCATTTATTCTTATTTTTTTACTTTTACCAACGGACTTTATTGCAGTCTCCCTCTTCCTTCCCAACTTGCCCCATGTGCTCAGTACACCGCCCATGTGCTGCAGCTTTTCTAGACTCACTGAAGGCCTTTTCTCCT